>JAGDYQ010000019.1:4169258-4538273 GCA_021962125.1 Bulinus truncatus
TGTATGATTCCTGAGGGAAGTCTAATCTGGTGTTGTGTAACACTTGGTATGAATCCTGAGGGAAATCTTATCTGGTGTTGTGTACACTTGGTATGATTCCTGAGGGAAGTCTAATCTGGTGTTGTGTATCACTGGGTATGAATCCTGAGGGAAGTCTAATCTGATGTTGTGTAACACTTGGTATGATTCCTGAAGGAAATCTTATCTGGTGTTGTGTAACACTGGGTATGAATCCTGAGGGAAATCTTATCTGGTGTTGTGTAACACTGGGTATGAATCTTGAGGGAAATCTTATCTGGTGTTGTGTAACACTTGGTATGATTCCTGAAGGAAATCTAATCTGGTGTTGTGTAACACTTGGTATGATTCCTGAGGGAAGTCTAATCTGGTGTTGTGTAACACTTGGTATGGTTCCTGAGGGAAGTCTAATCTGGTGTTGTGTAACACTTGGTATGATTCCTGAGGGAAGTTTAATCTGGTGTTGTGTAACACTTGGTATGATTCCTGAAGGAAATCTAATCTGGTGTTGTGTAACACTTGGTATGATTCCTGAAGGAAGTCTAATCTGGTGTTGTGTAACACTTGGTATGATTCCTGAGGGAAGTCTAATCTGGTGTTGTGTAACACTTGGTATGATTCCTGAGGGAAGTCTAATCTGGTGTTGTGTAACACTTGGTATGAATCCTGAGGGAAATCTTATCTGGTGTTGTGTAACACTTGGTATGATTCCTGAGGGAAGTCTAATCTGGTGTTGTGTAACACTTGGTATGAATCCTGAGGGAAATCTTATCTGGTGTTGTGTAACACTTGGTATGATTCCTGAGGGAAGTCTAATCTGGTGTTGTGTAACACTTGGTATGATTCCTGAAGGAAATCTAATCTGGTGTTGTGTAACACTTGGTATGATTCCTGAAGGAAGTCTAATCTGGTGTTGTGTAACACTTGGTATGATTCCTGAGGGAAGTCTAATCTGGTGTTGTGTAACACTTGGTATGATTCCTGAGGGAAGTCTAATCTGGTGTTGTGTAACACTTGGTATGATTCCTGAGGGAAGTCTAATCTGGTGTTGTGTAACACTTGGTATGATTCCTGAGGGAAGTCTAATCTGGTGTTGTGTAACACTTGGTATGAATCCTGAGGGAAATCTTATCTGGTGTTGTGTACACTTGGTATGATTCCTGAGGGAAGTCTAATCTGGTGTTGTGTAACACTTGGTATGAATCCTGAGGGAAGTCTTATCTGGTGTTGTGTAACACTGGGTATGAATCCTGAGGGAAGTCTAATCTGATGTTGTGTAACACTTGGTATGATTCCTGAAGGAAATCTTATCTGGTGTTGTGTAACACTGGGTATGAATCCTGAGGGAAATCTTATCTGGTGTTGTGTAACACTGGGTATGAATCTTGAGGGAAATCTTATCTGGTGTTGTGTAACACTTGGTATGATTCCTGAAGGAAATCTAATCTGGTGTTGTGTAACACTTGGTATGATTCCTGAAGGAAGTCTAATCTGGTGTTGTGTAACACTTGGTATGATTCCTGAGGGAAGTCTAATCTGGTGTTGTGTAACACTTGGTATGGTTCCTGAGGGAAGTCTAATCTGGTGTTGTGTAACACTTGGTATGGTTCCTGAGGGAAGTCTAATCTGGTGTTGTGTAACACTTGGTATGATTCCTGAGGGAAGTCTAATCTGGTGTTGTGTAACACTTGGTATGATTCCTGAGGGAAGTCTTATCTGATGTTGTGTAACACTTGGTATGATTCCTGAGGGAAGTCTAATCTGGTGTTGTGTAACACTTGGTATGATTCCTGAGGGAAGTCTAATCTGGTGTTGTGTAACACTTGGTATGGTTCCTGAGGGAAGTCTAATCTGGTGTTGTGTAACACTTGGTATGGTTCCTGAGGGAAGTCTAATCTGGTGTTGTGTAACACTTGGTATGATTCCTGAGGGAAGTTTAATCTGGTGTTGTGTAACACTTGGTATGATTCCTGAGGGAAGTCTAATCTGGTGTTGTGTAACACTTGGTATGATTCCTGAGGGAAGTCTAATCTGGTGTTGTGTAACACTTGGTATGGTTCCTGAGGGAAGTCTAATCTGGTGTTGTGTAACACTTGGTATGGTTCCTGAGGGAAGTCTAATCTGGTGTTTGTGTAACACTTGGTATGATTCCTGAGGGAAGTTTAATCTGGTGTTGTGTAACACTTGGTATGATTCCTGAAGGAAATCTAATCTGGTGTTGTGTAACACTTGGTATGATTCCTGAAGGAAGTCTAATCTGGTGTTGTGTAACACTTGGTATGAATCCTGAGGGAAATCTTATCTGGTGTTGTGTACACTTGGTATGATTCCTGAGGGAAGTCTAATCTGGTGTTGTGTATCACTGGGTATGAATCCTGAGGGAAGTCTAATCTGATGTTGTGTAACACTTGGTATGATTCCTGAAGGAAATCTTATCTGGTGTTGTGTAACACTGGGTATGAATCCTGAGGGAAATCTTATCTGGTGTTGTGTAACACTGGGTATGAATCTTGAGGGAAGTCTAATCTGGTGTTGTGTAACACTTGGTATGATTCCTGAGGGAAGTCTAATCTGGTGTTGTGTAACACTTGGTATGAATCCTGAGGGAAATCTTATCTGGTGTTGTGTAACACTTGGTATGATTCCTGAGGGAAGTCTAATCTGGTGTTGTGTAACACTTGGTATGAATCCTGAGGGAAGTCTAATCTGGTGTTGTGTAACACTTGGTATGATTCCTGAAGGAAATCTAATCTGGTGTTGTGTAACACTTGGTATGATTCCTGAAGGAAGTCTAATCTGGTGTTGTGTAACACTTGGTATGATTCCTGAGGGAAGTCTAATCTGGTGTTGTGTAACACTTGGTATGATTCCTGAGGGAAGTCTAATCTGGTGTTGTGTAACACTTGGTATGAATCCTGAGGGAAATCTTATCTGGTGTTGTGTACACTTGGTATGATTCCTGAGGGAAGTCTAATCTGGTGTTGTGTAACACTTGGTATGAATCCTGAGGGAAATCTTATCTGGTGTTGTGTAACACTGGGTATGAATCCTGAGGGAAGTCTAATCTGATGTTTGTCAGGGTATATTACTTTGGGCTATCACTGCTATCAGCATTTGTCAATGTATAATTATTCCCAATTTTTGACAGGGTATTAAGTTCATTGCTGTATCAATATAGATTGTGAACTGGAGGCGTGTATTTGGTAGCTGTGGTGGTTCTTTCTTATTTACAAATCACAACATCAAAATAACTTGATACAAGAGTACTTTGCTGATTCAAGTATTTATTCTCGACACAATAATATTATAAAAGAAATGATGAAATAAATTCCGAGTACATATTGTAAAAATCAATCCAATAAATTATCACATTCAAATAGGAACTCAATCAAGTTCAAAGGATCCATCTATAATATCCAAGTACATGTATATAATAAACTGTCTAGCACAATATCTCCAACATGGAGGTGAACTATAACTCTCTCGTGATCACTCAGAATACCATAATATATATCACTCAGAATAACGACAATGACACGTCTGTCCTATACGAGAGTGGATCTTCAACTGTCTTAAATTCGTTCTTACTTCCGGAAATATAAAAAACTCGGATTTAGTTAAATTAAAAGTGATCTTACTGTTTCGAAACAATTATATTTACACGAAACAATTATACCTTTACACTTCTATACCTTTACACAATTATACCTTTACATGTTGTGTAACACTTGGTATGATTCCTGAAGGAAATCTTATCTGGTGTTGTGTAACACTGGGTATGAATCCTGAGGGAAATCTTATCTGGTGTTGTGTAACACTGGGTATGAATCTTGAGGGAAATCTTATCTGGTGTTGTGTAACACTTGGTATGGTTCCTGAGGGAAGTCTAATCTGGTGTTGTGTAACACTTGGTATGATTCCTGAAGGAAGTCTAATCTGGTGTTGTGTAACACTTGGTATGGTTCCTGAGGGAAGTCTTATCTGGTGTTGTGTAACACTTGGTATGATTCCTGAGGGAAGTCTAATCTGGTGTTGTGTAACACTTGGTATGATTCCTGAAGGAAATCTTATCTGGTGTTGTGTAACACTGGGTATGAATCCTGAGGGAAATCTTATCTGGTGTTGTGTAACACTGGGTATGAATCCTGAGGGAAATCTTATCTGGTGTTGTGTAACACTTGGTATGATTCCTGAGGGAAGTCTAATCTGGTGTTGTGTAACACTTGGTATGATTCCTGAGGGAAGTCTAATCTGGTGTTGTGTAACACTTGGTATGATTCCTGAGGGAAGTCTTATCTGGTGTTGTGTAACACTTGGTATGATTCCTGAGGGAAATCTTATCTGGTGTTGTGTAACACTGGGTATGAATCCTGAGGGAAGTCTAATCTGGTGTTGTGTAACACTTGGTATGATTCCTGAAGGAAATCTTATCTGGTGTTGTGTAACACTGGGTATGAATCCTGAGGGAAATCTTATCTGGTGTTGTGTAACACTGGGTATGAATCTTGAGGGAAATCTTATCTGGTGTTGTGTAACACTTGGTATGATTCCTGAAGGAAATCTAATCTGGTGTTGTGTAACACTTGGTATGATTCCTGAGGGAAGTCTAATCTGGTGTTGTGTAACACTTGGTATGATTCCTGAGGGAAGTCTAATCTGGTGTTGTGTAACACTTGGTATGATTCCTGAGGGAAGTCTAATCTGGTGTTGTGTAACACTTGGTATGATTCCTGAGGGAAGTCTAATCTGGTGTTGTGTAACACTTGGTATGAATCCTGAGGGAAATCTTATCTGGTGTTGTGTACACTTGGTATGATTCCTGAGGGAAGTCTAATCTGGTGTTGTGTAACACTTGGTATGAATCCTGAGGGAAATCTTATCTGGTGTTGTGTAACACTGGGTATGAATCCTGAGGGAAGTCTAATCTGATGTTGTGTAACACTTGGTATGATTCCTGAAGGAAATCTTATCTGGTGTTGTGTAACACTGGGTATGAATCCTGAGGGAAATCTTATCTGGTGTTGTGTAACACTGGGTATGAATCTTGAGGGAAATCTTATCTGGTGTTGTGTAACACTTGGTATGATTCCTGAAGGAAATCTAATCTGGTGTTGTGTAACACTTGGTATGATTCCTGAAGGAAGTCTAATCTGGTGTTGTGTAACACTTGGTATGGTTCCTGAGGGAAGTCTAATCTGGTGTTGTGTAACACTTGGTATGGTTCCTGAGGCAAGTCTAATCTGGTGTTGTGTAACACTTGGTATGATTCCTGAGGGAAGTTTAATCTGGTGTTGTGTAACACTTGGTATGATTCCTGAGGGAAGTCTTATCTGGTGTTGTGTAACACTTGGTATGATTCCTGAGGGAAGTCTAATCTGGTGTTGTGTAACACTTGGTATGATTCCTGAGGGAAGTCTAATCTGGTGTTGTGTAACACTTGGTATGGTTCCTGAGGGAAGTCTAATCTGGTGTTGTGTAACACTTGGTATGGTTCCTGAGGGAAGTCTAATCTGGTGTTGTGTAACACTTGGTATGATTCCTGAGGGAAGTTTAATCTGGTGTTGTGTAACACTTGGTATGATTCCTGAGGGAAGTCTAATCTGGTGTTGTGTAACACTTGGTATGATTCCTGAGGGAAGTCTAATCTGGTGTTGTGTAACACTTGGTATGATTCCTGAGGGAAGTCTAATCTGGTGTTGTGTAACACTTGGTATGATTCCTGAGGGAAGTCTAATCTGGTGTTGTGTAACACTTGGTATGATTCCTGAGGGAAGTCTAATCTGGTGTTGTGTAACACTTGGTATGATTCCTGAAGGAAATCTAATCTGGTGTTGTGTAACACTTGGTATGATTCCTGAAGGAAGTCTAATCTGGTGTTGTGTAACACTTGGTATGAATCCTGAGGGAAATCTTATCTGGTGTTGTGTACACTTGGTATGATTCCTGAGGGAAGTCTAATCTGGTGTTGTGTATCACTGGGTATGAATCCTGAGGGAAGTCTAATCTGATGTTGTGTAACACTTGGTATGATTCCTGAAGGAAATCTTATCTGGTGTTGTGTAACACTGGGTATGAATCCTGAGGGAAATCTTATCTGGTGTTGTGTAACACTGGGTATGAATCTTGAGGGAAATCTTATCTGGTGTTGTGTAACACTTGGTATGATTCCTGAAGGAAATCTAATCTGGTGTTGTGTAACACTTGGTATGATTCCTGAAGGAAGTCTAATCTGGTGTTGTGTAACACTTGGTATGATTCCTGAGGGAAGTCTAATCTGGTGTTGTGTAACACTTGGTATGGTTCCTGAGGGAAGTCTAATCTGGTGTTGTGTAACACTTGGTATGATTCCTGAGGGAAGTTTAATCTGGTGTTGTGTAACACTTGGTATGATTCCTGAAGGAAATCTAATCTGGTGTTGTGTAACACTTGGTATGATTCCTGAAGGAAGTCTAATCTGGTGTTGTGTAACACTTGGTATGATTCCTGAGGGAAGTCTAATCTGGTGTTGTGTAACACTTGGTATGATTCCTGAGGGAAGTCTAATCTGGTGTTGTGTAACACTTGGTATGAATCCTGAGGGAAATCTTATCTGGTGTTGTGTACACTTGGTATGATTCCTGAGGGAAGTCTAATCTGGTGTTGTGTAACACTTGGTATGAATCCTGAGGGAAATCTTATCTGGTGTTGTGTAACACTGGGTATGAATCCTGAGGGAAGTCTAATCTGATGTTTGTCAGGGTATATTACTTTGGGCTATCACTGCTATCAGCATTTGTCAATGTATAATTATTCCCAATTTTTGACAGGGTATTAAGTTCATTGCTGTATCAATATAGATTGTGAACTGGAGGCGTGTATTTGGTAGCTGTGGTGGTTCTTTCTTATTTACAAATCACAACATCAAAATAACTTGATACAAGAGTACTTTGCTGATTCAAGTATTTATTCTCGACACAATAATATTATAAAAGAAATGATGAAATAAATTCCGAGTACATATTGTAAAAATCAATCCAATAAATTATCACATTCAAATAGGAACTCAATCAAGTTCAAAGGATCCATCTATAATATCCAAGTACATGTATATAATAAACTGTCTAGCACAATATCTCCAACATGGAGGTGAACTATAACTCTCTCGTGATCACTCAGAATACCATAATATATATCACTCAGAATAACGACAATGACACGTCTGTCCTATACGAGAGTGGATCTTCAACTGTCTTAAATTCGTTCTTACTTCCGGAAATATAAAAAACTCGGATTTAGTTAAATTAAAAGTGATCTTACTGTTTCGAAACAATTATATTTTTACACGAAACAATTATACCTTTACACAATTATACCTTTACACCTCCCCACCCACCAAAAATGTGCAACATTTCTCTAAAAAAAAACTATTATTAATTGCACTATAGATCTGTACCATCCTTAATTTATGATAAGTTACAATCAATGTATCAAAAAAAATATTCCACTCTATGCAACTAGAGTAACTATATACATCAATATATATACACTTGTATTTCTATTTATAATAAGTTATCTACAAAATAACATTATAGGTGCATATATTTGCATCATGAAAAATATTGACAGAAGTTACAACCATAAATTATATGTCTTACAATGTGGTATCTTAATGCTACAGCATTGTCAAAATCAAATTAATTATTTTATCAATTGTTACTGTATACAACATGGCATATCGTGCCGAAGCGATGCCAAAATATATTCAATATCCCCATTAAACTCAATTACAATATCATGGCATTCCTATGCCCAACTTAAATATATGCGTAGCTATCCGAAGAAATTCAAATAAGACAGTATGACAATACCGATGTCCATACTCTTAATTCAATAAATAATAATCATCAGCCACCTGGCTGGATCTCATGGGGTACAATCAACATACAGCGTCCCTGCTGCTTATATGGTCCTTTCCTACCAACCCTTGGATAAACCAAGTACAATAACTAATTGAGAAAAAACAAATGATCATGAACAATATTACCTAAGTCCATCTCAACATTATAACTAATTCATAGTACCAACAAAATATATTCTACAGTTTCAAATTACATAATGTCCAACAGTGGTATGCCTCTTTTATCCTGTTATATCAATATGTATATCACCTCAAATTTTGGTGAACAAGTACAAGTTTGTGGTGTTCAAATAATTACAAGTAATAGTAACAAATAATCATGTCACAAAAAAAATGTTATTTCATGTTACCAAAATCTATGTAAACAATCTTCCTAATATGTGCTAAGTAAATAATAAAAATAATGTACAATACCATTATATACAATAATTTGCTAATCAATGTCAATTCATGCAATATTTAAAAAAAAATAAATTACAATGCCAATGTATGCCATCTCAAAAAAAATTTGTTCAATGCCATTATATAGAATAAATTGTTCACAATGTCTTTCTATTACAAAAAAAATTGCCATTAACATTAACAATCTTCAAAAAAAAATTATTGCTAAGTCTTTTATTAACATGAAGTACAATGTGCCATAATCAACAAAAAAAAAATATAATCATAATATATCATGCTGAATGAATTTATATTCTTGAGTAAGAATTTCTAAAAAAAAAAAATTACTATGTGTTACCAAATATGCTAACTCAAATTACTATTCTCCATTTATAATATCTATGTAAATCACATTATTATTTATCAATGTATGTATATATGTGTACTAGTTAAGTCTAAGATAAATTTCATTTAACAATCAAGAAAAATATTTTGTATGTTATTAATTGTTATTTAATTATTATGCCAGCAACAAAATATCTGATCAATTTAGTCAGTTAGCCTTGATAAAATGTCTGGTATGAAACTATCTGAATCTATTATATGTTCTATATGTGAATTTACTATTTTCATCTAAGTCTTGTTTCTGTTTCATTTTTTTAAATGTATGTTTCCTGTCAAATAATGTGCCTCTTGAATGTGTATGTTTTCTCAGACTGGGTTTCAAATAAGAAATATGTCTAATTCTGATGTTTTCTTCATAGGTATTACTAGTTTGTTTATATCTAAAGGGGCAAAATGATTGTTTGTGACCAACATTATGGCAGCAGTAACATTTAATATGTCTAAATTTTAGGGTGCATCTATTTGCTTTATGGTCAGGTTTCTTACAATGAAAACATATTAATTTGTGTTTATCTGATACTGTTGACTTTGTTTTACTTTGTTTATTATTATGTGTAACAACTGAAAATGAGTTAATTTGTTTTACTATTGTTGTATCTCTCTGTTTTTCAGAATTTTGCATAGTTTGTATTATAGTAGTAGTATCACTTTCTATCGGGTCCTTATCTATAGATTCCAGTACTTTTTGTATGTTTATTTCTTTGTTACTTAACCAAAGTGTAAATAACTCTTGAGAATTATCTGGTTTAATGTCTGGAATATTACCTATAATTAAAGGGGCTACTGGTGATGTCATAGCTATGGCCTCAATTTTCCCACTAATCCATGGGGTGTCTATATCTATCATGGCTTTCTTACAGCTGAGTGTGTGACCATTTCCTAATTTAATATCTTCTGAACTGTCCATCATGCACTCATGTGGAACAAGAGATACATCTACCACTACACATGTAGCACCTGTGTCTCTAAGACACATAACCGGTTTATTATTGAGAAAACAGGGGTAAAATATCAAATTACCATTGTTACTTAACAAAGCATTAACATTATGTACTTTGTTATTTCTATTTAAGGATCTGCCTCTATCATTATTATGTCTAGGAGGACTATTGTTTGGTGACTGTCTATTTCTATATTGTCCCTGATATCTACCAGAAGATCTATCATTACTGTTTCTATGATACTGTCTATTGGGTATATATCTGCTTTCTTGTACCTGACCATTATTCACATATCTATTTCTGTTGAGATATAATTTGCATTTGGCTATATTGTGTCCTGGGTTATGACAGTAATAACAAGTCCTTTGCATCCTAATAGGAAATCTGGCAGGTAAGCTTCTATATCTATTATCATTGTAACTGTATTGTGATTTGTTTCTGTGTCTAATGGCACTAAAAGTATTATCATTCTTACTTTTGAACATGGGGACATCTTGATTACTATCTTTATAATCAGATAATGTGGAAATAAGATCTTTCTTGCAATTGACCTTCTTTAATTTAATGAAAGAGAATAATTTGCTGGAGCTTATGTTTAAAATTTTGTCTACTAGCATTAATTCTATAATTTGTTGGGGATCAGATGCATTTATGCCAGCCATTTTAATGTAGTTATTTAAATAGGACTCCAATTTATTTATATAGGCTGTAGGGTGTTCTGTTTCAGTCATTATTGAATTGTGGAACAGATTCCTATAGTGTTCCTCAGTTTTGTTATGAAAATCTAAGAGGTGTTGCTTAATTTCATTATATGATTTATGTTCTGGTCGTCCTAACATTTGCAATACGCTTACTGATTCACCACGGAATGCTTCTAGTACATATTTAGTCCACTCAGACTCTGGTATATTGTTAACTGTAAGTATAGATTCAAAATTGGCCAAATATGCATCAATGTTACCATCTTTAGAATTAAACTGAGCTATATGTGGTCTACCACCTGTATTATTCTTTTGCAGTGTTTTTGTGTGTTGCTCTGAGTCTATTCTTTTCATTTCTATTTCTGCTTCTAATCTTTTTATTTCTAACTGTATTTTCTCTTTCTCTAACCTTTCCTGTCTGTCTAATTTCTCTTTCTCTAATCTTTCCTGTCTGTCTGCATCTAACTTTTTCATTTCTAATTTCTCTTTTTCTAATTTTTCCTGTCTGTCTGCATCTAACTTTTTCATTTCTAATTTCTCTTTTTCTAATTTTTCCTGCATTTCTAATTTGTCTTTTTCAAGATTTCTAAGGGCAAGTCTGTCTTCTCTATCTACTCTTTCTTTAGCCTTAAGTTCCTCTTTTTCAACGTTTTCTTTAATAAATTGTAGGAGTTTCTCTCCTGTTAGACCATATTTTTCACCTCTCCTCTCATATACTTCCCATAAATTTTCTTCTAAATTTTTAGCCTCCATATTGCCGGTTCAGATATATCAAATAGGGAAATATAGTGAGAAAAATCACTATTATAGAAAAATATATGATACTGATACTGTATCACTGGCAATACATAAATCTAAAATCAATGTAATCAAGAAAAATTCACTGGCACTGATCAATATTAATTGGCACTAAATATTACTAACTGGCATTGACTACATGGCAAAAATCATTATACAATATTGTACATTGAAGTAACAAAAATAGAAGGGGGGTCAGTGTTCAGTGTCCAATAAATGATAAATAATAAAAAAAAATAATTATGAAGAAATAAGGTTTTTACAAGACAGGACTTAAACGATAACAGAATCAGCGAAAAAAAATTCCTAGTAGATTGATAGTAGACGTGAGAGAAAAATAATGATTAAACTAGACGAGACATCGACAAAACTGGTAGAAAAAAAATTTTCGGACAATATTTAAACAAAGGGGGTTTTAAACAATGAACAAACAAGTCGCAGACAACTAAATATTTACATGATATCGATAATCTATCTGGATCCAAAATTAATCAATCAACACACAATTAAGTGTAAAGATCCAGAAAGAAAATCAGTATGTCCTAACAGAAAGCGCCAGATGACTAGTTCAACTGACTCACCACTCCACCACCCATTAATGAAACAAATAACATAAATGAACACTGATTATAAGGGGAAAATAAAATAGGAGAGAAGAAAAAAAAAAAAATTATTTAAATTTAAAGTAAATATATTTACTTGTCTTCCTTGTTCTGCTGTTCTATCTTCTTGTCCTGGTTCCTAATAATGTTAATACAAGCACTAACAAGCACAGTCTTTAGTGTAGCAAACAGCCATCTTGATCTGTGACCTTGCCTCCTTTTCCGTAGATGAATGAAAGTGTTAATGTAAACACTGGCCAACAGTGAATGAAAGTTTCTTCCTGAATGTACAAGGTAAACAAACACAGTCTGAGATGTGTAGTGTAGTCTCAGTCTACAAGAAAACAAACGGCCATCTTGACCTGGTTTGCACGCCGTCTACGGGAAGGTGCTGACGTCATCGGAATACACAAGCAGAGAGAAAATAATGATGAATTCTCTAATGATGAATTTTTATACTGTAAGAAGTATATCTTCTTATATTTGGCAACTAGGTACCAAAGTGTGACTTTAATCGGGCAGTAGGGTATGCCGCGATCAAAATGAGGTGTCACTTGCTAACGACCTCAGTGTCGGACACGTCGACTTGCAAATGTGGGTCACTGTGGATGTGGGTCACCGTGGGGCTCCGTCGGGTTGAATCAACTTTTGTTGCCGCCTCTGGAAGATGAACTTTTATTTGCAAACTGTTAACAGTATACTGGTCTCTCTGGTCTTCGGGATGCTTAGGTTCTCCATGTTGGCCACAATTTATCAGATTTCTGGTGCCGCCTCTGGAAGATGAATTCAGCTCGTCCAGCAAAATGGAAGTTGTACTTTCCTGTGTTCGTAGTTCTTATTGTTCAGTTTTCAGGTTCAGTTCGTCAACGCTGCCACCATTGTCAGGGTATATTACTTTGGGCTATCACTGCTATCAGCATTTGTCAATGTATAATTATTCCCAATTTTTGACAGGGTATTAAGTTCATTGCTGTATCAATATAGATTGTGAACTGGAGGCGTGTATTTGGTAGCTGTGGTGGTTCTTTCTTATTTACAAATCACAACATCAAAATAACTTGATACAAGAGTACTTTGCTGATTCAAGTATTTATTCTCGACACAATAATATTATAAAAGAAATGATGAAATAAATTCCGAGTACATATTGTAAAAATCAATCCAATAAATTATCACATTCAAATAGGAACTCAATCAAGTTCAAAGGATCCATCTATAATATCCAAGTACATGTATATAATAAACTGTCTAGCACAATATCTCCAACATGGAGGTGAACTATAACTCTCTCGTGATCACTCAGAATACCATAATATATATCACTCAGAATAACGACAATGACACGTCTGTCCTATACGAGAGTGGATCTTCAACTGTCTTAAATTCGTTCTTACTTCCGGAAATATAAAAAACTCGGATTTAGTTAAATTAAAAGTGATCTTACTGTTTCGAAACAATTATATTTTTACACGAAACAATTATACCTTTACACTTCTATACCTTTACACAATTATACCTTTACATGTTGTGTAACACTTGGTATGAATCCTGAGGGAAATCTTATCTGGTGTTGTGTAACACTGGGTATGAATCTTGAGGGAAATCTTATCTGGTGTTGTGTAACACTTGGTATGGTTCCTGAGGGAAGTCTAATCTGGTGTTGTGTAACACTTGGTATGATTCCTGAAGGAAGTCTAATCTGGTGTTGTGTAACACTTGGTATGGTTCCTGAGGGAAGTCTTATCTGGTGTTGTGTAGCACTTGGTATGATTCCTGAGGGAAGTCTAATCTGGTGTTGTGTAACACTTGGTATGATTCCTGAGGGAAGTCTAATCTGGTGTTGTGTAACACTTGGTATGATTCCTGAGGGAAGTCTAATCTGGTGTTGTGTAACACTTGGTATGATTCCTGAGGGAAGTCTAATCTGGTGTTGTGTAACACTTGGTATGATTCCTGAGGGAAGTCTAATCTGGTGTTGTGTAACACTTGGTATGAATCCTGAGGGAAATCTTATCTGGTGTTGTGTAACACTTGGTATGATTCCTGAGGGAAGTCTAATCTGGTGTTGTGTAACACTTGGTATGAATCCTGAGGGAAATCTTATCTGGTGTTGTGTAACACTGGGTATGAATCCTGAGGGAAGTCTAATCTGATGTTGTGTAACACTTGGTATGATTCCTGAAGGAAATCTTATCTGGTGTTGTGTAACACTGGGTATGAATCCTGAGGGAAATCTTATCTGGTGTTGTGTAACACTGGGTATGAATCTTGAGGGAAATCTTATCTGGTGTTGTGTAACACTTGGTATGATTCCTGAAGGAAATCTAATCTGGTGTTGTGTAACACTTGGTATGATTCCTGAAGGAAGTCTAATCTGGTGTTGTGTAACACTTGGTATGATTCCTGAGGGAAGTCTAATCTGGTGTTGTGTAACACTTGGTATGGTTCCTGAGGGAAGTCTAATCTGGTGTTGTGTAACACTTGGTATGATTCCTGAGGGAAGTCTAATCTGGTGTTGTGTAACACTTGGTATGATTCCTGAGGGAAGTTTAATCTGGTGTTGTGTAACACTTGGTATGATTCCTGAGGGAAGTCTTATCTGGTGTTGTATAACACTTGGTATGATTCCTGAGGGAAGTCTAATCTGGTGTTGTGTAACACTTGGTATGGTTCCTGAGGGAAGTCTAATCTGGTGTTGTGTAACACTTGGTATGGTTCCTGAGGGAAGTCTAATCTGGTGTTGTGTAACACTTGGTATGATTCCTGAGGGAAGTCTTATCTGATGTATTGTAACACTTGGTATGACCTGAGGGAAGTCTTATCTGGTGTTGTGTAACACTTGGTATGATTTCTGAGTGAAATCTTATCTAGAGTTATAACTTTTAGTTAAAACTAATTAAAATATATTTTCATATTTCATCTGTTGCAATTCATTTTTAGAGCAGTAGGCCTACTGCACACATATTTCTATTTTTTTTTTTCAAGTCGCAGAAATCTGAGCCCTAAGTATAACATTAAATGCAATATCTGAATTGTTGCTAACAAATGATGATGCATATAATAAATTTGATGTTAAGCTTGTTTTTTTGTTGTTTTTTTTGTATTATTATTTTTTAAATATGAAATAGGCATTAAAATTGTGTGATAATTTTTGCATCATTATCCAGCATGCAACATTAGCGATACAATATACATCACATTCCTTGAGCTCGACCCTCCAAGTGTTCCAAACATTACAGGAAAAAAATTCATAATATTTTCCTTTTATTTAAAAAAAAAAAAAAAACAGAAAATTCATGAATAACAAGCCCAGCTATTTAAAAAATACATAGAAGAAAATTTTATTTACCATTTTTGTTTTCTTTTAAGAGTTGAAATCAAAGATTTTTTTTAATGTAAGCTCTGGGTTAAAACTCTCCTCTCTTAACTGCTGTTTTTAATTTTGATAAGCCAAGTCAAGATGATGATAGTTTCAATACCATTTATGACAATGTAAGTAGTGACATTCTTAAAAGAGTATTACCTGTACACTAACAATTCATTAACTTTTTATGAAAATTTATAGCACATAGCTCTGTTATTTTTCAAATAAAACTATCAGTCTCATTATTTCATACATTTTTTTTTTAAAAGCTAGCTCTTATAATTCACCATGTTTAATGCTTTAGGTGTGTTTTGGAAATTTCTATGAACTGCTTTACTTTTTGGACATGTGGTAGTTATTGTGATATAATTAGTGGTCAGTCTCATTCATCAGGGCTGCCAGATGTTAAACTTGTGTTTCCTGAAAATGCCACAAATTGATTGACACACATGCAGCTATTTTAACAGCAGACTACTGTGCTAGAACGTGGGTTCTAGTTACAACAGTAGCGGCCCTGCATTCAAAATATTCTGAAAATAATATGGGCAAACTACATCATCAGTACTGGATAGTTGCTATCGAGGACATTCATTCTTTCTTTGGGCCTTAATTGTTTTTTCTTTTTTAACATTTAGATCCCAGCTGCACCAAGGCTGTGTTAACCAATGGAAAACCATTTAATATCAGCTTTGAATTTGACCCACAAGATAAACAAAGGAAATATCCATTTGATGAATACTTTGTCCATGAGTACTCAACAAGTAGCAACAGTTATGTGATTAGAATGATACAGGGCATTGATCGAGACGTGAGTGGCGCTTTTTCAATAAAATTTTTTATTAGGCGTAAAATGATGCTGAAAATGCATTTATTTCAGTGACATAATACAGTATAAAAGAATTTGGTAATGGTTGAAAATATCGATCTTCTCTTACCAGGGCATTGGCACAGAAGATGATGTTGACATGTTGCAGACTTGCAGTACAGGATGTTTTGTCAAGCAGTGGCTGGTGATGCTGTAAGTTATTTGTAGGGATATATATTACTTCATTATTATTTTTTTTTTCATCTTTTTTGGGTTATTTTTAGTAACACAAAAGGATGTTTTATTTAAAAAAAAATTTTTTTTGTGCTGTTTAGATTTCTCTAGTTCAGTAAACTTTTTCTGCTGTATGTTAACAAAATAAGTTTTAAATTATGTACAGTAAAAACTCCAATATTTTTTTATGAATAATACTTGTACAAAGAACCATCTAAAATTTAATCTAAGAATTTTGGTACTCTCTTTGACACCATATGTCAATCATTGATAAAAAAAAATTAAAAAGGATTTATGATTTTAAAATATGTGATCTTAAATTTCACCCCTTTTAATTTGCAACATTTAGACATCAGTAAACACTTTTACCATTACTTGTGTTATTCACCAAGTGAAAACTAAGTTACGAAATGAAGAAAAGAGCTTTTTTTTTTTTAACACTTCACATAAAAAAGAAATACATGTAGCACGTTGTAAGTTTGTTTTTTTTTATTTTACAAAAAATTGAAGTTTCACCTAATGTTCAGCCTATTTTCAAATGAGAGATAAAACAAGATAAAATAATACTGGGTTTAAAACTTAAAAAAAAAAAACATAACGTACACAACTAATTAAAATAAAAATTTGAAGTTTTTGGAATACCATTATCTCTAGAATGAAGCCAAAGAAGATGACCAATGCTGTACTTTTAACAATCCAAAATGTTTAAAAAAAGATGTAAAAAACCAAAGCATGTTTCAAGAAACAATTTGTGGTTATCTAAGATATTAAATGTTATGTGCTCTATAAAGTCTAAGTATTGGATTTAGCGGAAAAGTTATTTTAATGTAGACTGCAGTTGTTATTTTTTAGGTACACTGTGCTTGACTTCCCACCTTTAAGAGCTTCAGAGGGCTTTAGTATAACACAGTGCTTGACCGCCCACCTTTAAGAGCTTCAGAGGGCTTTAGTTTAACACAGTGCTTGACCACCCACCTTTAAGAGCTTCAGAGGGCTTTAGTTTAACACAGTGCTTGACCACCCACCTTTAAGAGCTTCAGAGGGCTTTAGTTTAACACAGTGCTTGACCACCCACCTTAAGAGCTTCAGAGGGCTTTAGTTTAACACAGTGCTTGACCACCCACCTTTAAGAGCTTCAGAGGGCTTTAGTTTAACACAGTGCTTGACCACCCACCTTTAAGAGCTTCAGAGGGCTTTAGTTTAACACAGTGCTTGACCACCCACCTTTAAGAGCTTCAGAGGGCTTTAGTTTAACACAGTGCTTGACCACCCACCTTTAAGAGCTTCAGAGGGCTTTAGTTTTACACAGTGCTTGACCACCCACCTTTAAGAGCTTCAGAGGGCTTTAGTTTTACACAGTGCTTGACCACCCACCTTTAAGATCTTCAGAGGGCTTTAGTTTAACACAGTGCTTGCTTAAAGTTAGATGCTACACATGTTGCACATTTAAATGATTTACTTATTACTCAAAATATTGACATGATAGAAAAAGATATGCCCATGTTGCAGGGGGGAAATCTTATTATAAAATTAGGTTTTAATTTGGTTTCAGATGACTGCAAATTACTTTGTTGTAGATTTGTATAATATTTGAAAAATTTTACAAGTTTTTTTTTTTTTTTTACATGTCCTCTCATAAATATATATGTATCCATTTTTGCAATATATGAATGTTTATGTATATTTTTCAGATTGAAGTCAGAACTGTGCAGATAGGCATTGTAGATGTCAATGATAATGCCCCATTTTTCCCTAGCTCTATGTCAGCAATATCTTTCAGTGAGGTAATTTATCTTTATGAGAAAATGGGCTTAAAAGTACATTTTAAAATGAAATAACTGGCCTTGAACAAATAAAAATAGCAGTTTGGTCTCATAACCTTTGTCAAATTATATTAGTGCATGCCTAGGTGACCTACCATAACTAATATCTTTAGATCACACAATTTAATTCATATGATTTTATACCTTCACTAATTCCAGAAACACGCCTCTGTTCAACTAAGGTTTTTTTTCACTGCACATTTTGATGCATGAAAAGTATATTACAAAGATTTATTTTGAAAATTTTTTTTTTTTTTTTACTTTCTTACCAGGTTATTTGTTATGGAATTTAGAAATAGGATCATGCATGGCTTGAAAATTTCTTAAAATATAACAATTTATGTATAGGTTTTGTAATTTTAAAATTTGGATTGTTGGTTTCATAGTAAGTTTGTGGACACATTTTTTTTTTCTTCAGTATTGCAGTTGTATTTACTAAAGAAGCCATTTTGTTTTATGGATTTGATTTAGGGAAAAAATATGTTTGTATCCCCCCCCTTTTTTTAGTCTGTTTATTGATCAATCACTGCAGTGACATAAAGCATTTCACATAATTATAAATCAAGACATTGACTTAACTACAGTAGTTCTCAAAATGTGGGGTGCAGACTAATTTGTGGGTCGGCTGCAATAAATTTTAAAAATTAAAATCAATTTATAGAGATATGTAGGCATAATTGCAACTCTGTATCTTATAAAACCAAAAACAGTTATGATGACAGGTTTAACTTTAAAAGTTTGAGAATCACTGTACATCAGAGGTTCTTAAACTTATGTACTCCGCGAACCCCCACTTGAAAAATTTTTTTTGACAGACCCCATCCCCACTTTAGGTACTTTATATATGTATATATTTTACGATGATTTTTTTTTCCAAATGGCTTTGCGGACCCCCAGTAAAGGCTTTGTGGACCCCCCCAGGGGTCCGCGGACCACAGTTTAAGAACCTCTGCTGTACATCATAGCACAAAACATGACACCATCTATTTTCACTGTCTCCAAGCTGCCTGACTTTACTCTTACCGCTTCTTTCACTGTCTGAAGTTTTGTTTAACCTATTTTCAACATCAGAGCCATACTAATGGATTGGCAGACGTCTCTGCCTTTTAAGCCCCTGAAAGGCTCATTAACAGCCCTGATCGTAACTGGACGCCCTCTCTTCAGTCATTAACTCACTCGCTGTTCATTGAGACTACTAACGACTTAATTCACCTACTACATGTATATTACACACTATACACCCATGAACACACTGACCTGAAGTACTCTACACACGACAAAATATTGACATTTCTAAGCCTCCAAACATTCTGAAAAGATTTTCTTAAAAATTACTAATTGTGCATTTTTATAGTTGGCTCCGATTGGTGTAACAGCATTTCGGGGGTTTGAGGCCTATGACTTGGATGCAGGTGCTAATGGAGAACTCACCTACACAATAGAGAGTATTTTTACAAAGCAGGCAAATATTGTTTTGTTATTTACTTGTAGCTTTTAGAAAATTAAAGCCATTTACAGTCCTAGTTAATAAACAGTTGCATTTTTTAAAATAAATTATTATCAAAAATAAAAAAAAGATTGACTTTCTCTCTTCCGCAGCCACTGTTCAATGCATCAGATTATTTCTTTATTTCACCTGACAAGGGAAATGAGTTGATTCTCATTAAACAAATAAACTTTACAAGTATGAAGTTGGAATCAGGGATTACAAGCTTTTACATGAATATTATTGTTCATGTAAGTGAAATTGAAAGAATTCTGTCCAGCGATGAACCAATTTTTTTTTGCCCTGTCAGGGTTTCTATTTTATTTTAATGTATTCATTACTTTTTGCCTGTAACTAAAAAAGTTGTGTAAATTTTAATTGTAAGGCATTCTAAAACTGAATTTTTATGTAAAATAGCATTTTATGCATGGTTATAAATAAGAAACCAAAGTTCTTGTAAAGAGTAAACATTTATAGATTTACATTTCTGTTACATTTTTTTTAAGTCTGTTACCCAGATAACAATGTGGACACCCAATCATGACTCCCATTTTATAAATTACAAAAAAAAAAAATGGGCAAGTCAATTCAGCGTTGGAAAAAAAAAAAGACACAGAATCTTTTTTTAAGTAAAATCATTTTTTTACACAGTTTTTACTTCTTTCAGTGTTTCTCAAAGTATGGTTCAAGGATGAAACTCAGGTGTTTAATACGCAAAAATTACATTTATAGTTAAAGGATCAGAATCTATGTATGCATAATTACAACTCTATATTTCTCTATATGTTGAAAAACTAAAAGCTTTTAAATTTTTAATGTATATTTTCACAGGACAATGCTGAACCTCTATCGGCGCAGAAGTCAGCCTCAGTGAGCTTTAAGATTGCAGTTACAAATGGAAGTGCGCCCAACATTGACTTCCGATACCCTTCATGTATTCAAAGCCTTCAGCCTCAACGTAAGAAATGCATCTTGCCTCGATACTTCACTTCAGTCATTTCTGGGGAAGTCTCAGTAGGTGAAATAAGTTAGAATCAAAAAACGATATTGACATTTTTAGATGCTGTTCACCTAGCCTCTTTTTTTACCAGCTCCTTGATGATGCATGACCTTGATAAATTAAATAGTAAACAGTGGCTAAAAAAACAGTACATGTGTTCATTTGTTAGTCGTTTTAATATTCGATTAGTTTTGTGTTCATGTCAAGAATTAGTTAATAATTCGTAGAGCCGGTCGTAGCCTAGGGGTATGACTGTGCAATACAGACTGTCGTTCTTTGTTTCGTTTCTGATCAGTGCAATTCAACAATCAGGAAACAAACAAAATTTGTTGTACACAATTCAGATTAAACAAAATCAAGTTCAATTAGAAAGACACTCTAACTATTGTCCTGAAAAGGATGTGTAGCGTTTTTGGCTACTGCACAGGCAGTAAAAATAGAAACAATTGTAACAGCAATGACTTCAGTTATTGACGACAAAACATCCGGTCCCCACGTGGGATGGTTACCATTTCTCGCTCCACTGCTGTCTCTTACTCAACTCCCTACACCATTGACCTGTGGTCTTGATCTTATCTCTCTCCACCCACATCCTTCGTTCTCTCTCATTCAGGTGCAACCTGTGGCAGTCAGAGATATTTTGCCCACACACACAATTGTTGGCGCACACACAATAAGGGACATACGCAAATAATTTGGTGACACACACACAATTGGTGTCCCACTCACTCCCAACCTATGACAGTTGGTTAAATGCATTTTTTATCACTACTGTCATTGCATTGTAAAAGTTTGCTGACTGAAGATCCTGTAAGGAATTGAGTTTCCCCTCTCCCCCACCCACCAACTAAATCCTTTATTAAATACCTTGTCATGACAGGGAGAGTTTTTGTAATGCCCTTATTGAATTCATACGCTAGTTATGACTGGATGAAAAAATATGCATTTAATAAAAAAGCTATAGAAATGTTATATCTATATAAAAGTATATCAAATGAGCCTACGTTAAATGCCACAATTTATGACATGAAAATTCTTGGGCTTAATTTTAGATTTTAGTACATATTTTGGTTATTGCACCTTGCTATCATAAATGAATCTCCTTCTCACCTTCAGTAATTAATGGAATGAAATTATTACTTTTTTTTCCTCAAATGTATTTTGTATAGACTTTAAAAGGATCACATAGTAACCAAAACATAGCCCAGCAACTTTTAATCAAATACGTACTATTCTATACTATGATATTTTTTTGTGGTTTTCATCATCAATTTGGAGATGTCTAGGTTTGCACACTCACACACCAAGAAGACGTATTAGTTAGGCGTTGGATACACGTCTGTGATACCTTGAATACATTAAACATACAACTTTTTTTATTTGTAAATATATGTTTTATAATTGATGTTATGACATTATCATTGGGTTTTTTTTTTTTTTTAGGTTTGTATGGATTGCTATGACATATAAAAAAATTTTTTTTTTTTTAAGGTTTTTCTTTTTAAGTCTGGCTGTTCTAATGCCTTTAAGCTGCGTTTTGGAAATTTGATATCAATTATCACTAGATTCTCGAAGCCCACTTGATTTGAAATTTTGAACACTTGTGTATTCTCAATGACAATAAACAGTCTTTAAACTTTCCAATCAATTAATTAAAATCTTATGAAGTCCAATGTTTATATCAAGAGGGAAATTTGCGGAAAGACATTATGGCATCACAAGTAAAGCACAGGTCTATTTAATTGCAGAGTTTTTTTTTTCCTTCTTTTATTTTTTTTTTCATACTAGATACACCACATATTAGTTTATAACTTTTGCTAATAAAAATAAGTGAAATACTTATGACATCAAAACAAACAAAAAAAATAATGAAAAAAAAAAAATTATTATTATTAAAAAGTAATTCCTTCAATCACACAAATGTTCATAGACATTACATTGACCAAGTAAATGCATGAGGACCAATATGCATCTGTTGTATTTATAGAATGACAAAATTATTGCATCCAAATATTATGGAGTAGGTATTTCATCAAACTTTATTCTTAGTTAAATTAAACAAGTAAAGTAATCTTAAATAATATTACATTTATTGATAAACTGCAAGATACAAAAACAAATTTAAAAACCCATTTTGGCAATCACGTTTTTTAATATGTATAATTTCTATCAATGTTTGTATGATGTAAAGGATAGTACTTGAATTAGTACAATCCATAAAAATTTGTTAAATTATTTTTACTTTTTATCGGTGATAAGGAAGTGACTTTAGACTTCTATCCTGATCCTGCTGATCCTAACAATCCTGGGGCTAGAGTGGACATCATTGTGGATGATTCACAGAAGAGAGCAGAAGATAATTTCACTGTGACATGTCTCTTGCTTGGAAGTAGGTATTTAGCTAAAGTAATGATAAATAAATTTTGATGAATTTGGTTGTTTTTGGGGACGTTCACCAGGACCTGAAAAAGTCCAAAGTTTCTCACTGAGATTCAAACCCGGGACCCTCTGGTCGACAGTCAAGTGCTCTACACCACTTGACCGTCCCCTAGGTCATGGTTAAAGTCTCTGCTATATCTCCTGCAGTGCCTCCAAGGCCATCACCCTATTGACTATGATGGGGATGAAAGAAGGGCACTGCTAAAACCATCCCATTAGTGGTTTATAAGGATCTTGGAGATTTCATCTCATCCTTACAGGCACAGATAAGGATGATGAAAGTTGATTTTTTTTGTTTGAAACACCCTCATGTACAGGATTCTACTTACACTCATATATTTTTAACTAAAAATAAATTAAGTAACACATTTATAAAATGATCAAACTAGTATGAAATTAAAAATGTCTGTCCACCTACATTTTTTTATTTCAGCTTGCCATCCAATTTTTTTTCTTTACGTTTTTGTAAAGTATTAATGTCTGTTTTATTTATTATCATCTTCCATAGCATTGCCTGCTGGATATGACAACATGTTCAAAGTAGCGACTGTGAAATTTGGTGCTAATGACTACAAATGTCAAGTTACAAAATTGGCCAATAAATCACTGGACATAGCTGACATCAAAAAATTGCAGCTGATTATTTTTGTAAACATCTCATTTTTTTTTATTTCTCATTGAGAGGTTTCTTTTTGTATAGTTTTGAAAAGTTAATTATCATAAGTAAAGTTCCCTTAAGCCCCTATGGGCTCATCGGGGCCAATGAAGTTAAGAATTCATCTGTTTCAGTATCCTCTGCATATAAAGGGATTGTGTCATTAGCACGACGCACAGTCGCCTTTACTCCCCCAAATTAAAGTCGGGTACCCATTTAAAGCTGGGTGGACTTGGGGGACTTACACCAAGACCTGAAAAAAATCCCAAGGTTCTCACTGAGGTTTGAACCCATGATGTTTAGTAAAGGATTAAAGTGCTGAATAATGATATGAAAAATTCTACTCTTAAATATATAGCATTGTTTAGATAAACTTCATTGTCATAAGAAAATAATTGTACATTATTCAGGCTTGGGAAAACAGGTTGGAAAGTGACTTTGCAAGTATTTATTTAACAGTGCAAAAAAGATCTCCCCCTATTTTGTCTCTAAATGGCAGTGTTGGATTCATCTACGAAAATGCCTCTGGTGGAGATTATGTTTCATCTGACAGCATCAGGAGGATACCATACAGACTGTTGTTTATAGATCCAGATAGTGTAAGTGGAGTTAATTCTTTTTTAGCCATATATATCCCATAATTTTACTTATGCATTAATAATTCAATTGTGTTTACTATGACGTTCTTTTTTTTTTTAACTCAAAGTACAATAGCTTGATACTGTAAGCAACTAAAAACCAGTCAGATTATTTTTTCAAATCTTTGCAGATGTCATCAGGTCCAGCAACTCTGTTTAATGTTTCTGTTGAACTGAATTCACCTTTCACTGTGGATGCACAGGGTTATATAACTTTAACTGATTCGATTCTGGACTATGAATCAGTTAAGCAGTATACATTAATTGTGAGTAACATGCAAGAATTGGTTCAAGTTTTCATGCATTTATTTTCTTTAAGTATCATAAAAAAATTTGCTTTAATATGTAAATTAACTTTGATTTAACTTTTGTAAGGTTTTTATTTTCTATTGTGTTTTTAAAGGTGTCCGTTTTTAGAAATGGTGATACTAAGCTCTCTTCCAACACCACTCTTACCATCCACATCTTAGATACCAATGACAACCCACCCGTGATCACTTCTCCTGAGAATTTCATTATGTCCATTCCTCAAGGGGATTGCAATTGTAACTTTGCCAGAATTATTACAATGGTATGGTATGAACTAAAATTTCTGTTATTCAGAAAATGCGTTTGTTTCTTAGGAATAAAAAGTTATAGACTAAAAAATGTTTTGCATTTAGAGCATTACATTAATGTTGTGATTTTTTTTTTCATTTAGATTCAAGCTACAGATGTTGATTATGGACCACCAATGTTTAAACTATTCAGAGTTATTCCTCCTGCTGCCAGCTCCATGTTTACCGTGGATGAGGGGGGCGCAGTTAGCCTACATAGGCCAATCAGAGCTGGTGATGTGTATGCGTTGATTGTGGAGGCCTATGACCAAGGAAATCCTCCTCTCTCGTAAGTTTAATTTACCTTTATAATTTCTTAAAAACAATTTTTTTAAATTAGACAGCATATATATATTTTAAAAATGTCTGTCTGAGATTACAAGTGGATTTCAATTCTATACAAAATCAGTGTAATATTCTATAGTTATCTGAGACATCTTTAACACTAAAGAGGACACAATTTTTAATTTGCACTTGATTGACTTGTAGGCAGGGGTTCTGACTAGTTTTTTAAAATCAGATGGTGAAAATTAATTTATGGAGTTTGGCCTAGAACTAATTTATGCATAATAATTTAACCTAATGAACAAACATTTCTTATTGGGCAAGCATCCAGCTCTTAACCATAAGGGACTAGATTTAAGTCCCCATTAAACGAAATATCATTCTGAGTGACAAGGTGACAGATTTAATTGATCTGTGTCCAGATAATGCCACTGGATCCATCCAACATTAAATAAGGCCGGCTCCAGAAACCCCTCACCTTGGCTACGAAAAATAGGTGAAGTATACACCTCCATCTTCCCACAACTACCCTACCGCACCTCAAGCAATCTTTAATTTGAATCTCTTGATCCACTAATAGAACAAAAGTTAATGTCGCAAAATTTAACAAAAAGCAAAAAAATGATATACATTAGTTACTTGCGAAGATTGAAAGATGAATGAAGATGTAAAGAATGAGTAATAACTTTGTTTTTTTTTTTATGTCTGACTGTACAGGACTGAGGTCATCTTGGTCATCATTGTCAACTCCCTGACACCTGCAAGTTCTTATCAAACAAATCAATGTGTGATTTACATGAACGGAGTTTAACTTGATGGTTTCATTTTATAATCTGTGTATATAGTTTAATGTCTTAAGTTTAGAATTCACATTAGTCTATTTCCCTGCTGTTAATTTTTGTTTGTTAACTAGTTTCAGTCTGAAGTGTACGTACAATTTCTGAACACATTATTAGACAATAATTACTTGGCTATCTTTTTTTTTAGCACTTTCAGACATTTTGTTTTATACATTTTAATTTTACTATTCTTTGGAAATATTTCAATTAAAAAGATTTTTTTTTATAAATGATCAGGCGTTTAATATCTACATATATATAAGCTTAGATGTAATCAGATTTTAAGTAAAAGTATTTCTGTATTAATCTCTGCAGTGTTTGTTTATTTTATTTACTATGGACATTTATACACGTAGAAAAATATTTGGACTAAATATTTCAACCTAAAATACAAATTTTTCTGACACATAGCCTGGACCAAAAAAAATTAATTTTTCTGATAATTTTGTGTTGTCTAATTAAATCTTGATTTTATTAATTAAGCTAGCTAGTCATGATTAATGGTTTTATGCAAGATTATTGTTAAAATCAACCGAAGTATGCATACTTTGAAATTGTGCTGCAACCAATGTCTGGATTCTTTATAAAAAAACAACTGAACTTTAAATAAGTCAGTGGTTATCAAACCTTGATGCTCTGTGACCCACTATGAACACAGATTTGTTTTCATGGCCTGACTGAAAAAAAAACAACTTCAGTTCTTGTGACCTACTTGTACAGATTGTAAAATATTAAAAAAGATAGCATCGATTGTATTAATAGATATATTTCTCGCTATTTACTTTGCAAATGAGTGAACTTTTAGATGTCTAATCCAGGGTTCGATTTACAGCCGGGGATATCCCGGACACTGAGAACTGTCATCCCCGGCTCTGCTTTAGCTATTATATCCCAGCCCGGGGATGAAATCATAGACATTCATCCCCGGCTCTGCAGAATTTTTTTGTTTCATCCCCGGCACTGGTTTCTTCTTAAATCGAGCACTGGTCACATCTAAAAAAATTAAGAGTGATAGCTGTGTGTACATGTTCTTGATTGGTTGATTCCACATTTAAATTTTGACGCCGCTCAATTCAATAATAACTTTGAGAGCCACAACTTTAGGGACAATGTTTAAATATCTAGAAAGATTATTTCACATATTATACAAGATAGTCCACCAGTCTCTAAATGCCATCCCATTCGTCTGTCAATTTATGTATGGCAGCTGTAAAGACAACTGGTTAACGTGATTATAATTTGTCAGTTGTGGGGGGGGGGGGGGAATCTCAGTGAGAGATAACCGAAGGATTTATATAGAGTGATCTCCCATTTCTCTTTTTGTTTTGAACCAATAAGTTGCTTGGACTTAGTATTCTGACACACTAGCCATAGAATGTCAAATAGTATTATGACTTTTAAAAATATAACGTCGGTTGTCCCCACTTTTAGTCGGTCAAGTTGGTGAAACAAAGAAAAAAGAAGGATCAGCATTTGAAAAGACTTTTGTTTATTTAAATCAATGAATATGTTAGCTATACGCATTTATATAAGGGGTGTGTCTATACTAAAAGGCCTAAACATAGAAATTATGGAAATGTAATTACAGAAAACAAATATTTTAGCTGGGTCAGTCGCAAGTCATCATGGGAAAGGTAAAGGCTGACCATTGGTCTGTAGATGACAAAAATGTATATATATATATATATATATATATATATATATATATATATATATATATATATATATATATTTAAACAGATTAATGATGAGATATGGATCAAAACGTAGAAACACAGAAGATGATAGATAGGTAGACGGATTAGACAGAAAGATATATACACATGTATATATACAAAGAGATAGATATAGACAGATAGATATATAATATTGATAGATAGATATCAAAAAATATATAGGCCTATTATTCACAGTGATAAAAGACTTACCGGAAAGAAGATGGTGGCATTGATTGTGTCATCCTCACTGACATAGATCAGGTATTTTCTGGGTGTAGACTTGCATGTGGGTGCCTGGGGAACACTTATGATGACGAAGGTCTCGGTACTGTAAAGATAACATTAGGGGGCCGTTCAGATATTATACACCGGGCAACACAAAAATAGCCTACAAATGTATCTTATACAACAAATTTACGCCCCCCCCCTTTTCCACACACACACACACCCACACACAGCAATTATTTATAGAAAAGTCAAAACCATTAAAGTTTGATTCATTGAACAAACTCAACGACTATCTTTCCCTCCCCTAATAATCAACTTATAAATAATATGTGAACAGGCCCTTACCAAATATGGCAGGTCAAACCCAGTGTTATTCTAAGTTGCAAAGGAGATTTTTTAAAGGGTTTTTTTGTGAAGGGGGGAGAGAGACAGAGAGGGGAGAGAAAGAGAGAGAGAAGGGAATCCTCGGCACAAGTACTTATCTAGGCCCTATTAACATCAGATTAGATGGGAATTTCCAATTTGTGTGGGCCTTTTTGGCATTATCCATAAGACCCTCTCTGTGTAAGGTTTTATTAACAGACAAGTTCTATTTGACTAACTTGTGCAGACTGAGACTAATCTTCTTCGTTTGGCTATACAGCCCATTTAGGGCCCTGGCCTGCCATACTACTCTTCTCCATTTTTCCCGATCCATGGTCTTCTTCCTCCACTCTCTCACTCCTATCGCTTTAAGGTCTTTATCCACTTTCTCTAGCCATCTGCTTCTTGGTCTACCTTTAGGCCTTTTCTCATTGGGTGTTGCCTCATAAATTGCTTTTGGACCTCTGTTGTTTTCCATTCCTCCTATGTGCCCTACCCGCCCCAATCGATTATTTTTTATTTCAGCTCTAACTGAGACTAATGTAGGCTACTATTTAAAAGTGAAATCCAGTTTCTAATAATCAACATGCACACTGCTAGTACCCTGCTGAAATATAGTACCTTGCTGATACCTAGTACCCTGCTGTTAGCTTGTAACCTGCTGTTACCTAGTACCCTGCTAGTACCCTGGTGGTACCTAGTACCCTACTTTTACCTAGTACCCGGCTAGTACCCTGATGGTACCTAGTACCCTGCTAGTTCCCAATCTACACACACGGTTAAATTTTTTTTTTTCCTTAAACATAATTATGATAAGTTATATACATTAAGTGATTCACTTAATAATATCAGCCTGGGTTATATTCGCGGAACATAGATAGATAAAAAATAAACATATTTTCATATTTATTATTTATTATATTGTTTCAGTTTCCTGTAAGAATGCTGTGTTATATCTCTTAGATCATATAAACTTCTTACTGGGAAAGTGGGGGGGGGGTGTCGATTGCGCCGGGGTTCACCCCCTCCCCCACGATTACCTACCATAGCCAGACTCCATTGGCCATTTAGGTAGCATGGTATGTATAGTTATGTGACTAGCACAACGCACACGCTCAATCAACTCATGTCAGATACACATTGCTTAGTAGCTGTGGCGTAGCTAGGGGGAGGAGGAGCTGCAAGAGGTGCATCATGCCCCGGGCGCTACTCACAAAGCTACATTCAGAACATATTAACGTTGGGGGGGGAGGGGGGAGGTAGTCCAGGGCTTGATTTACAGCCGGGCACTGAGACCTGTCATCCCCGGCTCTGCTTTACCTAATATATATCCCAGCCGGGGATGAAACCATAGACATTTATCCCCGACTCTGCAGACATTTTTTCTCATCCCCGACACTGGCTTTTTCTTAAATCAAGCACTGGTTGTATCACAATTAGAAGTTTGGCATTATCGCTTTATTGTGAGCATAGGGGCTGTCCATAATTTATGTCAACAATTTTTTGGCGATTTTTACCTCCCCCCCCCTCCCCCTTGTCAACAACTTGTCAAACTTCCCTATAAAATTACGTCAACATTTGATTCCCCCCCCCCTAAAAAAGGTGGCTTCGAAAATGTTTATGTGGCAAAATTAGTAGGAATATAGCTAGTTTAATTAAAATACTGAATGTTAAGCGAGTGTGTAACACAGGACTACAAACGCTGCTTAATTTTCCTTTATTTAAGTAATTATATTAAATTTTTAAAAAAGTAACATTGTTGACGTCAACTTTTCTTGACCTCCCCCCCTCCCCCTTGTCAACAATTGTCAAAAATTTTCTAGCCCCCCTCCCCCCCTATTTTGTTGACGTAATTAATGGACAGCTCCCTTCACATGTATAACGATAGACACACAGAAATATAAGAGACGGATAGGCATGCAGCCAGATAGACAGACAGGCGAACAAGCAGACAGTCGGACAGATAGATAGATAGATGATGGATGGGATGGGATGGATGGGATGGATGGATGGATGGGATGGATGGATGGATGGGATGGATGGGATGGGATGGATGGGATGGGATGGATGGGATGGGATGGATGGGATGGATGGGATGGGATGGGATGGGATGGATGGGATGGAATGGGATGGATGGGATGGAATGGGATGGATGGGATGGATGGGATTGGATGGGATGGATGGGATGGGATGGATGGGATTGGATGGGATGGATGGGATGGGATGGGATGGATGGGATGGGATGGATGGGATGGGATGGATGGGATGGGATGGATGGGATGGGATGGATGGGATGGATGGGATGGATGGGATGGGATGGATGGGATGGGATGGATGGATGGATGGATGGGATGGATGGGATGGATGGGATGGATGGGATGGGATGGATGGGATGGGATGGATGGGTTGGGATGGGATGGATGGGATGGGATGGATGGATGGGATGGGATGGGATGGATGGGATTGGATGGGATGGATGGGAATGGATGGATGGGATGGATGGATGGGATGGGATGGATGGGATTGGATGGGATGGATGGGATGGGATGGATGGGATGGGATGGATGGGATGGGATGGGATGGGATGGGATGGGATGGATGGGATGGATGGGATGGATGGGATGGATGGGATGGATGGGATGGGATGGATGGGATGGGATGGATGGGATGGGATGGATGGGATGGATGGATGGGATGGGATGGGATGGATGGGATGGGATGGGATGGGATGGGATGGGATGGGATGGGATGGATGGGATGGATGGGATGGGATGGGATGGGATGGATGGGATGGGATGGATGGGATGGGATGGATGGGATGGATGGGATGGATGGGATGGGATGGATGGGATGGATGGATGGATGGATGGATGGATGGGATGGATGGGATGGGATGGATGGGATGGATGGATGGGATGGATGGATGGATGGATGGATGGGATGGATGGATGGGATGGATGGATGGGATGGATGGATGGATGGGATGGATGGATGGGATGGATGGGATGGGATGGATGGGATGGGATGGATGGATGGATGGATGGATGGATGGGATGGATGGATGGGATGGATGGATGGGATGGGATGGATGGATGGATGGATGGGATGGATGGATGGGTGGATGGATGGATGGATGGATGGGATGGGATGGATGGGATGGATGGGATGGATGGGATGGATGGGATGGTAGGGATGGGATGGATGGGATGGGATGGGATGGATGGGATGGGATGGATGGGATGGGATGGATGGGATGGGATGGATGGGATGGGATGGGATGGGATGGATGGGATGGGATGGGATGGGATGGATGGGATGGATGGGGATGGATGGATGGATGGGATGGATGGATGGATGGGATGGATGGATGGGATGGATGGATGGATGGGATGGATGGGATGGATGGGATGGATGGATGGATGGGATGGATGGATGGATGGGATGGATGGATGGGATGGATGGATGGGATGGATGGGATGGGATGGATGGATGGATGGATGGATTGATGGATGGATGGATGGATGGATGGGATGGATGGATGGATGGATGGATGGATGGATGGGATGGATGGGATGGATGGATGGGTGGATGGATGGATGGATGGATGGATGGATGGATGGATGGATAGATAGATAGATAGATAGATAGATAGATAGATAGATAGATAGATAGATAGATAGATAGATAGATAGATAGATAGATAGATAGATAGATAGATAGACTGGTTGAACTGTTATTGCATGTTGTCTCATTACTGCTAATGTATGTCCACTTCATTTCGTAAGCTAACATTAGTCTTAATGACTTACCTCCTAACTGGAATGCCGTGATCCGAGACTGTGACGTAGACCACGTACACTTCGCCAGGGGTCAGTGAGCCAACAAAACTGACTGTCCCGGTCAGTGAGACAGTGAACCTGGATGTTGCGGTATCGGGGATAACTCTGGAGAGTGCGTACTGTGGTGGTCCGAAATCAACATCAGTTGCCTGCACCTGATTTTTTTTTTTTTTTGGAATGACGTAATTAGATTTTTTTCTTTCAATTACATGCTTATTCTTAGCAATAACTCATTCAGAACCAATCTCAAGATTTTCGACTTGAATTTTCGCTGTAATATAATCAATACGGCAAATCAGTGGAGATTTCGTGCTCCATAATTGTAACTTACTGTAACAATATTTCGAGACATGTTGCATATGGCAGGTTCTAGTGTAACAAAGTGATTCTCTGGACTGAGTACCACCGGACTGTTGTCATTCATATTGATAACATTGATGAATATAGTCGTATTCGCCGAATACTTTTGGAGAGATGGCTCTGTTATAATGACCTGAAACAAAAAAAAAACAGCGATTTACCGAAATGTTGATATGTGCCTGCGTGTTTGTTTGTTTGTTTAGTTGTTTTTTAATTTGTTAACAAATTTGTTAACAAATGTAAGGGAAACTAACACTGGGTAAAAAAGAATGTTTTACGGTTGAGTAAAAGATATAACATGTTCCGAGGACAAAGTGGTAGCAGTTTATTTAGATGGGGGTCTGTAACAGTCATAGTTAACGTACTGTTTGGGTTAGTTGTAAATGTATCATACCACATTCAATTTACTGTCAGATGAATAGTCTGGTTGTATCATATCACAGTTTACGATAAAACTATATCGTGTAGCCAGTGAATACACAATCAGGTTGACCGATTGCTCCAATTAGGGACAGCGCCTGGCAGGGGCCGCAATTCACATGTAGCTAATTAATAGTAATAGTTTTTATTGAAAAAAAAATTAGAAGAGGGGCCTCACAAGCATCCGTTAAATTGGGCCCCGCAATTGGTAATGCCGGCCTTGATTGCAATATAGTCATTCAATACAGTATCACTGTGTCCTATTCCATTCAATACAGTATCACTGTGTCCTATTCCATTCAATACAGTATCACTGTGTCCTATTCCGTTCAATACAGTATCACTGTGTCCTATTCCATTCAATACAGTATCACTGTGTCCTATTCCATTCAATACAGTATCACTGTGTCCTATTCCATTCAAATGCAGTATCACTGTGTCCTATTCCATTCAAATGCAGTATCACTGTGTCCTATTCCATTCAATACAGTATCACTGTGTCCTATTCCATTCAAATGCAGTATCACTGTGTCCTATTCCATTCAATACAGTATCACTGTGTCCTATTCCATTCAATACAGTATCACTGTGTCCTATTCCATTCAATACAGTATCACTGTGTCCTATTCCATTCAATACAGTATCACTGTGTCCTATTCCATTCAAATGCAGTATCACTGTGTCCTATTCCATTCAAATGCAGTTTCACTGTGTCCTATTCCATTCAATGCAGTATCACTGTGTCCTATTCCATTCAATACAGTATCACTGTGTCCTATTCCATTCAAATGCAGTATCACTGTGTCCTATTCCGTCATCTGTGTACCCCTTTGTTGTTATTTTGAAATAAAGAGTACCCCTATTAATAAAAAAAAAATTGCATACATTGTTTTTACGGTCATTGTTTTCCCTTTATTTCATTGTTTACGTTTTAGCCGTAAATGTTTACCAGATGTTCTCATACCGGTAAAGCGCGTACCCTGTCCAAACCTTTCCCCGTAACTACTTTGGGGGTACGTGTACGCAATTTGGGAACATCTGCCGTAATGCTATAGGCATGCTGAACTTAGCGTTTGTATCAGTCAACTTACGGTGACATTGTACCGTGTCACCGTCTCATAATCAAGACTTGCTGCAGTCAACACAATGTAACCATCTTGGGTCACAGTGAATGGACTCACTGGTCGAACTGTCACGTTGAGCTGGACGAGTGTCTCAGTTGATGACTGTAATGAGAAAAGAATATTTTATTGAAAAAAAAAAGTGTTACATCTTTTAGACATATTTTTTTTTAAATTTTTAACACGATAAATGGCGTATTGTTGAAAAAGGAATGAATATTTTGCTAGAATAGACATGGCCAAACTGCGGCCAAATAGGTCTCCCCCCCCCCGCAGCCCAAGGTTCTCAGCCGGGGGTACGTGTTACCCAAGGGAGTACGGTAAAGGTAAATGCACGGGTACGCAGCGACATATAGTTTTCGTTTAAGATAACCAAAATTTTGAAAAAGGTAGCCAGTTTTGCAGCGAGATTCATGACCGAACACCCGTGACCAAGTATCTCATTAGAAAGGTAGGCACATTATGAAAATAAGTACATTTATAGCCAACTTTGTGCGTGTGTGTGAGGAGTACCCGCGGACATACTTTTGCAGCCTCTGGGGTACAGTCGCGAAAAAACGGTTGACAACCGCTGCATTGATCCTGCCCCCCCCCCAGTGGCGAATTTAGGCCTAGGCGCACTTTTTGAAACTGCATTGTTGACTGTTCTTTGGGACTCAATTTTACAGCGGATGAATGCAACCAGCAAATCCCTGCAAATTTCAAATTTACATCTTGATGCTGGTGTAAATCTTTTAGAATCACTGAAGCTATTTATTAACAACGAAGTCCGAAACGATTTCACTCGTATTGAAGAGCGAGCAGCATTGCTTATGAACGAGGATCTCAAAGACTGTAAATATCAAGATGAAGTGAGCCGCAAGAAGAAGCGAAAACCGTTCTCTGATGAAAGCAATGAACTGGAAGTTATTTTAACTGGTCGTGATACTTTTATTGTTAACATAGTAAACGCCATTTGTGATAAATTTATCACGAAACTTGATCACAGAATCGAAGCATACAAAGGTATACATGATTTGTTCAGTCTATTTTTCAAGGACAAGGTAGATGACTTGAACACAAAGATCTCGGCCTTGATCGAAGAATACAAAGACGATGTTAATTCTGATACCACTGCCGATGAAATCAAACAGTTTTTGCATTTCGCTAAAAAAAAAAGGCGCTAAATCTGCGGTAGAGATGTGCCAGCTTATAGCAGTGGGTGGACTACAATGTACATTTCCCAATGTGGAAACCCTTCTAAGAATCTTTCTCACCATTCCTATATCAAACGCAAATGGAGAACGGTCATTTTCTGTGTTGAAAAGGATCAAGAATTACTTGCGGAATGTAGGCTGAGAGATTTGTCTATTTTATGCATTGAATCAAAGGAGACATTTGAATACGATTTCAATGCGCACATTGACACGTTCGCGAAATTGAAGAGCAGGAAAAAAATTATATAACTGTAATAAACTGACAATTGTAAGTTCTACCTAGTATGCATAACTATGTAGTGTGCATGTTAAATAATACATGAGTGTTCTGACAATTGTTGTATTCTGATCATTTTTAAATGCCTTATAGGCGAGGGGGCCCCAAATTGGTCATGCGCCTAGGGCCACAGTTTTGGTAAATACGCCTCTGCCCCCCCCCCTCAGCTCTTTCACATCAATGATGCTTACATTTAATTTACATAATCTTTTATAACCATAGCAGGATTAAACGTTAAATCGGGCATATAGCTTAATATTGTGAGAAAAAAAAATGACAAAGCGAGTAGCAATTGTGACTAATTGTGAGATAATCTGATAGATGAAGGCCAACTTTTTTTCCAGGTCCTAAGGCCTTATCTTTATGCTGGGAAATACCCCACTCGTCTGATCCACTCCGACCCTTCTGTACAGTTTGAGAACCCACCGTGGCCCGCGGTTCAAAAAGTTTGCCCTCCCTTCTGCCATTTTATTTTTTAATTCCCTTAACTGATGTAGTTGTTGTTGGCGCCCATCTCCTCTCCACGTCAGCGGCGAATATGTTGTTGGCTTTACCAGCGATTGGACCATATACCCTTCGCATGCAAGTCGATTTTACTATCGACTTCTCTATCCAGCCGCCCTTATACATTTACTTTCGTGAAAGAAGATAACAGTAGGCATGTGTCGAATACTGATGATACTTTAAGTAGAATACAAAGCAGATGCGACATACTTACCACATATGGATCAGCGAATGTCAGTTTAAGTAAACTTGTCAGACTCTGGTCAATAAAAACTCTCGATCCGATGGGTGAATTCTCAGAAATGTAACCATTGTTTCCATTGGATGTAATCGAGGGTGGATAAACATTGACCGGTTTGTTAGTAGTTTGGTTGTTGCTGGATTCGCCGGCTGTCTTATTTGTTGTTTGGTTGTTGCCGCAGGCGCAGGCTGTCTTGTTAACAGTCTGATTGCTGCTGCCGTCAACAACTGTCAGTATAACTGTAGCATAGTCCACACGTAGATTCGCAGATTGTTCAATTGCCTATAATATAAAAAAAAACAACAACACATAATGCCTCTAAAGACATTCAAGGCCGTATTAACCCATGGACCCAACAGGAAACTTGTCCGGGAGAGCCAAAGTCAAAGCTTGTATGATGAGTAAGTAAGCAAACAAGACTTAGGGGGTGGGGGAGGGAGGGTCTGTCGGGACTTTTATTTCCATTAACCTAAACATTAAATATTAACTTTATTATAATGAGGACTGTACACTATTTTAGATGGGCAGTTGTAAAAAAAAATCGATACTTATCGACAATCGGTTATAACAACATTTTAAGTGATAGAGCTCTATAATGACACCTGAAGAATCGCCTTCGAGGTACTTTAGCAAATAACCCCCGGACTTCAATTTGAGGATATCAGCAAAGATGTATACTGCTAAGTGTTTTAGTCGTTTGTTTAAGTGTGTGTGTGTGCGCGCGCGTGTGTGTGTGCTTGTTAATAAGGTATTAAATTCATAAAATTTGTTTATTAAATTTTTTTAATACTTACTTCAACAATTATCTCCAATTGGCTCACGTCGGTTCTGTTGATAATTTTACCAGAGACCTTCACGATCTCACATTTGTACTGTTTGCCCTGATAGAAATTTGATCTCACTGTGAAGAAACTCTCATACCCAGCTGGTGTGGCTGTAATAAAACAAAGTTCAGTGACTGATTAGTTTCATATCAAAATTTCAAAGTTTTATTCTTCATCCAATAATGGCCTAATGCTGCTCTTGAAGGCCACAGACAAATTCTTTCCTTTTGAGTCAGCTTTGTGCCACTTTGCCTGTTATATTCCGTGTGTACACAATCTTGTGAAAGGCATGAAGTCAAACTAGAACTTTGTGCTAATTTTATACACTAAAATAACTGTGCTACTGATCTAAGCCAATACACACGGCGTCTTACTTCTGATAGTGCAAGTCACAGCAGAGTTCAATGTGTCTCTGTCTTGCATCAATATATAGACCGTTCTGGTTGGGTCCGACACTTCAGGTGGGTCTGGCCGAAACTGGAGATTTACTTCCTGATTGACGAAAACAGATTTAAACTGTGTTGTTTTGTGTGTGTGTGTTGGGGGGGGGGCGTTGTAAGTGGTGTAGGTGTGGCTGTTGTGTGGTGTGGGGTTTTGGGTGTGTGTGTGTTTGGATGTAAGTGTAAAGTGTAAAAGTGTAAATAACAAATATGTTTTTAACATTGTTTACGATATCATAATGGCTCACTGACCGATGCATTGCTTGAAGAGATGCTAGTCAAATATCTCGGTCTAACACACGACTTGCTGTATGGTTGTGAGCTCTGGATACAGCTTGGATAAACAAATTCTGGACCTTGGTCATCTCCATCAGTGATAATCACCCTCAATGTTGTGAGACTTGATCTCTGAGTGGAAGCTGGTACTGCGTTATCCTTAAGATGAAAAGAAAAAAAATATTATTCGATTTCTTCTTAAGAATGAGATGTTTATCTCTTAAACCTATGAACCACTATTTGGACAGTCTTCGTAGTGTAGGGAGCGACCGATAATCAGATCGGTATCGGTATCGGACCGATATTGGCACTATCGGCTAAAATTTGTTGACATAAATAATGGACAGCCCCTAAAAAGAAAATATCGGTATCGGTATCGGTAAAAATGCTGGGGGAAAATATCGGTATCGGACTATCGATTAAAAGGCATAACGGTCGCTCCCTATCGTAGTGCTCTTTCTACATCCGCGGTTCTCAGCGGGCGGTACCCGTGCCCCAAGGGATACGAGAAAGATTTGAAGGGGTCGCATCTTTTGGGGTTCAGTCGCGAAAAAGGTTGAGAAACGCGGTTCTGAATCTACCTCCTCCTCCTCCCCCCCATACCCCCTTGTCAGTTATAAGAGCCTATCATTTTAAAAATTAAGGATTTTTTTTTTACAAATAAAATATTATTCATCTCTTAGACCTAGGTGGCCTAAGTAGTGGTGTTGAGCGCTCGACTGTCGGCCTAAGAGTACCGGGTTCCATCAAAAGTTGTGAACCATGAGAATTTGTGTCCACATCCGGATGAAAGTTAAAGTACATGAATTAAGTTGAGGAAGTAAAGGCGGCTGAGCGTTTATATGCCGTGGGGGACAAAAAACAGATGAATTCAACACTTCATCTGCGTCGATCATCGCCCTGTAGGGCTAAGGGAATGTACTCTTTTTACTTAGACTTCTGGTTTACGTACCCTGGCAATGACAGTTATGTTGAAGAAAGTCTCACTAGCATTTCCTGTTAGTCTGTACATACTTTCAAAGTCTAGTGGACTGGATACAGACAATATACCCTCCTGGTCTGATGGTAAGTAGAAAAACTGGGTTCCATTGAAGTTATTCTGTGAAAATATTAATTGTTATGTATAGTTGGTTCCATTGAAGTTATACTGTGAAAATATTAATTGTTATGTATAGTTGGTTCCATTGAAGTTATTCTGTGAGAATATTAATTGTTATGTATAGTTGGTTCCATTGAAGTTATTCTGTGAAAAAATTTATTGTTATGTATAGTTGGTTCCATTGAAGTTATACTGTGAAAATATTAAATGCTATTTTAAAAAAAAAGATTTTAAAAATCTAACAAATTCGGTTATCTGTTGTTTTTTTTTTTAAATAAAATTTTAACTCGGATGCCTAAAAAAAGTATAGAAAACAACCATAACATAAATGCAATGGGTGTACGCAAAAAGAAAGCGTTTTGTAAAGGATGGCATTTTATAAGCACTGAATGAATAAATAGAACATAGAAAGGTGGCGGGGGGGGTGAAAAAAGTATAAATAAACAAAATGACCAAAATAGTCACCATTGAGTATCCAGGAGTCAAAATGTAAGTAATCTGTTTGTTAGGTCCTTCATCTAAATCATCTGCTAGTATTCCTCTGAAGACAGTTACACCCACTGGAGTCAACTGAAAATTTGTTTCAAAACTCACACATAAAGTCATATCTGAATGTCTTAATTATATATTACAATGAAAAATTAAACACAAATATTTATTTAAGAACAAAATGTTGTCACCTCATTGACTCTGACAGTATATGGAGCATTGATAAAATATGGAGAATTGTCATTAACATCCAGGATCTGAATTTTCAATATTCTAAACTCTACGTTCTGAAAAAAAAAGAAGTGTGACATTCATGTCATTTGTTGAATGGAAAGGAAATATAAAAACATTTTCTGATATTGACAATTTTTTAAGCTAATGATTTTTTGCTTTAGCTATGAAGAAAAAAAAATGTGTGTTTACATAAGATCCAAGTGTGTCTGTACACGATACTTTGTACTGTAGAATATTCACGTCGTCAGATGTAGAGGATGAATTTCCCTACATAAAGAAACACAAATATTAAATTACTCTATTTTGAATTTGGAACATGTTTCTATTAATATCTGACAGTAATTATGGATAAGTTATAAACCGGAGCTTTGCCAATCTTCCAAAATACATTGTAAAAACTGACGTGTTAGTAAGTATACATGTTAATTGAGCTCACACACTTCTCCCTGGCATTATATTAGTGTCACTGAATATCCAAAGAGAATAAGATGATGTACTATGTTACCGCGAATGTCTGAAATTGGCCTGATATATTGACCAGTGTTTACATTGGCTGGTTGTGACCACGGCCATCTTGAACTATTTAGACAGTCATTCAACCTCAACTAAAACAAAGAGCCAATTACATCCTAAAATATAACTACACACAGTATTCACACATCAAGATGTATAACAAATCTATGCCGAATCGAATATATATTTTTTTATATTTAATTTTTTTTTCAGCTTTACGTTAAAATCAAGCACAAGCAGACAATAAAAATATGAAAATTATGTAGCTAGTGAACTTAGACTAGTTGATTTCTAACTTAAATATAGTATAAAACAAAACAAAAAAAAACTAGTTATAATACACTAAAACATATCCAGCCATATGGCAAGCTTAAAACTTAAGACTTTGGCTTTGACATTGGTGGACAAGATGGCGGCTACTGGAAGGCCTTCAGTAGTGCCAGCAGCCCCGTAGCCAAGGGGGGCAATGGGGGGACCGTGCCCCCTTCCCCCGCAAGGTGTGGAGTGCCCCCCTCTTAAAAAAGAAAAAGAGGAAAAAATAAAGAAAAAGTAACTAAAATGAGAAAAACTGCCCCCTTGCTGGGTATTGGTGCCCCCCCTGCTTACTTTGACCTGGCTACGGGCCTGAGTGCCAGCAGGCCGTGGTGTGATAGGCCACATCTCAAAATTACCGTGTGAACAGTATCGTATGAAATTGAACAAATCAATAGTCTTTTATACGATACATTTCACATAGCCACTTCATGATATGGCCGGTCGTATACAGCCAATGTAGCTGGCCAGTGTCAGACATTATTATGCCATTATCGTGTCATTGTTTTGTCATTATCGTGTCATTGTTTTGTCATTATCGTGTCATTGTTTTGTCATTATCATGTCTTGTTATGTCATTATCATGTCATTGTTATGTCATTATCATTTTATTGTTATGTCATTGTTATGTCGTTATCATGTCGTTGTTATGTCATTATCATGTCATTGTTATGTCATTATCATGTCATTGTTATGTCATTGTTATGTCGTTATCATGTCATTGTTATGTCGTTATCATGTCACTGTTATGTCGTTATGATGTCACTGTTATATCGTTATCATGTCATTGTTATGTCGTTATCATGTCATTGTTATGACAAATTTAAATGTCACCCCACAATGACCAGACTGAATGTAAAAATCAACTCACGTCTCTGTTGATTCCTTTGATCATTCTCACTGTGTATTCGTTGGTTACTGAATTCCATTGGTGAGTAAAATAATCAGGAAATTTAAACGGGTTTGTTGTGTCTTGAGGATCAAAGTCGATCACAACACTTAAAGGTTCTAGTCCACTTGTAAATATTGCTTGTGTATATGTGGGATCTAAGAGATAAATATTTTCAGTTAAACTGTTTATAGACAGATTCCTTGTGATTTCAAGCTATGAAAATCTGGCAGAATATATGTGAATGTCGCCTGTAAAATTTATTTCCAAGCTCAAAACACCCCATGTTTTTTTTATTTAAATCGACTCAGATATTTCTTTTGGTTTGTGGGGAAGTGGGTACTATAAGGGTAACGGGAACCTGTTAGCACTGTAGGCCGTAGGGCGGCCCGCCAAGTAGGCATATCACTATGAACGGGTCAGTCTTTGCCGAGAGCAGTTCCTGTTTTGATAAACAATTGAAGTGACTTTACCACGGCGGACTTTTGGAGGGGTGGGTGTATTATAAGCACTTTACACATATTTTTCACAGGGAAGTGAACACATTGTAAGGCTCCACCCCGCTACTGCCCTATATCTATCTATCTATCTATCTATCTATCTATCTATCTATCTATCTATCTATCTATCTATCTATCTATCTATCTATCTATCTATCTATCTATCTATCTATCTATCTATCTATCTATCTATCTATCCATCCATCCATCCATCCATCCATCCATCCATCCATCCATCCATCCATCCATCCATCCATCCATCCATCTATCTATCTATCTATATATATATATATATATATATATATATATATATATATATCTTTGCCTAGTGCCCCAGAATAAATAAAAACGTATCTGACTAAGACACCCCAAAAAATAAAACATCACCTAATTACCTATAGATGTCCGTAATGATTCTGCGAGTTGATGGGAAACCCGAACACATGAAAAAAAAAACATTTTCCATTAGTTTGAATAAAAAAATATAATTTACCGTTAAAAGGTGGGACTATTGGAGGGTCTAACTCAGGGAATGTGATCACAATGGTGTAGTCACTTGCACAGGCTGAAAAATTAAAGATCAGTGTTACAATGTAATATATTCTTAAAACAAACTCATTGAGAGCTGTTCAAAACTAAATGACAAGCTGGATGCACATCTGATGGTCATCCCTGCAATATAATGCAGTTTGTTAAATCGTATTATGGTTCCTACTACATCATAAACCGTGATTGTAAACTGTTAGCCAAGTAAGTATACAGTGTCAATTTTTTTCCGCAAACGTCGGTAGAACAGAGACATCTGACATATGGAAAGTATCGTTGTGCCCTGATTGTAAATACGCACTAACGAAAGTCTTTGAATTTCTTTGCAAAAGATCGAACGCATAAAGTTTATTTGAAAAAAAAACTGCATTAAAATCTTCATTTAAAATTAAAACAACTTTTACATAAAACTATTTTCGCAGTTTTGGTTATCGGTTTAAAACACCCATTCGAATAAATTATATTGGTGGCCTTCTTGGTAAACACGTTAAAAAACCCAGGGTTGTTAACAATACTCTTAAATTGTATCGTCAATACCGATACCAATACTTCATGAAAATAGTATCGCCAATACCAATACAAATACTCAAGTAAAATGTATTGCCAAAATCGATACCGATACAATACCGATACTTTTGAGAACAACAAACTATTTTTATTTAAAATATAATGAGTGCAGGTTGCTCAAGTTTTTCAAGTAATGTACGTGTGTCTTCTGTAATGTACGTGTGTCATCTGTAATGTACATGTGTCATCTGTAATGTACATGTGTCATCTGTAATGTACGTGTGTCATCTGTAATGTACATGTGTCATCTGTAATTTACGTGTGCCATCTGTTGTGTACACAATCCCTTCACTAGCCGATCAACTCAGCAATATAGTTTCTTAATGCTTGGGTAGGTTGGTTAGGGTGCTAATGACAGCATTTCTTCAAGATATCTGTCTACTTCAGCAGAACTTTACTATTAAGCCGGTTCTGCCGCCGTGCAGTAAAACTGTACTGCTGACTGTATTGAAGCTGCACCACCCTGCAAAGTAAGTTGAGTGGAAACTGCACTCAGTGCACTGCAGGCACGCTTTAAGATTTGTTCAACTTCAGCCTTGTGATCCAAGTTTTTTTTTTGTTGGGGAGGTGGGTGGTGTTATCAGTGGTAGGCTTGATGGTTATCATTACAAGCAGTGGTTGAATCTATGTAGATTACTTTTAAAACAATGTATTAAAATCGCTATTGTTATTCTGCAATTAGCTAATAGTGGCAACAGAAAAGTATTGGTATCGAGTATCGAAATTTTTTCGTATAAAATGTATCAGCGATACACAAATCAATACTTGATACAAAAAGGATCGGCAATACAGCAACCAATACTGAAAAAGTATCGCCGATACTGTATTGGCCGATACCAATACTTCGATACTAACAACCCTGAAAAAACCTGGCCACTTTCATGCTCTTCTTAATACATTTAAAAAGACCAAACGATTACGGTCAAATTTGAAAACTAGTTAACAAAGAAATTGTGCCAGCGATTGTTGCCAAGTCCTGGTATTTAATTTACGGGGTCAGATTAGCACTAAGACATTCTTTTAAGTTAAGCAAATTACCTAAATTGTGGGTGTAAGTGAAAAATAACAAAATGAGAGATGATATTAAAAACTAAACATTAATAAGAAACTAAACTGGTCAAGTTAAATTCAAGGCCTACAATTCTTCTTACTCGCCCCCCCCCCTTTTTTTTTTTAGTAAACTAAGCTGTCGGAACAATGATTTTTGTTGAATTTCAGCATATATACAGTCAACAATGGAAAGTAATATTCCAACAAAGCTCAGCCAGATGAAGTCTTAAAGAAGATAAATTTATACACTTTCTAATCAAAAAGAGTTCTACTGTAATACCATGTGTAATACACATCTTACCACCATTTTGTGCCCAGACGTCTGTGGTGGCTACTAATGCTAGACATAGGGTAAAGAAATATTGCTTCAACTGTGTCCCTCCTTGTCCCATGGCTGCAAGCAGTTCTGACAATCCCTCGATCAGTATCCTGAAATTAAATGACATGAAAAGTAAATTCATTATACGACCTTTCTGGGTTGGGGGGGGGGGATATTTATCAGATTATTTATAATATTGAATTTCAGTTTACAGTTTGTTGTCATGACGAGTGTAAACAAAAGACTGCTTGTACTCCAATCATAATGAGTCCATTTGCATGATTTCAACCAGTGGTATAAGTAGTTCTCAGCAAGACGGAAGTATAAAAAAGAGAGAGAGAGAGACTTGAATATTAGATAAATACATGCAAATAAAACAAAAAAAAACGATATTTGATCCTAAATATATCATTCCAATTTTATAACATGTAATGAAAAGTTCTTCCTCTACTAAGATTTAAAAAAATCGCTTTATTTATTTAAATAAAAAAACAACAACAAATTGTAAGGCTCTTCTTGTGCGGCGGGCCGCATTCATCAAGTCGCGGGCCGCATGTTGGACACCCAGTTTTTGGCAGCGTTATGGGTAAACCAGTGCTGTGCAAGACCCGACGAAAAAACACTTAAGAGACTGACGTTTAATGATCGATGTGCCTCACACCCTCCCCCCCAAATCCTCACCTGCTAGTGGGACATTTTAACACGGTTGTTCTCAATTTTTTAATTTTTTTTGCAATACGAGACCGAAACTTATTTTACAGAAATTATAAAAAAAAAGATAAAAAAAAAGAAAATGAAGTAAATTTTATATTTTCTCAATAAATTTTTATTAAAAATTTTGGCGGCCCATTTGAAATCAGTTCGCGACCCAACCCGTGTGTCACTAGCAACACTTTGAGAACCTCTCATCGAACAACAAGTCGAGGAGCTCCGTCATGCCCGTACGTTGTGACTATTTGACTAATATTGAATATCAAGCATGTTCTAACAAGAGGTACTCTATGCACAGCTATCTGACCTTCACTTAGTAAGTCTGATATATATTTCAAGTCATACGGTCATATACATGTGTGTATATATATATATATATATATATATATATATATATATATACATTATTGTAGCTGTAATAGTTATTCTAGTTTCAACTTATATATACATATAATTATATATATAATTATAATATGTTCAACTACAATATAGACTTCACTAAAGATGGCGGAGATTTGTTTACTACTTCCAAGAATCCGATCATTAATAAATAATCGAACTAGGAAGTAAATATGCGACTGTAAGAATGACATTTTTTTTACCCAGCCAACTTAAAATGGGCACATGACATTAATTGTTCAAGCCCAGGGTCGGGCAAACGTTTTGAGTCGCGGGCAGCCTTGGGTTCGCAAACTTCACATGCGGGCCGGGTCAAGGGCACCAGTGGCGTATCGAGCTTAACTCGCGCCCGGTGCACGATAGCTTTTTAGCCCCCTTCCCCCCCCCCCCGCCATTCGAAAACCATATAATATTATATGTAAAATATACTATTTGGCGCCCCTTTGTGAGTAGCGCCCATAGCATGGTGCCCCCCCTTGCCCCCACCCTCGCTACGCCACTGAAGGGCAGATGGATGGATGGATGTTGGAGTGAACTATTTAATTTAAATTAAGTTTCGACGTCACACGATAAAAGACTAATGCAGTGAATCAATCTGAAACGAGTTGCAGGCTGCGAGTCGAATGAAAACAGTCCGGCGGGGGGCAGATTTTGACCCATTGCTGTGCTCCTGAGCCGGTTAGGTAAATCGGTAAGCATCCTGTGTCCCTCCACTGCCAAAAAGGCACGAATTAAGTTTAATTAAATATTGTTCTAAATGGGCCACTCTGACAAGTACTGCTGAAAACTCTGCAAGACTATGATACCCCCCGCCCCAGAGCAAGTAATGGGTCACTGAGCTTGACCCATCAATTCTTCTTGACCCAGACCCATCATGACCCATGACCCATTGAAGCAAGCTGCTAACATAGGACATATTAAAATTGTTTAAAAGTAAAAATATGCTTCAACAAACTATGTGCATGCCCTGCTATGAAATTTAAATTGTAAATCTTTAGTAGTTTGGGAAATCTTCGCAATATTCTAAATGTTGTTATTTTCAAGATGGCGGCCGTCGCCATAGAAACCATTTTGAAATTTTTTTTTTAAGTCATTATTCTTCTAATTACATCACACCTAATCATATATATGAATTTGATTTGGTTTGAGTCAGTAGTAACGTTTTTAGAAACCCAGATAAGGTATCCCCTTAAATTAAATAACTAAATAATAATTAAATTAAAGTAAATTATAATTAAATTGACAATATCGCTGCAAGTGTTTCACATATAATTTTCTATACAAATGTGTAGAGAAAGGGCACGTTTTGTTTTCGTCGCAAATAAAAAAAAATCGCGCGACGACGGGTTTTTTTTTGGGGTCGGGCGGAGACTAAGGATGGGTCGTGGGTCAGGGAACATTGACCCATGACCCATGTGACCCATCCAATTTTGCGACCCATTTGACCCATTGACCCATGACCCATTGACTCATTACTTGCTCTGCCCCCCTCCTACCCACGTAAACCCAAGAATGACTCTGGTGCAAACCAATCCATATATATATATATATATATATATATATATATATATATATATATATATATATATATATATATATAATGGGCCTATATTGCGCATACCCTGAGACCGTTCAACTGAGAGGCCCAATGTTGATTCAACAATAATATTTACAGCTGTGGCAGTCTGTCACTGGGGCTGTTAGGACGACTCTAACGTGTTGGCTACTAAAACATGTGGTTGCTGACACTTTAATGAATGCATTTCCAATTCACACGATTAAAAAACTAACTAATAAGCCAAATTGGCACTGACGCCTTTCTTTTTATAGTCAATATAATTTCTATAAATATTTCTATCAGCTAGTGAGTTATATATATATATATATACTAGTTGAAAAGCCTGCTGACGCTGGCTGCTACCTGCGATACAAAATAAATCTACAACAAATTAAAAAAAAAACAAGCGAGTTAACTAATACAGTGATTAGTCGACTCCTTATAATTGAGTTGTATCCCTTTGACCTCTTAACTGCGAGGGATACAGACGGTCTAGCCTAGGGTAGACGATTATGTATTAGATATATATTTTTAAATAACTTGTTAGTAATTTTTATGAAAGCTTGTTTAATATATAAATATATGCATATAGTTGTTTTGTGTATGACGTCATTTTTTGGTTTATAACGTGTATGAAACTTTTGTGCTATGATGCGCTACCACAAGATTTTAAACCTATTTTAGCCTTGGGTCTTTGTGCTTCTTTAGTATGGAACAATGACTCAAATAATACAAAGAACTACTTATCTATTAGACGTTATTTTTATTTTTTAAAAAAGCTAAAAAAAAAAAAAAAGAAACAGCCTGATTCATTTAAAAAAAAATATTTTAAACTGGAAAATTGCCAGATAAGTCGGCGTGACTTTTATTCACGTCTGAAATATGTTTGAATGACGGAACAGGAAATACAGCCTTACATCACAAAGAACGTTCCGATCAACACGGTTGTTAGATTATTTCCCCTTTTCTGAAAGACATAAATGTTCTCCCGTCTGTACATCCTCAGCCATGGGTTCGTTTTATAATCGTCAGAGGCGTATAGCACGACGGGCTCTTATTTTAAATAAACACTCCACGACTCCGCGGTTGACCCCTAACCCCCAGGGCTAATGTATGGCATTGGAGCGAGTGAATTGGCAGTGGCGATTCCCCCATCCCGATGGTCATTACCCCACTGTAGACCCTATTCGTGTATAGACCCCCTTATAGAATCACGCTCCTCGTTCGTCCCTCACGTCCATCAAGCCGAACCTGACTGACGCTCCAGGGGGCATGACCGATAACGTAGGGTAGAGATTTATACAAGTTTATCTACTTAGAAGACTGACCAGCCAAATACATAATTCACTGACCAGTCAGATATTTCACAAATTCACAGACCAGTCAATTATCTATGTATCTATCTACATATAAATATATATATATAGACATATAGATAGATAGATAGATAGATAGATAGATAGATAGATAGATAGATAGATAGATAGATAGATAGATAGATAGATAGATAGATAGATAGATAGATAGATAGATAGATAGATAGATAGATAGATAGATAGATAGATAGATAGATAGATAGATAGATAGATAGATAGATAGATAGATAGATAGATAGATAGATAGATAGATAGATAGATAGATAGATAGATATCGGTTAAATCTATTAATGAAAAAGTCCATGTGGACAAGATGAATAAATTAACGTTCTAGTAGACCAAATGGTATTTTGTAAAATAGGGTAAGAGTTAGGATTAACCTTGTTTACCCTTGTACACCTCTGTGGAAGAGTCTGTCAATTAAACCGTCTTGCGCATTTTCAAAAAGAGATCTTCACTGATCTGTATTCATCTCTCAACATGACATGTGAATGGCACATAACAAAAGTTGCGTATGGGCGTGCACATTTCCTCAGGCAAAACATTTTATTTAAATTCTCTTAGTTCAATAAGAAGGGTGTGGTGAAGTTATCAAAACATTAATTCTTCACTATCATAGTGTCCTGTGATGTATTATTAACACACACACACATACACACACAAACACACACACACACACACATATATATATATATATATATATATATACTAGTTGCAAGTACCCGGCCTTGCCCGGGTTTAAAATAAGGTTTTCTGTTTACCTTCTGTTTTCTCCCTACCCCCTCTCTCCCTTCCTCTCTCTATCCCTCCCTCCCTCCCTCCCTCTCTCCCATCTCCCTCTACCCTCTCCCCCTCCTTCTCTCCCAACGTCCATCCTCCCTCTCTCCTTCCCTCCACTCTCTCCCTCCCTAACCCCTCTCTCCCTCCTTTCTCCCTCCCGCCCCTTTCCACCTTTCTCTCGCCCTCCCCCTCTCTCCCCCTTCCTCCCTCCCTCATTCCCTCTCTCTCCCTCCCTGCCCCCCTCACTCTTTATCTCTCTCCGTCCCTCTCTCCCACCCTCTCTCTCCCCCTCCCTCCCCTCTCTCTCTCTCCCTACCCCCTCTCTCCCTCCCTTCCTTTCTCTCTCCATCGCTCCCTGCTCCCTCTCCCATCTCCCTCTCTCCCCCTTTTCTCCCTCCCTCCCCTTTCCACCTCTCTCTCCCTCCCCCTCTCTCCCCTTCCTCCCTCCCTCATTCCCTCTCTCTCCCTCCCTGCCCCCTCACTCTTTATCTCTCTCTCCCTCATCTCTCTCTCCCATCTCCCCTCTCTCTCCCTCCCTACCCCCTCTCTCCCTCCCCTTCCTTTCTCTCTCCCCCCCTACTCCCTCTCCCATCTCCCTCTCCCCCCATCTCCCTCTCTCCCCCCTCCTTTTCTCCCCCTGTCCACCCCCCCTCCCTCCTCTCTCCCCCTCCTTCCCTCCCTCCTACCCTCCTTTCCTCTCTCTCTCCTCCTGCCCCCTCTCTCTCTCTTTATCTCTCTCCCTCCCTCTCCCTCTCTCTCTCTCTTTCTCTCTCTCTCTCTCTCTCTCTCTCTCTCTCTATATATATATATATATATATATATATATATATATATATACATATAAACTTATCATTATGGCTTCACACTTCTTCTAAAATCCTTCTTCATTCCTTTATCTTCCTCAAACTGTACAAATCAGGGAGCATGAAAAAACAACAACAATTCTTTGCATCACAAAGGCACAATACAGCACCAGCGCGCAAGTTCTATTCGAATCGGGAAATGACGTCACAGAGGAATTTTATTTATGGCGCCGTCGAGATTACTTTAATATAGTAAAATACTAAAATAAAAAAAAAATAATTACAATTAAACTACCCATCGAGATGAAACGAAACCTGTCCTATAACCTTCCCCATGTAATTATGTGTATGTGTAACAAATTTCACATTATTTTGTTATCTGTATCTTGAGTTTTAAGGGAACAGACAGACAGACAGACAGACAGACAGACAGCAAATGCCTCTTATAGGTATAGAGATATAATATAACAAGTTGCATTGGATTGGAAAAGTTGTAACGAAATTCATGGGAGATAAACAAAATATTAAAAAAAAGAAAGTTTTATGATAAAAATGCACTAAAAAGTAAAATATAAATATGTATGTAAATAATTATAACTAAAAAGTATGTGCGGGGGTGCCCATTGAAATGTATACAATATTTATTTATCAACTTTTTAATGACATTTTGTAGTTTACTTTATTGTCATAGTCAACGCTTGTTAGTAATGATAAGTTATATAAATGTTTGAATGATATAATAAACTATTTTTTTTTTACTTTTCAATGTATTTATTTAAATATCTTCTTGAAGTTTTTTTTTCAGTTTTGGCATGGTTTATCAAGACTGAAAAAAGCTATCCTGTTTTGATATACTACCTTTTTTTTACAGTATAATCTCGATGCAAATTTTTAACATTATAAGACTTACCAGAAAGCAAGCCAGAAAGTAATTTGCTTTGTAGCTTTACAAAATGTTACTTCCCTTATATATATATATATATATATATATGTAACACTATATTTTTGTATATAATGTTATGTGCTTGTTGATGTAATGCTTCTCCAAGGTAACACTGTGTGTTCCTCACTGCTGCTTCAAATAACTATACTGGTTTTATGTAGCTGCCGATATCATAACTGGTTTATAATCTTAAGTAGCGTTCAGTCTCGTTGCACTCTCAAACAACACACCAATCAATGAGGCAAAGTTCCACGATTCAATTATATTTATTCAACAATAAGAAAACATATGTAGTATGAACGTAAGTGCAGCAGTATTCACAAATCTTCGTACACAATATAACACGTAGTATTCCAGTTTCCCGAAGGAATTCTCTGACAATACTTTGACACTTAGTATCCTGGATCCCCGAAAGGATTAGCAGACATACTTTGACACTTAGTATCCTGGATCCCCGAAAGGATTAGCAGACATACTTCAATAAAATAGACTTTGACTGTGTACTGTAAAACTCAATAACTTGATAGCTTGTGCCTCTATTATTTCTCCACTAACTTCTCCTCTAACTATCCCTACAACTGGTGTCCTGATGTCTCTATCGTCGGTCTGTCGAACTGTCAGTCTGTCTCTCGTAGGTCTCTCGAAATCTCAGTTACATTTCTATTTATGTGTTGGTGAATTATCACGTGCCCCAAACGCCCAGAACTTCTGATTGGCTCGCTAACACCCTTTTTTAACTCATTACATATTAATGACTCTTATTCCAGCCTAGGGATTGGTGCGGCTAAAAACTCACTATGGGCTAGTATTCCTTTGTCTGCCTAATTACATCTATCGTCACCTACCTCTGTGGGGTCATAACCTGTGGTGACAACCAATTTTACTCTAAACAAAGATCAACCGCTGGAATTCTAGTTATCAAAACATATGACTGTATCATGGACCCATGAGTTTTCACAGTGGTTCTAAAATTGTATAGACCTATCTAAAGCTATTGTTACAATATATATATATATATATATATATATATATATATATATATATATATATATGTTTAATTCATCGTCTAGCAAGTCCGGACAAAATATTAGGAATGTGGTTATTACTTCCCTTGATGGACTTTATGGTAAAGGAATAATCTTGCAGAAGCAAAGACCATCTAGTCAGTTTGGCATTGTTAATGCTCTTGTTATTAAAATTCAATAGGGGTTTGTGATCAATTAAGACAGTGAACTCAGTACCTAATAAATATTTGTGCAATTTTGTAATTGACCATACAAGTGCTAAGCATTCTAGTTCAATAACAGAGTATTTCTTTTCAGATTCAGTTAATTTTCTGCTTAAATACATGATGGGTTTGTTAACATTATTGTAGCTTTGTAAAAGACAGGCACCTAATCCAATTTTTGAGGCATCTGTGGCTAATATGAATGGTTTCTTAAAATCAACAGACATAAGGATAGGAAAAGTTTGAAAACATGTTTTAATTCTGTCAAAAGCTCTTTGACAATCATCGTTCCATGTAACAGTCTGCTTCATCGTCTTTTTAGTTAAATTTACCAGGGGTGCAATGATGGAAGCAAAATTGGGAATGAATTGTCTATAGAAACTACAAAGACCAATTAATGATCTGACTTCTTTCTTTTTCTTAGGGATGTCAATGTCTAAAATTTTCTTTAAAATTGTTTCAGTCGGAGTTACCTTACCCTGACCAACGTGAAAAACAAAAAAAAATCAATGCTTACAAAGAGAAAAAAAATTTAAGTCTTACCATTGAAGTATAATCAGTACATAGATACAAAAGTATAATCTCTGTATAAACATAAACTATTCCATAACAATTTAAAGTTGACAAACCTTAACTTATGATGTGTACTGAATGTGAAAAAAATGTGTATTAGCCTATATTGTCACATGTTAACCTTGTTAAAATGTCGATAAATATGTATCATTTTCTAATTACTGGATATAACTGTAATCATGAAAAAATTTACTGAAGTCACAACCTTAAATTATATGTCTTATAATGTGGTATCTTAATACTACAGCATTGTCAAAATCAAATTAATTATTTTCTCAAATGTTACTGTATACAACATGGCATATCGTGCCGAAGCGATGCCAAAAAATATTCAATATCCCCATTAAACTCAAGTACAATATCATGGCATTCCTATGCCCAACTTAAAATATGCGCAGTTTGCCGAAGCAATTCAAATAAGACAGTATGACAATACCGATGTCCATACTCTTAATTCAATAAACAATAATCATCAGCCACCTGGCTGGATCACATGGGGTACAATAAACACAGCGTCCCTGCTGCTTATATGGTCCTTCCCGACCAACCCTTGGATAAACCAAGTACAATAACTAAATGAGAAAAACCAAATGATTATGAACAATATTACCTATCTCCATCTCAACAGTATAACTAATTCACAGTACCAACATAATATATTCCACTTTAGTTTCAAATTACACAATGTCTAACATTGGTATACCTTATTTATCTTGCGCTGAATAAATTGTACTAAGTCTTTACCACCTGACAAAAATATAATGCATATGTGACGCAACCTATAATATTAAGAGTGTTACCTGCCATTGCAATATCATATAACCAATGCTCATTAATAGTTATAAACAGTTTAAAATAAAGGAAATAGTCAATAATAAATTAACATGTTTTGTAGGTTCTAATGTGTGCATTAATTACTAGTAGACTACTTATCAGATTTAGAATGGTGTAAAATGTACTTTAGCGAAGGAAAAGATGCAAAATAACATAATCAAAATAATTTGGTATATAAAAACAGTAGTACAAGTCATGTAAATAATATGATAGGAAGATATAATGTGAAGGAAATTATTTAAAACAAAACTGCAGTGCTCTCTTAAGTTAAATGAGGAAAAAGAATTATTATTAAGTAAAATAAGATGATAAAATAACAAGACGGGATAAATTAATTCAGTTTAACAAAAACAAAACAAAAACAATAACAATTGAACCGTGAAATTATACAGACTAAGAAATGGGATTATATTTGGATAGTACACAGGAGAATACACACAAGAATGACGTCACAATACAGTTGGTAAAAAAAAATTCCTTACAGTAAAACTAACAATTGTACGGAGACAACTAAAAATAAAAACAAATTCTATTGTATTAATGGGGGCAGGAAAAATTCTAAAATTAATATCCGAAGATACCAAACACACAAATGGTGTAAATCCCCTACCAAAAACACAATAAAATTTACGCTAAAAAGATTTCCAAACAAAAGCTAATCTTCTGCTTAGATATTATTAGACATAGAACAAAAAAAAATGAGAGCACTATAGTTATACAGTAAAGTTTAAACTTATCTGACGATCCACTTGATCTGTACACATCTGTGTTTACGTCTGGCTGTTGATATATCCTTGGAATTTCACTTTAACTAATAATTATTGTTATGTTCAAATTTTAAAAATCACTTTAAATTATTTACTGTCAATGTTCACTTTAGAAAATTTAAAAAACTTCACAAAATTGAGTAACTAAAATGTCAATAGACTTCACAGCTTGAATGTCGTACTGCCAGAAAATTCGGAGTATTACGGTATTCTCGTTGACTGGAGTTGTCTACCGTGTTGTTACAGATCTTCACCTGGCGTGTAATTAGTTCTGGACTGCTCTGTTTACATTGGACATTCCACAGGCGTCGTCAAAGGTTCTCACAGTCGCGTTTAGTCGAGGTCTCTAGTTTGTCGCACCAGTCTCTTATTATTTTCACCGTTGCCGCCAAAATGTAACACTATATTTTTGTATATAATGTTATGTGCTTGTTGATGTAATGCTTCTCCAAGGTAACACTGTGTGTTCCTCACTGCTGCTTCAAATAACTATACTGGTTTTATGTAGCTGCCGATATCATAACTGGTTTATAATCTTAAGTAGCGTTCAGTCTCGTTGCACTCTCAAACAACACACCAATCAATGAGGCAAAGTTCCACGATTCAATTATATTTATTCAACAATAAGAAAACATATGTAGTATGAACGTAAGTGCAGCAGTATTCACAAATCTTCGTACACAATATAACACGTAGTATTCCAGTTTCCCGAAGGAATTCTCTGACAATACTTTGACACTTAGTATCCTGGATCCCCGAAAGGATTAGCAGACATACTTTGACACTTAGTATCCTGGATCCCCGAAAGGATTAGCAGACATACTTCAATAAAATAGACTTTGACTGTGTACTGTAAAACTCAATAACTTGATAGCTTGTGCCTCTATTATTTCTCCACTAACTTCTCCTCTAACTATCCCTACAACTGGTGTCCTGATGTCTCTATCGTCGGTCTGTCGAACTGTCAGTCTGTCTCTCGTAGGTCTCTCGAAATCTCAGTTACATTTCTATTTATGTGTTGGTGAATTATCACGTGCCCCAAACGCCCAGAACTTCTGATTGGCTCGCTAACACCCTTTTTTAACTCATTACATATTAATGACTCTTATTCCAGCCTAGGGATTGGTGCGGCTAAAAACTCACTATGGGCTAGTATTCCTTTGTCTGCCTAATTACATCTATCGTCACCTACTTCTGTGGGGTCATAACCTGTGGTGACAACCAATTTTACTCTAAACAAAGATCAACCGCTGGAATTCTAGTTATCAAAACATATGACTGTATCATGGACCCATGAGTTTTCACAGTGGTTCTAAAATTGTATAGACCTATCTAAAGCTATTGTTACAATATATATATATATATATATATATATATATATGTTTAATTCATCGCCTTGAAATTGTTTTAATCTTTTCAACACTCGTGCCTGCTTAGAACCTTCTCATTAAATTAGAAGAGGTCCAGAAGAAAAGAAACTCACAATCAACAGAAAGTGAAACTAATTTAAAACTGATTTAAAAAAAAGCAACATTCTTAACATAAAAATATGAACTGCCTTGAAAAACGTAGATAAACGTTCATCAAGTTATTATTATTTTTTTCTGTTTACAATTCTTGAATGAGTATTATTTTCGCTTGTTTTAAATTTAATTACAACATTTTATTATGTGTAGGTGTAGGAAGCTAATATAACAATATCTCAAATTATGACTTCCTAGAATGACTCAATTCCTTGAACTTCTTAGTGGAGCAGAGGGTCTAGTGCAATCACTCTCGAGTTCTGAAACCTATTTGATTTTTTCTTTACAACCATGACATCACCGTGACCGGCACACATTGAACAGGGCCGGCATGTTAGACCTAAACTTAAGTACCTTCACCTAATTTAATTAAAGGGGAAAATAAAATTTAAATAAAATAAAATACAGTAAAATATTTTGTTACATAGATACAAAATAAAGTAAAAAAAAAAAGTGACCATATTTTTGCCGCTCTGTAGGCATGGCGGACACGCATCTTGCGCCTCAAATAAATCTGGTGGGGTAGGCACACTACACCCTGTCTTGCTAGCAGTGGCGTCGCAAAAAAATATATAGCATAAATAGAATTTATAAAATGGTAAAAATGTATTAATCCATTCCTAGATCTCCATTAATTTTTTTCGAAATGTTTGGTAAAGCCAAAAATATTCACCGCTGACTTGGCGAGGAGATTAGAGCCGCCAAGTTTATAATCCCGCAGAAAGGACGTTTGAAAGCACATCTGTTGATGTGTCCATTCGTTCCGCCAACGGCCATATTGGTTTAGGGAATTTTCAAATAATGTGGAATATGTTAATCGACAATAGTTTTATGTCATAAAAAATATAAGTTATAAAAAAGTATATTGGCTTGATTTAATCGGAAATGGTTTCAATAGTTACCAGAATAAACATATATTGGATGAAGTACACACAACTTGACCCTTGATATTTGTTTTCTTCTTACATTCTATTTTCAAAGACAAGATTTCCCTCCCGCCCAATAAACGCTGCCGCTTACTTGATTTGCACCCCCCCCCAACCCCCTTCAAATAATCGTACTGCGCTATAGATTGTATCTTGAAATGAAATGGAATTTATTTCTGTCTAGGGTTAGAACTTTTTTATATTTAATATCCATCTCTTTATCTAGTTTATCTATAAATTTATTTATCTGTTAGGCAGACAGTCAGACAGACGGATAGACAGACAGACAGATAGTTGGATAGATTAGATAGATAGATAGATAGATAGATAGATAGATAGATAGATAGATAGATAGATAGATAGATAGATAGATAGATAGATAGATAGATAGATAGATAGATAGATAGATAGATAGATAGATAGATAGATAGATAGATAGATAGATAGATAGATAGATAGATAGATAGATAGATAGATAGATAGATAGATAGATAGATAGTTTGTACAACTTTTGTAGTTTTTTTAAACTTTTAGTTTTGAAACTTCTAGAGAAATAGAGTAGATAGATGTTGAAATTAAGGGCTGTTGCTTTTTTCCCTTTCATAAGTTATAATCAAGAAAGCGTGTTAAAGGGGGGGGGGGGCTATTCAGTGAGGCGGAGAGATCCAGTGGTCGGGAAGTGTCGTGCTGAGGCTAGTCGTACACTTTAAATACGCCCAGAACTGGGTATTCAATTCTGCCAACTTCCAGGTAGAAGGTAGGTCATTTGTAGTGATGTTCATAAGTTTCAAATGCATTTTAAAAAAATTTAAAATAAATATACACGAGGGTAAGATTTGTCTAATTTTATTTTTTTTCTTTTATGCTAAGAGAAAAAAACTGATTCTTTTAACGTATTGTGGGGCAAAGAGTTTTATTAATTTTTTTTTTTTTATATTTCAACAAAACAACTAATGTCGTGTGGGGCCGAGGCGGTTTTAGCGTTACGGTTAAATGCGCAGGGGCGAAAGATGAGTGTCTAATGTGGGGGGGGGGGGTCTATAGCCGTAATTACAGTAGGATAATAATATTTTACCAAAAACCCCTATCGCGGGTCCCACCTTAGGCGCCGCTCCTGGTGTGGTTGCCCTAGTTCCTACCTCCAAAGGCCGCTTTTTTTTTTCAAAAATGCTAACTCACTAGCCAGTACCGGATTAACTCCCAACCAGGGCCGCCGAGAGGGGGGCAGGGGGGATCATTGCCCGCATCTGTAAGGGGGGTATAAAGGGGGCCCGGCAGCCCCCGATCATGTCAATTTTTTCACGACTCATTGTTTATTCAGGGGCCCGCAATGATGTACTGCCCTGGGGCCCGCGTTGGCTCTCGGTGCCACTGCTTCCAACCAACACATAATTTATAAATTGAACATGGTTTCATAAAGACTGCTTATTTATTTATTGAACTAGATTATGACTAGATTATGAATGTGTTCTTCTTAAATCAGTTATACCTAGTGAAGAATAACAAATAACTTGTGGAGCTTTGGTTTCTCAAAAACCCGAATTTTAAAATATATTTTCGAGAGAGTAATTGGAAACAGAAAAATTGTTTTTTTTTTTAGCAGCATGGGAGATAACTCTATTTTTTGTAGAGTGATTGCACATTTAGTTCAGTGCATAGTATATTCTATGGGCTCCTATACACTTATAATTAAGAAAAAAAGAAAAAAATGTGTGCATCGAAATTTAAAAAGAATAAATTTAATAGAAAGATCTATCAGTTTTCTACAATTCATCTACCAAAGTACATTCAGTTGAACGTCGATTATCTGAACTTTAATTATCCGCAGCATCAATATCCGGACCAGTTTTTTTTTTTGCCAACTACTTGTGCACTTGTACTGTATATGAATACCTTTCCGAACAGTGCAGTGCTCAACATTTGTTTCGCGTGATTATTTTCCACAATAAAAGTAAAATTTGCGACATTTTGCACCTATTTTGCTTTTTCTTCAAGCACGTTTCACGCATATGATGATTTCTAATATTCGTATAGTGTCCAGTTTCATAAATTGCATGGATCGCATTCGGTTTTCGGTTATCTGAACAATCGTATATCCGAACGGTGTCCGGTCCCAATCGATTCGGATAAACGATGTTCTTCTGTGATAGATATAAGACACCTAGTTCAGATTACCCCCTTATCGTAGTAATGACTTCTTAATATTTGAAACAACTATGGACATATTTTAGCATTCTCAGCCTAGGGCCCCCGTATTTTACCATTCTCAGCCTAGGGCGCCCATATTTTAGCATTCTCAGCCTAGGGCCCCCATATTTTACCATTCTCAGCCTAGGGCCCCCGTATTTTACCATTCTCAGCCTAGGGCCCCCATATTTTACCATTCTCAGCCTAGGGCCCCCGTATTTTACCATTCTCAGCCTAGGGCTCCCATATTTTACCATTCTCAGCCTAGGGCCCCCATATTTTACCATTCTCAGCTTAGGGTCCCCATATTTTACCATTCTCAGCCTTAAGTACCATATAAAAGTCTTTCAGTCTCACTAGGGACCAGGGACGAGGGTTGAGTGTTGCCGGTCATAACTCTTAGAGTTGATTTTTTATTGATTTTTTTATGCTATATACAAAACACAAACGATCAAAGATTTATATATTTGTATATATCATTAGAGTAACAAAATATACGATATATATACATGTATAGATGAAAGTTATATATATTTAAACTTGTAGTCATTTTATTATGAATGATTATGCTAACTATATTCAATAAACACAGTACCATTATATAACATTTTTCTATAAATATGACCGGCAACACTCACGCCTCGTCCCTGCTAGGGACCCATAAGAACTTAATAAAAACTTTACAAAATTATAAACTTTTTCTATGTCAATCATTTGTTTCGTTTTTTTTTTATTGAAGACTTTTGTTGATTTTTAATTACAATGGGACGAGCAACGCTGTTCGAGAATGTCATGTCCATCTGTGTCATTGGACTCTTCGCTTCAACAGCATCGGCGCAAAATGGTGGTGAGACATTTTAATTTTAGGTTTCGGTTAATTTGTTTTTCTCGTATTTTACGCATATATATTAAATCTAATTAGTTTTTTTTTAGAATGCAATCTTTCAATTTTGTGGTTCGTGAACTAATTTGAAGTTAGAAGCCAAAAATGTGGGGTAAAAATGTAATCATGTATGTATCTCTTCAGTGCTAGGTTTTCTTTATATATATATATATATATATATATATATATATATATATATATATATATATACATATATATATATATATATATATATATATATATATATATATATTTCAAATTAAACTAGCGGATCTCAAAAAAAAAAAAACGAAGAGACTTTAGGTGGGTCGCACAGGTCGTTAAAGTTTGAGAAACACTCAACTAGCTTATTGAAATTTAACTGAGAAGTTGAACAAGTCATTTTCGACCATATAGTTGGCTGTACATCGTTGTTCAAAATTTTTATTTGAAGTATTTTAATAAAGAAACTTAGCTTAATAATGTGTGCGCATATCAACATTAATCAAGCATTTTCTTTTTTTTTTTTTTTTTAAAGTTTCTGCCTTTTTCTTCCTTTTATTTTTATGTTTATGTTTCTTTCAGCTTATTCTCTGTGCCAGAAGAACAGATTTAACTGTTTCGTTTAACTTCTTTCAAAGTTTTACATTCGTCATAGAGAGTAGTTTTCCTGTTTATTTATATCCATGGGTTTTTTCTTCTACCATATAAAAAGATATAATGGATTTGCTTAGGGCACTACGTAATCTTATAGATTCAAGGAAAAACATATAGGGAAACCGAAAATGAAATTAAAATTTAAAAAAAAAACACACACACAGGCTTTTTTAAGTATTATTGTTCACTCCAGAGCATAATTTAACATAGTTAAAGAAAATATGTTGCATAGCAAGTTCGAAATTAGATACATGGGCGATAAACTAGTTCATTTTTTTTAAGCTTAAAATTGTTTGCGCTTTATTCAAATAAAATCAGTTGATTTTCTTTTAGTGTCAGCCCCGTCAACTTTCTATTTAAGTTCGTTCTGCTTCATTCAAACACTTTACTTTCGTCATGCAGTGAAAAGAATATTCAATGGTTTTGAATAATAATGAAATTAGATTTTAGCGAAGTGCTAAACATAAAAAAAGGATATTATGTATTCCGTCGTAGGTTTTTTCAGTTTCGCTTTCCTTGGCGGGAATATGAATTAATCATTTAGCAACGCCGAGCCCCGTAGCCAAGGGGGGGGGGGCACTGGAGGGCCGTGCGCCCCCCCCCCCGCTTAAAAAAGAAGAAAAAGAGGAAAAAAATAAAGAAAAAGTAAAGGTGCCCCCTTTCTGGGTATGGGTGCCTCTCTGCTTACTTTGACCTGGCTACGGGCCTGGCAACGCCTAGTAATATTATGTTTTAATATTAGTAATATTAAAAGGAAACCGAAATGAGTTTTTTTCTTTACTTAATCATATATAAAGTCTATTCAGAAAACATAATTTCCTGAAATACATCAGTATACGTAACTCCCTTGCCTAAAAAAAAAGATTATTAAAATAGATTCATTATGTGTTTTCATTTTTCAATTCATCAAATTATAATCTAAACCATTTCTTTTCCCAGCTTGCGACAGTAACACTACTATTGTTATTACTTTCCCAGAAAGTGACTCACCAACGATTCCTTTGAATGGTACCGTTTATTTTTAATGGCTTTCTCTACATTCATCTATTATCATATTATTTTAATGAATTATGTTTATGTCGTTAATGTGACTATGTGGCGCTTTGGTTGTGAGGCCGATTTACATTTTGTAGGTTATGGGTTCAAATCCCATCTAGTCCAACCACTTACCTATCTGCTTTCATAGACATGGCCAATTACAATAATTGGCTTCAAAAAAACGAAACAAAAATATTTTTTGTGGTTCGTAGGAACAGGAGGTAAACATTTCATCCTAACAGGACCGTTAGCAGTGGAGTTTGGATATTAAGGTTTATAATTAAACACATAAACCTGTAGACTCACATTATAGACGGAGCAGTCAGTTTCAAAGTCTAAGTCTTCGACAATATTTAAGGTTTGAACCATTAGGGCGTATATCCTAGCCTCGGTATTAGTTTAGATTTGAAATATTGCATCTAAACTTCGGTATTAGTTTAGATTTGAAATATTGCATCTAAACTTCGGTATTAGTTTAGATTTGAAATATTGCATCTAAACTTCGGTATTAGTTTAGATTTGAAATATTGCATCTAAACTTCGGTATTAGTTTAAATTTGAAATATTGCATCTAAACTTCGGTATTAGTTTAGATTTGAAATATTGCATCTAAACTTCGGTATTAGTTTAGATTTGAAATATTGCATCTAAACTTCGGTATTAGTTTAGATTTGAAATATTGCGTCTAAACTTCGGAAAAATTTAGATTTGAAACATTACATCTTAACTTCGGTAATAATCCAGATTTTAAAAAAAACTTAATAAATTTTGATCTCTGAAACTAATGCCCCCATGCTTAATAATGCCGACCCTTAGATAATAAATATATCTCTGTTTAACCATAGCATTTGTATACCCCCCCCCCCAGTTCCCCACGACCAATTGAGATTTAACTGAATTCCATTGGTGAGTAAAATAAATGAAAATACTGCATATTTATTGTTATAATTTTATTTTTTTAAAAATTAACTTTATATATATATAAATATATATATATATATATATATAATATAATATAATATAATATAATATAATATAATATAATATAATATAATATAATATAATATAATATAATATAATATAATATAATATAATATAATATAATATAATATAATATAATATAATATAATATAATATAATATAATATAATATTTGCGCATTTTTACTCTTGCAGACGTCAGATTTACTCAAGCGATATTCACAAGTGGAGTAGAACCTTTTTCTCTCGTCATCGACACTGACCCTCCAGACACAACAAATCAGTTTAAATTTCCCGATTATTTTACTCACCAATGGAATTCGGTCACAAATAAGTATACAGTGAGAATGATTAAAGGAATCAATAGAGATGTAAGTTTGATTGAGAATATAGGTCATGTTTATTCGTTGTTGACTTGATCGTATGCAAACTTCAATAGTCCTTGAGTACCAGGCGCGTTTCAAGCAAAGTATGCAGCTACGTCACAATTGTACTGGCTGAGCAGAGATGTTCTTATGGTAATGTTCCCTTAAGCCCCTAAGGGCCCATCGCGGCAGATGAAGTGCAGAATTCATCTGTTTCAGTAACCTCGCCATATAAACTGAATTGTGTGGGTTAGGACAACGACCCAGCCGCCTTTTACTCCCCCAACTTAAGTCAGGTGACCCATTTTAAAGCTGGGTGGACTTGTGGGACTTTCACCAGGTCTTGATAAAATCCCAAGGGTCTCACTGAGTTTTGATCCCGGGACCTCTCCGGTGGACAGTCAAGCGCAATACAACGCACGACCACCCGTCCCCTCTGAGACGTACTTTATGGATAGGCCATAACCAGGTGGCTGCTTCGGGTCCCCACAGGTAAGAGGAGCCCCCCTCCCACCCCTTCCTGTCAGGATTATAATTTTTTGCCATCTTTAAAGAAGAGCAAACTTGAGCACTTATCAAGCCCACCCCCCAACCCCTCCGCCCACGGGCTAAAATGAATGGACATTTGGGAATTGTCAGAGGATGGGCCGCAGGTTTCAAAGATGTAACAGTGGCATACTATTAACAAGCGCTGGCCTTGATAATGTCTCTGAATACCATTGCCTAGGTCCACTAAGTGTCTTTACCTAATCACCCCACCCACCCCCTCCCCCCTCCCAAAAAAAAATTTCGTTAAGGGCCTTCAAATGTATCTATGTATAAAGCCTCCAAATGTAGCTTCTGTAATGTACAAACCGTCAGAACGGTCATGCTGCTCTGCTGAACTGCATGCCTACGTAAGAAACATTGAATACCAAGCACGGATTTAAAGGCGGTGTCATCTTTCTTGTGAAGTGGGCCCGTACTTCTGAAAGCCCACCCCCCTCCGCCTAAACAGTTCAATTTAATCTTGGATCCTAGTCTCTCCCCTTCTCTCTCTCTCTCTCTCTCTCTCTCTCTCTCTCTCTCTCTCTCTCTCTCTCTCTTTTTCCTATTTTTATTTTTTTATTTTTTTTAAGTGGCCCAATATTTTTTTCTGTGCCCAAGGGGCCTCAAAACAACTTTGTAGTGTTGTTTTCGTCGACGAAAACTAAAACTAAAACCTTCGTTAACGAAAATGTTGACTTTTCGTCAACGAGAACTAAAACTAAAACTAAAATTAGCAGCAAGACTAAAACTAGACGAAAACTAAATCTGGTAGACAAAAGACTGAATAAAAACTGAAACTAAAACTCCCTAACGAAATAAAAACTAAAATCCCCATTTATCGTTCTTTTCCGGTACTGCGGTCTGCGAGCGAACCATCTATTCTACGAAATTATTATGACCTAGGACATATCTAATCTGTTTCAACAATTGGTCATGAACATTGATGTTATTTGTTATTGGTGTTTACAAGACTAAAACTAAAAGTGAAACTAAAATGAATAAGACGAAAACTAAAACTCTGGTTTTTTAAATTTAGTCGACGAAAACTAAAACGAAAACTAAAATTGGGCCTAAAACTAAAACTAGACTAAAACTGAAATTATTACAGAAAAAAGAAATAAAAACTGAAACTAAAATAGGACCTGGGACTAAAACAACACTGCAACTTTGCCCGTTCCGGCCAAGCTCCATTTTATGATTACCTCAGAGCTATTGTTTTCCTCGAATGTGCACCAACACAATGCGTAGAATAAATACTATTTTAGGTTAAGGGTCTTCATTAAATTAGAATGCAAAGTGAGACCATTGAGTTCTACTATAGTTAGATTTCTGAGGGCTAAACTGATAATAAATCTTTGGTAAACAAATAGGGCATTTGTATTGCTAAGAAGCTCAGTTTATGTTATACATTTGACTGTACATGTTTTGTTGTGTATTGCATTGTCTCGATAGATTATTATTGATGATAAAGGAATTTACTATACTAGCCTTGAAGTTAAATATACAGTAGATCGTCGTTTATCCGAATCAATAGGGACCGGACACCGTTCGGATACTCGATTGTTCGGATAACCGACAACCGAATACGATCAGTGCAGTATATGATACCGGACACTACGAATATTAGAAATTATCAAATGCGGGAAACGTGATTGAAGAAAAAGCAAAATAGGTAAAAAAATGTCGCAATTTTACCTTCATTGTGGAAAATAATCACTTATTCGAAGACGTATTCATATGCAGTACACGTAGTTGACAAAAATAATAACTGGTCCGGATATTTGACGCTCCGGATAATAAACGGTCGGATAAACGACGTTCTACTGTACTGTTGAACAAAAATATGTGGTATATCAAAGTAAATAATATTTTTTGTTTAATTTTTCCTATTTTTTTTTTAAACAAGGGTAATACATCAAGTACAGTTGACGATGTCAATACACTTCAGTATAAAGTATCTTGCACTGAATCACTAGGATCCGTGGTAATTATTGTTGTCTGAATTTGATCTGTCGATGAATGTTATTTTATTCATTTTTTTACGGTATCATGAATTAGAAGTAGACATTTGAGTAATTTTATAGAATAGAACACTATAGTATTAATGTATCCCTTAGTTGGGGAGGGGGAGATAGACAGACAGACAGATAGATAGATAGATAGATAGATAGATAGATAGATAGATAGATAGATAGATAGATAGATAGATAGATAGATAGATAGATAGATAGATAGATAGATAGATAGATAGATAGATAGATAAATATATAGATAAATAGACAGACAGATAGATAGATAGATAGATAGATAGATAGATAGATAGATAGATAGATAGATAGATAGATAGATAGATAGATAGATAGATAGACAGATAGATAGATAGATAGATTAGATAGATAGATAGATAGATAAATATATAAATAAATAGATAGACAGATAGATAGATAGATAGATAGATAGATAGATAGATAGATAGATAGATAGATAGATAGATAGATAGATAGATAGATAGATAGATAGATAGATAGATAGATAGAGACAGATAGATAGATAGATAGATAGATAGATAGATAGATAGATAGATAGATAGATAGATAGATAGATAGATAGATAGATAGATAGATAGATAGATAGATAGATAGATAGATAGATAGATAGATAGATAGATAAATATATAAATAAATAGATAGACAGATAGATAGATAGATAGATAGATAGATAGATAGATAGATAGATAGATAGATAGATAGATAGATAGATAGATAGATAGATAGATAGATAGATAGATAGATAGATAGATAGATAGATAGATAGATAGATAGATAGATATGTTTTACGATTTATCTCATTTCGATGCAGGATATGGGAAAAAAATTAGAAAAACATATTTATCCTTTTTTTTTTCAGACTGTAGTGTATAGAATATTAAAAATTCAGATCACCGATGTAAACGACAACTCTCCATATTTCATCAATGCTCCATATACTGTCTGGGTGAATGAGGTGAAGTATACAACTTTCATCCTGGCAACAATTCTTTTTAACGATTAAACTTTTAAAAGTTCAATTTTATAAATGCTAAGACAATTAAGACAACGTCTCCTAAAATTAACGACAAGACTACTTAAATAATTTGCCGTTTGTAATTTCAGCTGACTCCAGTTGATTTAACTGTCTTCAGAGGAATACTAGCAGATGATTTAGATGATGGACCTAACAAACAGATTACCTACATTTTGACTTCTGGCTACTCTCAGGTCGATTTCTTTAAGAGCAATTTTATACTTTATAAAAAAAAAATTAATTCTGTACTTGATAAGATGTATCCCGAAACTATTGTTAACATACTGGTGATAAATTTTGTGGTTTGGAGAAATGATTTACATTGAAGCAAATTTAGATGAAATGGTTGTTTTGTTCCTGCCAGTGCCTGTTGTCTTTATGTGTACTGTTTATAATACAATATACTAGCTGTATACCCTGCAAAACCTTTGCATAGAGTTATATCCCCTTAGGCTTGATCGGCAGGCGAGGTTATTTTTTGGTTTCGGGCAGATCCGATTTTTTTTTCATGATTGTATTTTAAACTGGAATACTGTTATATTAATTCTTTACTTTCGATTTAACGCAGCGCCCAAATCGCTATTATTATATTATATATTTGTTGTAGCTGTTTTTTTTTTTGGCTGCCCATGATAAATAACTTATAATTGTTCTCCACAGTACAACTTTAGTACTATAGTAGAAGTCCATTAGACCGGCATCCAACAGTCCGGAATGCCCGATAGTCCGGCATCACTCCAGAAAATTGTAAAAAAAATTGGTTTTCTCCAAAAGTGTGTCTTTAAAGCGAATAAAAACACTCGAGAGCTATTCGGAAGTTTTTCGGGATAGTTCGGGATCATCCGAAAGCGCTCGGTATTCTTCGGAAACAATTAGCAGCCTTTTTTGTGCATTGTTGTTTTGTGTCCTTTCACATCGCAGTAAACGTAACTTTTCAAACTGTTTATAAAGTGATTTTTGTTCTAACTGTACAGTGACCATGTTTTCAAAACTTAAGCCTTCGAGTTCAAAAGGAGAGAAACGAAAACACGTAACACTGACTCTCAATCAGAAACTAGCAATCATCAAACGGCTTGAAAAATGCGAGAATAGAAATGTTTTAATGAATGAGTTTAACATTGGCTCATCAACTATTTATGACATTAAAAAAAAACAAAAAGATGAACTAATGAAGTTTGCTTCTCAATCGGTAACAACTGAAAAAATTGGCTTCTAGACAAACATTAAAAAAACCAAAACTGGAACAGCTAGATAATGTATTGCTCAAATGGTTTAGTGTAGTACGTTCTGAAGGAAACCCGGTAACAGGGCCAATGATTGTTGAAAAGGCCAAGAAATTCGGCCGAGATTTAGAAGTTGCTGAAAGTGAATGTAATAATTCTGATGGTTGAAATATGTTTTACAGTACGTGTACATACATTTAAGCTTTCCTCTAACCAAAGCGAATTCCGCGTATCTAGGTAGCTCGCGAAATTCGCCCCTCTTTCGCGGCAATGTATTTATATGGAGATGCTCAAACCGCGTAGAATTTCCGCGGCGGTGCAGAGAAATTTCGCGGCATCGCTTCTTTCAGAGTTTTTTCGCGTTTCGCGAGTGTAAACAATCCAAAATGGCTGCCTAGAAACATCGACTCAAATGAAAATCAAGGTTAAAATTGATATAAATGTCTTAAAATTAACAAATAAGACTTACATTTATATATAGCAACTTGAATTATATCAGATTATACCAAAAAGTAAGTGTTTTTTTTCACTTTTTACTTGTAAAATACCATAACTGTAGAAAATATATCATAAGAAGAAAATGTCTGCCGACGTCTTCAAATAAACAAAAAGAAAATTTAAAAAATCATTATATCCGGTCGGCTGACGCCTACGTTCGCTTCGCTTAGGTGTAGCGAGGGTTTTTCGCGCTTTGAAAAATCTCACGTGAGAAATAGCGCAGCGGAACGCTTCGCTTTGGTTAGAGGAAAGCTTAATGGAAATGTAAAATAAACTTTGTTGTATGTATTTGTAGTTTAATTATTAACCTAATTGTTCTTATAATTATTGTCTAATAGACCGGAATTTTCGGTAGTCCGGCACCGAGCCGGTCCCAAACGTGCTGGATTATCGGACTTCTACTGTACCCAATAATTTAACTTAACAAATGACCAAGAGGGTGTGCTATATTTGTCTAGTCATTTGAACTAATCCATGGTATTAATGTTAATTAAAAGACTGGCTGTTATACATTGTTAATTAACTTTCTAAATAATCTTTCCACAGTTTAACTTCAATGGAACCCAGTATTTTTACTTGCCATCAGACCAAGAAGGTGTATTGTATGAATTCAGTCCACTAGACTTTGAACCTATGTACAGACAAACTGGAGATATCTCTCAGACTTTCTTTAATATAACTGTCATTGCCAGGGTATGTATGTATTGAAAACAATAAACTAGTGGTTGTTTAAGAGGCTTCAACTCTGAACAATGTTTATTTTTTTAATCAACAATTGTAAAAATTTGGTGTTTATTTTCAGGATAATGCCGTACCAGCTTCCACTCAGAGATCAAGTCTCACAACATTGAGGGTGATTATCACTGATGGAGATGACCAAGGTCCAGAATTTGTTTATCCAAGCTGTATCCAGAGTTCACAACCATACAGCAAGTCGTGTGTCAGACCAAAATATTTGACCACCATCTCTTCTGGCAACGCATCGGTCAGTGAGTTAGTCATAGATTAAGGATGGGCAAACTTTTTGGAACCGCGGTTCACAATGGGCTCTTATAATTGAGAAAAGGACTCGACGGAAAATTAAATTAAATGTAAAACGCATGTCACGTGAAACCACTTGTCTACGGGTTTTATTCTATTATTCACTCTTTTTCGTAACAATTACGAGATAACACAACTGTTACAGAATAAAACAAACGTCCTTGAATCAACATTTACAAACACCATTATTTCAATTATAGCTTATAAACACGACCTCCCCAACACGACCTCCCCAACATGACCTCCCCAACATGACCTCCCAAACATGACCTCCCAAACATGACCTCCCCTACATCCCCTACATGACCTCTTCCCACTAGGTCTTTCCTAAACTGTCAACAACACCATTCATGTTCTAGCCTCACGACGGTTCAACCTTTCCTGCCCTCACACACACACACACATCTGGTTCTATCAGTCCAGCTCCCCGTCCAGTCACACACACACAGTCAAGTGATGCACGATCCAGTCTCCCAACCTAGATGTAGCTGACCATTGATACTATTGTGCAGCCAGCCATGCGTGGAAAACAATCACATACACCGATTCCCGTACACACCCAAACACATTCACACAATCACTCTGTGACAACGGCATTCATGTGAATGGATGGATGGGATGGGATGAGTGGATGGGATGGATGGGATGGGATGGGATGGGTGGATGGGATGGGATGGGATGGGATGGGTGGATGGATGGATGGATGGAGGGATGGGTGGATGGGATGGGTGAATGGGATGAGTGGATGGATGGATGGGATGGGTGGAGGGATGGGTGGATGGATGTTTGGATGGGATGGGTGGATGGATGGGTGGATGGATGGGATGTGTGGGTTAATGGATGGATGAATGGATGGATGGAATGGGATGGATGGGATGGGTGTGTGGGTGGGATGGGTGGATGGATGGGATGGGTGGGTGGGTGGGTGGATGGATGAATGAATGGATGGAGGGATGGGATGGGATGGGTGGATGGATGGTTGGATGGATGGATAGATGGAAATAAAGAGAACTTTGTTGTTATATACATGAATTAGTTGTTAAGTAAGCACGAAATTAGATACTGGGCAACAGGCAAGCTCATTTCATTTAAGACTGTAATCTGTTGTGCTGACTGTACTCTGTTTGCTGACTGTACTCTGTTGTGCTTGTTTCAAACACAATATTAGTTGATTTTCATTCAATGTCATCCCTGTCATCATTCTTTTATGTATGCCCTGTTTCATTCAAACACTTTACTTTCACTGAAGCATTGAAAACAAAAATTCAATGCTCTTGAATAGAAATGAAATAAAAGCTCAACAAAAATAAGATACTAATTATCAGGTTTAGGTTGTTTAGTTACTTGTTATACATTGTGACTGAAAGCTGACACTAATATGGTATATATATATACATATATAGGCCTATATATACATATATATATATATATATCATGACTTTCCCCTTTATCTTTGTAGGAAGTAAATCTTCAGTTTCGAGCTGACCCATCTGATGTGTCGGACCCGAACAAGTCTGTTGATATATTGATGCAGGACAGAGACACCCTCAACTCTACAGTCACTTGTAACATTAGAAGAAGTAAGACAATCACTGAACCGTTTGTTGTAATGTAATAAATATATTAAAGTTAGGCCTACACAATGCTAAATGTGATACATGTACTTACTTTTAAGCCAGGGTCTGATTATTATTAGAAAGCGTGTGTTAATGGCAAATAAAAGTGTAATGAATTCATTTCTATAAGATCACATGTTGATCTTATTATGTATTCAATCAACATACTTGTAAGGACATAGACAGACATAGATAATTAGACAGACACATTGTTAGATAGTTATATAGATAGACAATTAATTATTGTATTATTGTAGATGTTAGAGGGAATTCCCTGTAGTACGGTGACGCACCTAATGAACGGGTTATTGAACGGGGGAAAGAAAAGGAAGAAAAACACACAGACGGTTGACGAGGAAAGAGATAGAACATTGTTTTGGTTATTTTTGTTTTGTTTTAAGTTTGAAGAAGGAAGGAACGGAGGAGCTAGGAAGAAGTATTTATTGTATTAAAAGAACGGACAACTGGTATTTATCGTAGAGACATGATTTAATGGTTAATGTTCATTATTTAATAACTAGTTCTTATGATTATTCAATAAAGTGATTTCGAGTTAATAACTGGAGGTGTTATGAACTTGTATAAGTTGTGCAGTTAAAGAAAGTAATTAACAAATAAATATATAAAAGAGACCACCGCATCCATACCCTGACAATTTGGTGTCAGAAGTTCAGGACAGATCTCATTTGTCCAGTGAACCCATGCTTTTAACTAGGTGAATGATGTGTTGTCTCTTTGAATATAACTATCATGTAATCCTTCCCAGCCTATATTCTTATTTCATAAAGTAGCTACCATCTCTTCTCGCATCAATGAATCTTAAAGTTGCCAATTCTTCATCTCGCATCAATGAATCTTGGAGCTGCCATCTCTTCATCTCGCACCAATGAATCTTGGAGCTGCCATCTCTTCATCTCGCACCAATGAATCTTGGAGCTGCCATCTCTTCATCTCGCACCAATGAATCTTGGAGCTGCCATCTCTTCATCTCGCATCAATGAATCTTGGAGCTGCCATCTCTTCATCTCGCATCAATGAATCTCGCAGCTGCTGTCTCTCCTTGTATGATTCTTGTATAGAGTCGATGGCTTTGATTCTTGAATTTTCCATCTCTTCTTAAGTAAGTCTTGTATTGAGTCGGTGGCTTACCTCCTTTCCAGAGGTGGACTAAAGTCGTTTGTAAGTCTTGTAATGAGTCGGTGGCTTACCTCCTTTCCAGAGGTGGACTAAAGTCGTTTGTAAGTCTTGTATTGAGTCGGTGGCTTACCTCCTTTCCAGAGGTGGACTAAAGTCGTTTGTAAGTCTTGTATTGAGTCGGTGGCTCACCTCCTTTCCAGAGGTGGACTAAAGTCGTTTGTAAGTCTTGTATTGAGTCGGTGGCTCACCTCCTTTCCAGAGGTGGACTAAAGTCGTTTGTAAGTCTTGTATTGAGTTGGTGGCTTACCTCCTTTCCAGAGGTGGACTAATGTTGTTTGGAGTGCCCGGCGCAGAAGAAAATGTCGGGCACCTGCAATTAGTGGAAACATTAAAAATAGTAAAACGTTGGGCTCAGTGGATATAATGTTGGGCTCAGTGGTTATAAAGTTGGGCTCAGTGGTTATAAAGTTGGGCTCAGTGGTTATAAAGTTGGGCTCAGTGGTTATAAAGTTGGGCTCTGTGGTTATAAAGTTGGGCTCAGAGGATTTTGCACACTCGGCTGTGGTGGATGTGGAAAAAATGAGCCCTTCAAAACAGTCAATTTCGTGTTTTATCTGATCAAGAGATGAACAACATTCTTACATGGACTTGAATAATCTTTACCTTTATGAAGCATCTTCGCCCTCATATTTACAGACATCGTCATTATTTTCTTGTCTTTATACAGCTCGCTACGCCACTGATCAGACCGATGGCCAGATGGGTTGCACTACCAGCAGTTGTACATGATGGTATAATATCGACTAAGTACACTAACAGCAGATTATTGATATATATATATATATAGAGAGAGAGAGAGTTTAACACCATTCTCTTGACACAAAAGTTACAATTTTATATCGGTCATATTTACAGGCTGTTGAACAATGAGCAAGTTTACGAGTCGACTACGCTACAATCATACTCACTATTGAAGGAACGGGCAACTACCAGAATACAAACGCCACGGTCAACCTGTATCCACCCACAATTACAACCAATGGCAACACCGGTTACATTTATGAAAACTCGCCCATTGGATCGAGAGTCTCCATTGACCAGAGTTTTACCAATTTACTCAAACTGACTTTCACGGATCCAGATGTGGTAATTATTCTCTCACTGAATACACAATGGTGTTTACGTGTTGTAGTGTTTAGATATAGCTCGGGGTTTTTGAAAAGAAGTTTCACACAAAATGTAAGCTTCATTTTCTTGGGTTGACCTGTGAAGATTTTGTGAGAGCAGGGTGGACTTGTGGGAAGACTAATTACCAGCCCCCGTAGCGTGAAAATTCTACAGCAGGGGCCGGGCATTCCATAGCAGGGGCCAAGCCAATAGCGGGAGCGGGGGTGGGGGGGGCAGGAAATAAATGTTACTAAGTAGAGCAAACAGGCAGAGGGGCCAGACAAAAGGCAGGGAGGGGGCGACAGGCAAGCTCATTTCATTTAAGAATGTACTCTATTGTGCTGACTGTACTCTGTTGTGCTGACTGTACTCTGTTGTTTCAAACACAATATTAGTTGATTTATTGTCCCCATCCCCCGCAAGCTACGGGCCAGCTAATTACCAAATTACACCTGGACAAATTACACGATACTCACCGAGGATCAAACTATCGGAAGGTCGACAGTCGAGTATCTACACCACTCGGCCATCCGCCCCCCCCTACTTAATGGAAGTAGGTATATGTACATTTATTGATTCCAATGACACAAAAAATACTGTACGTTTTTTTTAAGTGATACTGTTATATTATGTTGTTGTTGTTGTTTTTGTTTTTTGTTATAAATATCTAGCCATCGACGTCAGTGTTCAACGTGACCGTTCGGCCCGGGACTCCGTTCAATGTAACACAAGATGGCAACATTGTGCTGAATAAGGCGGTGCTTGATTATGAGGAAGTCACTAGGTATCAGATGACTGTAAGTTGACTTTGTTATGATGCATTGTGACTGGAAGTTCATTTGTATATATTGCAGTCTGAATGTAAGTATGTAAGCGGTTGAGATAGGATACAATTTGACTGTAATAAAAGCAGATGGACAGTCAAATAGAAAGACAGACAATATATATATATATATATACAGAGAGAGAGAGAGAGAGAGAGAGAGAGAGAGGGAGGAGATAGATAGATAGATAGATAGATAGATAGATAGATAGATAGATAGATAGATAGATAGATAGATAGATAGATAGATAGATAGATAGATAGATAGATAGATAGATAGATAGATAGATAGATAGATAGATAGATAGATAGATAGATAGATAGATAGATAGATAGATAGATAGATAGATAGAGATAGATAGATAGATAGATAGATAGATAGATAGATAGATAGATAGATAGATAGATAGATAGATAGATAGATAGATAGATAGATAGATAGATAGATAGATAGATAGATAGATAGATAGATAGATAGATAGATAGATAGATAGATAGATAGATAGATAGATAGATAGATAGATAGATAGATAGATAGATAGATAGATAGATAGATAGATAGATAGATAGATAGATAGATAGATAGATAGATAGATAGATAGATAGATAGATAGATAGATAGATAGATAGATAGATAGATAGATAGATAGATAGATAGATAGATAGATAGATAGATAGATAGATAGATAGATAGATAGATAGATAGATAGATAGATAGATAGATAGATAGATAGATAGATAGATAGATAGATAGATAGATAGATAGATAGATAGATAGATAGATAGATAGATAGATAGATAGATAGATAGATAGATAGATAGATAGATAGATAGATAGATAGATAGATAGATAGATAGATAGATAGATAGATAGATAGATAGATAGATAGATAGATAGATAGATAGATAGATAGATAGATAGATAGATAGATAGATAGATAGATAGATAGATAGATAGATAGATAGATAGATAGATAGATAGATAGATAGATAGATAGATAGATAGATAGATAGATAGATAGATAGATAGATAGATAGATAGATAGATAGATAGACTGTAAGTCAATTCCATCAACAAACCCATCTATTTAAATGCAGTGGTACCCAGTAATATATTTCTCATACTAAACGTCTATCTTGGAATAAAAATTCACTTTGACATTATTTTCTTTTTTTTAATATATATATATATAGGTCATGATTACAGAGTTGACCTCTCAGAAGTATTCCGCGGTCAAAAATATAACTATCAACATACTTAACGTCAATGACAACAGCCCAGTGATCCTCAATCCAGAGAAATACTCTCTAACACTTGAAGCGGGGATGTGCGATAAATCTCGCAACCTTGTTACGGTATGTCGGTGGAGAGGGGAAGGTGGTAACGAAAAATTCTATTCAGTGTTGGTTTTTACACATACAATCCAGTTCACATGGCTCACGGGTTGACAATTGAGCGCTCTACACCACTCGGCCCTCCTTTCCTCCAAGGAACTTAAAGCTTACCCATAATTCTCTAAGTGTGTGGGGTTTGTTTATTTATTGATTTTCATTTTAATGTTACTTTTAGGGTACAGGGAGCGGAGCAGCGAGTTAATGCAAGCACAGTCCTTGGTGCACAATGTGGGTATACACCGGTCTCAGCAGTAATAAGTCAACCAATAAGAAATGTTCTTGCTTTAGGTTTGACTGTAGGAATGTGGAAAGTTATGTAAGCATTCCAAGATGGTCATCGGGTCAATATGAAACCCATTTTCATCTTTTTTTGTTTTTGGGATTATGTCACCATCAAAGATGCCCAGCCGCCTTTACACTCACCCCCCCGCTCGCCCCCCCCCCCCCACACACAAACGAACGAGTAAAGGTACTTCCGCCCCCGCACACACACACATACATACACACAAAAACTAACCAGTACAGGTACTTCACTGTGACCTAGTACAAAATCACTACTCTCGAAGAGCATTGAGCAATCTGTCTATCATTGAGGTATTTCGTTGTTATTCTGCTAAACTCATCATATACAGATATAACATATAGATATAACTCATCATATACAGATATAAGCTCATCACATATAGATATAACTCATCATATACAGATATAACTCATCATATACAGATATAAGCTCATCACATATAGATATAACTCATCATATACATATATAACTCATCATATACAGATATAAGCTCATCACATATAGATATAACTCATCATATACAGATATAAGCTCATCACATATAGATATAACCCCACTACGCGTAGAATTAAACCCATCAGATATAGATATAAACGCATACTGTATGGATATAAACTCATCACATATATAGGTATAATTCCATCACATTTAGATTTAAACCCATCACATACAGATTTAAACCCATCACATACAGATTTAAACCCATCACATACAGATTTAAACCCATCACATACAGATTTAAACCCATCACATACAGATTTAAACCCACCACATGCATACAGATTTAAACCCATCACATACAGATTTAAACCCACCACATGCATACAGATTTAAACCCATCACATACAGATTTAAACCCATCACATACAGATTTAAACCCATCACATACAGATTTAAACCCATCACATACAGATTTAAACCCACCACATGCATACAGATTTAAACCCACCACATACATACAGATTTAAACCCACCACATACAGATTTAAACCCATCACATACAGATTTAAACCCATCACATACAGATTTAAACCCACCAATACATACAGATTTAAACCCACCACATACATACAGATTTAAACCCACCACATACAGATTTAAACCCATCACATACAGATTTAAACCCATCACATACAGATTTAAACCCATCACATACAGATTTAAACCCATCACATACAGATTTAAACCCACCACATGCATACAGATTTAAACCCATCACATACAGATTTAAACCCATCACATACAGATTTAAACCCATCACATACAGATTTAAACCCATCACATACAGATTTAAACCCACCACATACATACAGATTTAAACCCATCACATACATACAGATTTAAACCCATCACATACAGATTTAAACCCATCACATACAGATTTAAACCCACCACATGCATACAGATTTAAACCCATCACATACAGATTTAAACCCATCACATACAGATTTAAACCCATCACATACAGATTTAAACCCATCACATATAGCTCAAGTAAAAGGTACATTGTTTTTCCCTCAATTAAACTGTCCAACGTCCTAACCTCAGGTACAGTCCACCGACGCTGACTTCGGACCGCCACAGTTCAGACTGTCCATGGTTGTCCCCGCCAATGCTAAGCCCAAGTTCTCCGTCTCACCTGGCGGCACGGTCGGCGTCACTGGTCTGCTGACTCCAGGTGACATGTTCGCTGTCTACGTCACTGCCTCGGATCAGGGCAACCCGGTCAGGAGGTAAATGTTAAACATTAAATTCACATTCAGTTAAAAAAAAAAGTTATCACTTAAGTCAACTTGTGTCTTCTAATTACTTATCTACCTCGGGTCAACATTATTTTAACTACTACCCATCGTCCCATACTGTAGTGAGAAAAAGAATTATATTTTTGAGCTTGAAATGGCTCAACGTTTTTAATAATAATATTATAGTCATTTTCCCTTAGTTAGCTTCAGTCTGTTTTCTTACATTGGACTATAATATATATATATATATTAGGTATATGACTTGAAAAACAAATTTTGTAATTTTACAAGTGGCGTGCCAGATTTTGATGAGCTTTTATATAAAAATAATAAATACAACAAAAAATCATCAATTTTGTTGAAAAAGTTCACCCACCAAAACATTTTTTAGTTTAAAAATAATCCTTTTGGCTCTTTTTACTGAAGTTTACTTTCACTCTAGTTGTTTACCATTAAAATTCTATTTCCTGTTCTCCAAGTTAGATTTTTCAATTATACAAGAGTTTGAATGATTATTTTAATTTTGCTTAATTTTATTCTTAAAAATGTCTTACAAAAAGTCATCACTTTCCGTTGCTAAAAATAAGGACAAATGGGCGAGTAATTTGAAAAAAATTCAAAACACTCTTAAGAAAAGAAACAAAATTGGAATCGAGATCGAGCCATTGCATTCACATTCTAGAATGCCAAAAGAGTAGACGACAATTGGTCGCTACATGGGCTTGGCCTCTATGGAAAAATCCAGATTGAAAAGAATTGCAGCACTCAGGAAAGAAGTAGAGCTAATATGGAGCTTTTTGAATTTCCCAATACTGTCTTTGCGATCAGTGAGCAGAAAAATTGAAAATTTAATTAAAAGATATGATGTTCATTTGAAAAAACCTGTGGGTGACATACGGGAGCAGTTTGATAAGTTATTTGATGTCACAAACAAAACTGGTCAATGGTTATGTGCTGAGGACAAAAAACTTTACGAAATACAAATTCAAAGTGGAGGTAAGACGGGATATACTACAACTAAAATTGCTGGTCAAAGTACAATTCATCCATCAAAACGGAAAATTGTTTGCAAAATTAATGAGGCACAACAACAACAAAGCAGTTTTGAAAGTTCCAGTGATTCAAGTGCTAACGAGAATTCTCAAAGTAGCTCTGACGGTGCTGATGCAATGCAGTCATCCACAGAAAGCTTGGATCAAAGCACACATAAGAAACAATCACAGCAATCTACTTCTAGTGCAGTTTCATTAGTTCAATCTGGGAAACTACCAGCTCGAAGAGCAGCATTAGTAAGCAAAATTTTGCATAAGTCCGGCGTAAAAATAGCAACTCCTTCTCAGTCAGGTGTCTATCGAGCTGTATTCAGAGAAGCAAGTAAACTAAAAGAAACATTAATAAATACTTTACGTAATAGCTTAAGGAGTTTACATTTTGATGGTAAAATTATGAAGAACAAAGAACACCAAGTAGTTGTATTAAAAAATGAAGCAAAAGAAGTGAGGCTAGCCGTCTTAGTTTTACCTGATGGCAAAGCTGCTACGATCGGATCTGCCATTCAAAAAGTTTTAGATGAATATAACTTATGGTCAGATATAAATATGATAGTGTCAGACACTACAAATGTTAATACAGGGTCGAAGTCTGGTGTTGTGGTGAAACTTCAGAAACTGTTTGTTCAACATGGTGAGTCTGCACCAGTCTTTATAGATTGTCAGCACCATATACTTGATCGTGTTCTTAGACACTTGTGTGATGCATTGGTCGGTGATTCAACTGAGTCTCCTAACATAAATTATCCATTTGTAAATAAGATACTTAAAGATTATGAAATGTTAAAAAAAGATTTTGAAAGTAAAACAAAGAAATGTGCTCCAATTGTGGAAAAACAGGAAATAGGTTGGAGAGATGATATGAAATTTTTGCACCATCTAATTTGCGTTTTTAAGCATTTTAAGAGTTCTCAATAAATGCCAAAAGTTATTTTTAGCGCACTGCCTGGCATCAGCAATGCCCGATGAACTCTCGAGCAATTTGTGCATTGTTGGCTTTCATACTATTGCCTGATGAACGAAAGAACCTTCAGAAATTGTGTGAATTTATATGTGGACATTGGAGTGATGCCTGGCTTAGTGATCATCATTACAAAGTTGAACAATATGAACTTCTTTTCCATGCTGTTAATGATTATCCAAAAGGGTTGCGCTGTCTTCGAACTCATTGGTCTCAAAGTCCATCTCCAATACTCACTCCACGTAGCAATGTTTGTGCAGAAAGAGCAATAAAAGTTCTGCAAGATATTATTCCCTTTTGCCACTCACCAGAGAAACTGAATTTACGTTTTATTTTTACAAATAAAAGTTTATGAAACAATACTTGAAATTATTAACAAATGTCAATTTTTATAAAACTTCAGAATGTTTGGTGGGTGACATTTTTCAACTTTTTTAATAAATTTGATATGGTTTTGTGTTTCTACAATAAAAACTCATCTGTTGATGGTATGCCATACAAGTGTTGTTCTGAAGTCATATACCTAATATATATATATATATATATATATATATATATATATATATATATATATATATATATATATATATGCAGTGCTTTTTTTTTTTCTAAAAAAAAATAGGTGCCGGTACTCAGTGATGGATTGCCTAACTTTTAATTCAACTACCATTTCGCTGTTTCGCATTTTATATTTTAATTCTTATTGCGCACAATTTTAAAATAATTCAATTTTAACAAATTAATAATATAATAAATGAATAATAAATGTTAGAACACAAGAAAAGTAATATTTTTCCCCCACATTGAAAAAGGTGCCGGTACGCCGTACCGGTGGGTACCGGCACAAAAAAAGGCACTGTATATATATATATGCAATGCATAGCTAGCTATTCTGGCGCCCTGTGCTTGTTACATTTTTTTGGCACCCTCCTTCCAATCTGAACAGTGCAAAAACATTTAACAGCGCTCTTTCGGCGCCCCTCTCTGGTTCGGCGCCCCGCGCGGCCCCACAACCCGCAGTACCCCATCCTACGCCACTAATGTATATATGTAATGGCATAACAGATCATTTTGATATTCACCTTTATTGTTTAGCCAATGTTACTTAATACGTTTTGCACTTTTTATTTTTCAGCGCAGAGACTGTTGTCTTAGTCCGCGTAACACAGTCATCCAAGCTCTACCATTAATTTTTTGCACACGACCAAATCCATTTTCTTTTATTCATGCGAGTTTCCTGGCTCTATAAATAGATATTGGCATCGTGTGATAATCTTTATGTTTTATGTTTTAATCAAAGAAACACATTAAGTAAATATTTAAAAAAAAATATATATATTAAATAAATTGTTCACTATGAGTTTAATTTTATCCGCTTCCTGCTTAAAACTCTTTTCCTTACTTGCATTAATAAAATATAGGTAGATGAAATAAAGATAAAAATATGCAATTCTGATCAATAATGTGTCTTGATTTTTTCCTTGTGCTGTTGTTACTACATCAAAATAGAGCTGGTAATTGGGTGAGTGAAAGAATGATGAGAGGGAGAGAACGAGAGATTGTGAGAAATAGAAAAAATAGACATAACGAATCACTCTAAATAGCTCTATGGGCCCCCAAGCAAACCAAAGCTTGGGACCCCCGATGACAGCAACTAAAATGAAAAACACCCATGCATTACTTCATTAATTGTCTTTGTGGGAAGGGGAACTTTGGGGACACTCTCATGGAAATGCCAATGAGGGCGTTGGCTGCTTAGAACCCCGCTGAAAAAAAGAGGCCCCTTTACAATATATATATATATATATATATATATATATATATATATTCCATTTATATTGTGCCAGCAGGGTCCAGACAGGAAGGAAGTTTTTCTTCAGCCCTCCAAAAGTCTATGGATGTTTCTGTAAAAGGCTGAATGACACAGACACTTTAAAACTAATTGTAAAACCTTAACTCCATTAAAATGCTACAAATTTAGAGACGAACCAGAAAAATTTTGAAAAAAAAATTATATCTGTTCTTCTATAACATTTTAAACTGAAATTTTACACACAATACTATCGGCATAATAAGAGGCAGAAACAAATATCAGTGGAATTATTGTGTGTATTATTATATTTTTTACTGAGAAAATTAAATGTTGATGTTTACTGCTCCAAACAAGCTTTACTCGAATAATGTATAGGCTATGTGTATGTTTTTACGTAAATTGAGATACTTGTGAGGTGACTGGATTCAATACATTCCAATGCTTTGGCTGTAGATGGCGTTCAAGCATTGAAGATAAATTAGTCGTCTGGGAAGTTTTAAGGCGAGTTGAATCCCCAAGGGTGCAAGATAATTTCGGTCTATCAAAGACGAGCGCACTATGTTCCTTGCTTTAAATCTGGCTATAATACTTGTTATGTTTCTTGACTGAATATCATTGAATGCTGATAGATGCTTTACCCAGCACCACGACCTCTCTGTATAGGTTAGTGAAATATAACAGAAAATTACATGATTAGTGAGATGAAATGAACCGGAAATTTGGGCGTATATCAAGTCATTTCGACTGCTTACAAATTATCATATTAGTTTTGCTTCCGCGAAGCTGAATTCGAGTCGCGAATTTTGATTTAAAAAATGTTTACTTATAATTAATTTTGCGAAACCATAAAATGAAACGTTTAAGAACCCTAAACAGAGGGGGGTCGTTTGTTCTGCCATCTTGGGAACATCAGTGACATCAGTGGAGTGAGTTGAGTTGAAACAAATCTACATCAATAGATAGCGCTAATTTATCAGTATCGATAATAACTCCATAATACCATGGTATGGAAATCACTGGAACATCTATTTAGAACTGTTGGTTTTTTTTTTTGTTTATTCCCAATAATTTACATTGACTTTTAATCATCAAAAGACGATCCTGTCACAAACAGTTTCGACAACCCACTTGGCTCTGTAGTTATTTCTTACATATTAATTTAAACAACAGTATCCTCCCCTGCTCTGACAACGCTTGTTTTTTTTTTCCTCTTCTGTCTGACATCCAAAGATTATTGTTTTCGCTACTATAATTACTTTTTTTTACATATTTTTATTTAACTATTAACAAAAGTAGCTAAAAACAAAGAAAACAGACGTCTAAAATACTTAGTCTGGTCGGTTTGTTTATAACGATTCTAAAATTTTTATTTACGTGATGCAAATGATTTAAGCCATTATGTTAACTGCTGAAAGGTTAGAGAGAGAGAGAGAGAGATATATAGAAGACATTGTAGTATCTTACACATTAGTGCCAAAAAAAATAAAACAGAACATAAATGTGTTTAATAGTTTTGAAAATCTTTCGAAGATAGATCGATTAGTTATATTTTCAAGTAAATATATATATAAATATATATATGTTTATATAAGAAAATATTGTTTTAAAAAAATTTAAGGAAAATAAAATCCAGCTATTATATATAATCGACAACACATTAACGCCACCAGACAATAGTAGAACATTGAAATGTAGTATAACAGGTCATGTTGCATAAACAATTTTTTAAAGGAGGGGGGAAAATATTGTTTACCAAAATATTCACTTTCCTAAAAAGAAAAAAATAACATTGTTTTTGAAACAAAGAAATGTTTCATGTCTATAATACTTATATATTTTTATTTAATTTCCAAATGGGTCGAACCAATAAGAAAGAAGATATTCGACTTTCCGAACTTAGCTGGTCTGTTTGTTTTATTCAGTACGCTCTTATAATTATTGTTATAACTCTCTTCTCCCCCCCCCCCGGGGCCCAACACTTTGCACGCGGTAGTTTGCTATGAGATGGGAATTCCCTTAGACCAGCGCACCGTATAATTTACTATTGAAAGCATTGACTTGGTGACGTAGGAGCAGCAGAGTTGTGATGATGAAGCCTGCAGTGTAGAATCGCGGCCAATTTAATTGTTTGATTGTAAATGAATTATTAAATACTGTGTTTTTATTGAGCCTACGCCTGTGTTTTGGTGATTTTCCTTTACTTTTAGAGCATTTAACATTATATTATAATAGTCTATGGCTTGATCGAGTGGGTGGCAGCAAAGGCATTGGGCAATGGTGCCCCCCCCCCCCAATGACTGCGTATTGTTTTTTTTTTTTTTGCAAATGCATAATGATAGGCATAATTTTTTTTTCGTTTTATGTGTATCAAGTTGACAAAATATGTATAAGATCCCTTTCATGTAATTCCCGTTCAAGAATTAAATAGATGTATTAGATTTACAATCATTAGTTAAAATAAGAAAAAAATTTGTTTGATAAACTGAACAAAAAAAACACATCATTTTTGAGCTGACATTAATTTGAAAGATAGCCCTACATCGTGCATAATATTTAGTTTCGAACAATTACCGCTAGGGCTGTCAGTCGTGGAAGAGTGCTGGCCTAGGACCGACTAGTCGACGAGGTTTCGACGTGAGGCCTTTGGACTGGGGGAAAATTATATTCATAAAGATTCAAAGTTTAATAATACATTTTAAAAAGTTTATTAAATAAATAATGTTTAATAATAAATAAAGTTAAATAATAAATAAATAAAGTTAAATAATAAATAAATAAAATTTAATGTTTAAATAAAGTTAAATAAATAATAAAGTTTATTAACTGCAATTATATGTGAAATGTAAAACAATTGGGCCGATTCACCTTATTTATTATAAGATGTTTACCCTTTAACTTAACTAATGATATAGATTTTTAAAAGCAACTATATTCCAGTCACATTCCAATGGAAACCGCCCAAAACTAGCGGGGAAACCACCAATCTGGCTACACTTTTGTGGGCCTTTCTTACAACTGCTCGTCATAGGTCTTTGTCATACAACACTTCCCTGATTGCTGTTTATTAAATGTTCATCTTTTTTTTCAGAGATCCCTTCGATTAATTGAAACAAAAAAAAAATGGAATACAGCAATCCCTATATCTCTGAAGTGTTAGAGGAGCCAATCAAAACATCAGCTACGACCCCCAGCTATGGGATGTCGAAGAGTACACAACTTCCGTCGGACTTCGAGAGCCAGATAATAATATTCGTCAACCACTTCCTGCTGTGCGCCACGATCGGCCTCTTCGGGACTGTGTTCAACGTCATCAATGTCCGCGTACTTCTAAAGCAAGGTCTCAGCACGTCCTTGAACATCTGCCTCTTCTTCATCGCCGTCTTTGACCTAATTAAGATCCTCACCATGCAGTCGACGAACCTGTTCTCGAACCCTTTCCTGATCAACATGTCCGACTCGCAGATCACGCTGGGCGCTTTCTACCTCATCGGGGGGTGGCCCGCCACCTGCGCCCACAGGATCTCCATGTTCATCACCGGTTACGTCACGGCGGAGCAGTGCCTGTGCATCTCCGTGCCGCTGAAGATCAAACGATGGGCCACGCCGCGCCGCGCCCTCGTCGCCATCCTTATCATCCAGATCGCGAACATCGTGTCCATTATCCCTGAGTATTCTTCCATCTACATCGACTGGGTTTTTCTGCACGCTACAAACAAAACAGTTCTGGGTTTGGTGCCGAACGGCAACAGGCCTGCGCTGCGAGGGATGGTCTTCAAGATACACGTCGCTTTCCTCGTCGTCGGGATCGTAGCTGTTATCTCACTCGCCTCCACCCTCGTGTTCCTGCTGAGACAGAAGTCCGAGTGGCGGGTTCGACACACGGCCGACGGCAGGCAGAAGCAAACGCTGTCCGTCCGCGACCAGAAGACCTGCAAGCTGGTCATCCTGATGGCCGCCGTGGTCATCATCTGCTACCTGCCCGTGGTCATCATATCCTTAGCGACCATAGCTATCCCGGAGTTCAACGCGGACGGGAAACTGTCCACGCTGTTCACCACGGTCTGGTCGTTCGGTCACGTGTTCGGGATTTCCAACTCCAGCGTGAACATCTTCATCTACTACAACCTCAGCTCCAACTACAGACTCAAGTTCCGTGAATGTTTTTCTATATGTTACAGAGTTATATAGTGAATCAGTACACACTTAAAAACAGAATCGGTTTACTTATCAAATCATTTTCCAATATTTATTATTAATATTATACCTGTTGGTCAAACAATGTGCTTTTAAGCAAATAAATACGATATTTTTGTACGTGTTATCTATGGGTTGTAATATAATTGAAGCCCAAAAGCAAAAAGCGCAAAGACGACGGCAGTGCGGACAGGGTATGCTGGTGGCCCGGGGGCAGGAACCTTGATTGCCTGGTGTCGTATAGCTGTTGCAGCTTTAAGACGTGTGGCGGTTGTTATCTGACAGATGCGTCAGCGGACTCTGTCAGGGGCGGAAATCTCATGAAATATGTCTGTCATACTTTTCACAAATACGAGCATAATTTGACCTAAAGGTCCATGTAGTTCGAAAGACTGGCGGACTAACCTTCAGGCGGACTACTGGTGGGTGGATGGATTTTTGTGGGGCGGACGAACAGACAGGCCTAGAGACGCAGACAGTGGGCAGACGGACAGACAGGCAGATAGATTGACGGTACGTGGACGAACGGACGGACGGACAAAATACATACGTTAGGTAACCCTAAATATGAGCACAATTTACATAAATGGCCCATACACTTAGACAGGCAGTCAGATAGACAGAAAATTTAGATAGATAGACAGACAGACAGGCACAGATAGATAGATAGATAGATAGATAGATAGATAGATAGATAGATAGATAGATAGATAGATAGATAGATAGATAGATAGATAGATAGATAGATAGATAGATAGATAGATAGATAGATAGATAGATAGATAGATAGATAGATAGATAGATAGATAGATAGATAGATAGATAGATAGATAGATAGATAGATAGATAGATAGATAGATAGATAGATAGATAGATAGATAGATAGATAGATAGATAGATAGATAGATAGATAGATAGATAGATAGATAGATAGATAGTACTAAGAAAGTTACTGGCTACTTACGTATGTCTGCAATATTGTAGCAGGCGATAGTGGCAGCCAATGTTGACTGAACATTTTTTTTTCTCACATTTCCTGCGCCCAAAATATAAAGCATTGAAAATGTCGACCCCCTGCTGATAGCGAAGTAAGAGGGCCCGGGGCGGACCGCGCCTATACCACAACCTAGTGACACCCCTGTATATACTTAGTATCACTGTTTTTTAGAACTCTAGATTGCTTTATATAAAAGCACTGCTAGTCACCAGGGCCGGTGACTTACGAATTGCGGGGCCCAATTTAACGGATGCTTGCGAGGCCCCTTTTCTAATTTTTCTTTTACAATAACAACTATTACTAGTAATGCTGAATGTAAATTTGCGGGGGCCCCTGCCAGGCGCGGGGCCCAATTTGGAGCAATCGGCCAGATCTGCCCAAGGCCGGACCTGCTAGTCACAATATATTGCCGTTAAAAAAAAAGTGCGACAGATGCCGTCACAGCATGGCGGCAAAGTGAGTGCCGAATGAGATTAGCGTTGCCCCCCCCCCCCTCAATAAAGACATAGATAGGAAAATTAAGTTACATATGTAACAATTTAGTTTTGGGGGCCCTTTAAGACGACGGGGCCGGTATGTGGCCTAAACCGTTAAATCCACCATTACTGGTTAAATGTATCAGACTACTGTGACTAAAGATAATTCGTAACTGGATACGGCATCAACTAAAAACACGTCCGTTGATAAATATGTTTCGGTGGTCCAATAAGGCAAGATAATTATAAGTGGTATATCTGAAATGGTATTTTCCTGATAGTGTCCCTTAGCTATAGACCCTTATATTATTATTACTATTATTAAAATCATATGTGAAAGTATATACTTTTATATTGAACGCATTACAGATTTAGATAAAGACTGACTGAATGAAACATATTAATGAACAAATATTTTGAATGTGAGAATACTGAAAAATACCCAAAGAATTTTTTATGTGTGCATTCTACAGCACAGCAATGTTCAATGCAGAACATAGATTTATTAAGTAAGTATATATATATCTATAACACAGCTCAGTGTATTTAGCAAAGGAAAACTATTCGAAAGCTATTCCTGGCCAAACCACTGCCCCTTACAAAAACATATTCGTGTCATGGTCAATGATGTAAAATCAGTAAAATCAATAAATGTTACTTTTTTTTCAGAAAAAAATTATTAATAAACCTTTTACTTGATAAAATATACTAATGTACGGTGGATGCCGCCCCTGGCTGGAAAAGTCCCCCCCTCCAGTTACTCTACTGCATTTAAATGAATATTGAATAGAATGAATTTTTTTTAAATATTCATACTATGGCATATTTAACTCACAATGCTCTTACCAGGGCCACCAAAATGTGAAGAACCTTAAAGCTCACATTTTATACCCGTAAAACCCTAATTCATAGCCTACCCTTTGTGATGTCTCCCTTAATTTAAAGGCCCACATATTATCTTATGCGACCGGGCCCATAACGTGCGGGGGGCCAGGAGGGCCGCCCCCCCCCCCTCTGCATTTTGTCTGCCACCCCCCTGCTTATTTGTTCTACTTAGTCAAATGTATTACCATGGGCCCCCTGCTATTGCCTGGCCCCTGCTGTAGAATGCTTGGCCCCCTTCTGTAGAATTTCCACGCTACGGGGCTGTATGCGACCCAACCAACCTATACTCCGCTTCTGATTCATAACCCTGGACATAAAGGGCTTTAATATTTTCTTTTGCCAAATTCTCCCAAAGAACGGTTCTAGTACAGTAATGTATGTCAAAAACACACTGTGTGTACACGTATTGTGTAATGTACGACTAGACACAGACCTAGGTCGGTTAAAACCCCAGGAGGCAGAAGAAAAAAAAACTGGGCTTAAAAAAAAAGGACTAACATCTAAAAATTATATAAATTCCTTATAAATTTGTTGTTTTTTATTTTATTTTATTTTATTTTTTTTGGAGGCCCTTCGATCCTAGGATCCGGAGGCCTGCATATTGGGGGGAAGGCTCTGTCTATTAAATAAAGGCTCTGTCTATTAAATAAATTAAAAAAGAATTTCAGCGTTTCTTTAAGTCCATTGCATGAACCCAGTTACTGTTTAATAATAGGAAACATAGGCCTACCACCCTTCCAGTGGCGCAACCAGCAAAAAATGCTAAGGGGGGCTCAATATAGAAAAAAAAATGCTGGGGGGGGGGCTCAAATATAGAAAAAAGACATTTTATATAGTAAAGTTGTCGGTCCACTATAGGCTGACACTGGTGGACTGATATATTTTTGCCCATCGGCAATCTATCGGTCCGATGTCGGCATCCGAGTAGCGGCGTAATGGCGGTCCCACAGTGGCCTGAAGTCGGTGTACTACAGCGTTTATCCAGCGGTCCTACGGCGCATGCTTTCTGGGTCTATTCATGTACATGTGATATTGCTGCGACCAGTAGGAGTTATACAAGGAAATACAATACAGATAGATAGATAGATAGATAGATAGATAGATAGATAGATAGATAGATAGATAGATAGATAGATAGATAGATAGATAGATAGATAGATAGATGGATGGATGGATGGATGGATGGATGGATGGATGGATGGATGGATGGATGGATGGATGGATGGATGGATGGATGGATGGATGGATGGATGGATGGATAGATAGATAGATAGATAGATGGATGGATGGATGGATGGATGGATGGATGGATGGATGGATGGATGGATGGATGGATGGATGGATGGATGGATGGATGGATGGATGGATGGATGGATGGATAGATAGATAGATAGATAGATAGATAGATAGATAGATAGATAGATAGATAGATAGATAGATAGATAGATAGATAGATAGATAGATAGATAGATAGATAGATAGATAGATAGATAGATAGATAGATAGATAGATAGATAGATAGATAGGGGGTCCGATTTAACGGATGCTTGCGAGGCGCTCTTCCATTTTATTTTACAAAAACAACTGTTACTATTAATATAAATAACAACTGTTACTATTAATATACAAACAACTGTTACAATTAATATAAATGTTATGGCCAGGCGCGGGACCCAATTTGGAGCCCTTGGTCAACTCGGCTTAAGGCCGGACCTGTATATATAAATCTGGCAGCCGTCCAAACTAGAATAAAATGTTTTGTGCGGCCTTCAGGGGGTGAAAAGGTTGGGTGCACTAGTTCTCCAATATTTCAGTCTAAAAATATATGTCAGATCAGCCAGCCAAGCAGTTTGTTGCGACAGGTATTTGCGATAAGCCACGCCCAAAAAAAAAACTTGGGGCTGAACTTCTGAAGAATGGGTAGAACTGAATCGTAAATAGGAGTAGGTAGACAGACAACAAACCTTTCAACACGCCTAGCATGTCTCCCGAGGGAAGGGGGAGAGGGAGGGGTCAGCCAAATCCGTTTGTCACACTCCTGAACGTCATTTTTAATAACATAATCTGGGGTATCAACAATAGTACATCTTTGAATACACACACATTCTTTGTACTTTATTTCTGAATTAAATCATTATAAAACCTGAAAAGTAAATTGTACTGAATCGATATATTGAAAAAAAATATCATTAATATAAAGTCAAATCTGATGCCCACAAGATAAATAAATAAATACAAATGCGCAGTTCGTTTCCTTTATTATCAGCTTCGGGCATATATGTCTAACTGATCAGTTTGCGCAAGAATTTAAGAACCGCTGCAATAGAGCCTCATTGTGAACAAAAAAAAATTAACACATACATGGCCTTCATATGGGATAATCAAATTTTATTAAAGTCGATTGACTTTATAACGGTTGACATCACTTTATATAAAGTTCTGCAAGTTTGTAAATATTAACAAAACAGAATTAGGTCATGTTTTGTTCCGCACCGAGGCACGGCTACCATGTTTCTAACTTTTAATTCTCCAACATCTTAAGTAGTGAAAGATAATTAATTACATTTTATATGTTCCCTTAATAATCATATCATAATATTATTCTTTTTCATTTTATTTAATGTAACTTTTAGAAATGGATCACTCATTGTTCACTTATTCTCACTAAGAAGAAGTGACGCGTTAGCCGTGAGATTGTGAACGAGGTCGGCGCTTTGTAGGGGGACTTTCAGTGCGAGAGTTGAGTCCCACTCCATACAACTATACGACAATATGTTTTATTTGTAGTCCTCTTACGTCTCTCCGTGAAACCATTTTAAGTAATTAGAACTCTAATTTGTTTCAAATGAACAAGGGTGGCCACCGGTGACTGATTTTTTCTTCAACATTGGAGTTAGTCCGCTTTAAATTAGACATAGGCCTATAGGTAGCTATACACACCGGGTTTACGTACAAGCTATAGCTTAGGGCCTACACTATCTTGGGTGCCCCCCCCCCAAAAAAAAATAGTCCGAGTAAGCGATATTTAAATATTTGGCACTGACATATACTATCTGGACTTATAAAGGATCCCATATTTCAAACACCTTTAAGGCTTTATCAAGTCTAAATCCTGCATGGTGTTACCAGATCATCCGCAAACAGGGGAAACGGCCCTTAGAGATCTCGATAAATTTCCATATTAATAAATTGGTAGTTGGAATGATAGTTTTATTTGTCAGAGATTTTCAAGGGCCCAAACGTTTTGCTTAAAAAAGCCCTGTGATGACCAAATTGTGGTATGCCAAAATTAAAAAAAAATATATTTAAAAATTCCAAGCATTTCAACTGGTCAATGCTTTGATTATATAATATATACTAATTCAATTGGATAAAAAGAAAATCAAGTATTTGTATTTAAAAAAAAAAGTACAATTTTGTCTAGTGTCCAAAAAAAAATCATAGTTATCGCTGTGGATTTTTTTTTCAAAAGTTAAAACATTATTTTCATTTATCGAAAAATAAATAGACTAGGCGTCTAAGTCGTTTAGGTATGACTTTCATTTATCTCATGTGTAACCACCCTTTTACTTGTGTTTTATGCTTTTTAAATGTAATGATTTAGCTAAATGACCTGCTAGCCCTAACATTTTTAATGGATTTTTTTAATATAATATTGATATATCTTACATATAGCATATATATATTTGGCTCGCTACACGCACGAGTCTTACACACATTGACTACGCCTAGTAACAGAGAATTAAAAAGCGAAACTATATTTTCATACACATTCATTGAACGGGAATTTTTCTAGCAATTATAATCTATTGGCCAACTAAATATAGCTGTGTGTTGAAGTTCTCACGAAAGAATGTTTGAAAATGGCCATGAGTCTTGAGAAACCGGTTTTACAGGTATGGGCATTCATAACTGGTTTAGAAAAGCGGTGTGTAGGCAGGTCTTTTTAATTATCTAGCACGAGAATATCTTATTGAGGTGTGGTATTACTGAACTGGTCATTTATACTGAGTACCCGCTGTCGTCTGCACGGCAGATTTCCTGCCACACGGATTAAGATTTTGTATTTGTTTATTTATCTTTAATTGTATTAAATACAACATTACTTCGAAGTGTATACACAAATTAGGTGAGCATTTTTTGTGTTGCAAAACAAAATACTAAAGCTTCATTTCAATGCTTTCATGTTCTTCATTATTTTGTGTGCAAAAAAAATGAACGGATTGTACTACAAGTGTGCATTATTATTATTTGATGCAGGGTTTACAAGATTTTTTTTTCTGAAAATTTATATTGTAATTATGTTCAGTTATAGTTTTTAATACAAACGATTTGTATTGACATAGTATATTCCACAAATGCAAATTAGTTTGTTTGCTTTAGCCACTCCAAAGTAGTATTATTTTATTGTAATTTAATAATCATAAAATTATGATGAAGACATTTTAATATAAATAGAAAACTCTTGATTAGTTGTAGACCTTTTTTATGATGTTTATAAAGGCAGTTTTAAGTTAAAACTGATGGTCATATTCATTTATTTATTTATTTTTTTTGGGAACTCCATGGCGTTTCCAAGGTTTCAATTGAAATATGCAACAGGGAAATATTTTGCCGATAATCTTGCTGGAATTGACGTGATTGGCAGTTTCATTACTAGTATTAGTGGCAAGACTAAAAAAATCCTGCTTCCTTGTTGTAGCATAAGTGCCACCAGGGATTGACCACCTTCCTCTTCCCTTCCATATTTGCATCACTGCAGATTAGCAGTACATATTTCACTAGTCAACCTTTTATGATTGTTGCTGGTTCTACTGCTGTAAGAGAAACCTGTAAATTGGAATATTTTATAGTCTAGCCAGCTTTCAGAATTTGTTTTGTTTGAATATGAGATAAACTTGATTTTTCTGTCAGACGCAGAGTTAGTTTTGTAAAAAAATGTTTATTCTCTGAAGCAGGTGCATAGTTAATTGGCTTATTTGTGTTAGAGCACACAACTGCATACAGGAAGATCCTGGTTTAACCCTCCCCCCTCCGCCCCACAACCAACCCCCAATTTTCTTGGGTTCAACCTATAACTCTGTAAACCCAGCTTAAAAATTTGTTTTGGTAATGTAAAGGTAGTTGGGCATTTTATTAGCCACACTCATACTAAGCTTCTAAGGTTCACTTTCTGCCCTAGCACAGGACAGATAGTCGCAAGTTAAAGCACTTAACTGTCGACCTGAGAGTTACAGCTTTTAATCTTCAGTGAAGACCAAGGGAATTTTTTGCCTTGGCTTAACTCCCTCCTCATCTCTCCTGGTGCTCCATGCTCTTTGCACAATAGGCTATGGTGTGGATGAAATAAGAAGTTTGCAAAAACCGTTCGATAGGGGTTTATAGGATCTAAAGATATACATCTCATCCTTACGGGGACCTAAGAGATCTGCTATTGTGGTCCACTTGGGTTCTTTGGGGTGGGGGGATATAAACTTCTTTTTTTATTAATTCATTATATTTTTTCTTTTGTATTTTTTTTTATTCATACAGTAAATACAATCAGATGACTGTTACTGTCATATAATTTAGAATAAAAATGCTTTACTCAAGTTAGTTTAAAAAATGCCAAATCAGGCTAAGAAAACATAACTTGCACACTATTCACTGATAAGGGGGGGGGGGAAAGCTTTTATAACACATTTTCATATAAGTGGAGCGTATATATGCTATGTATCTCAAATCACTAACTAGTTAGACCAGTTTACTTTTTTTTTTAAATATTTGGCCTATTTTTAAATCTGTTTTATTTCTAACACATGTTATTCACAGTATATATATATATATATATATATTTATATATATATATTTATATATATATATATATATTAGGAGTGAAATTTAATTAAAAAAACATAAGGAATAAAAAATGTTCCAGTTCAATCACATCTTAATACAGTGTTCCAGCAAAGTTTAAAGTTTGGACTATCATGTACAATTATTTTTTTTTAAAATAACACATTTATTTTGTAAATTAGTCTTTTTTTTTCTTCTGTTTTAAATCCTTTTTTTAAATGCTGGATTTTTCCCAATAATATAAAAAAGTTTTTTTTTATGCTTAGTTTTCTTTCAAATGTTTTTTTTCACAGCCAGCTAAATCAGTTGGCAGACAAAAGCTGTCATGGGGCAATCTGACACAATGACTCAGAATATTCTGTTGGCAATTTGTGTTTTATCCCTCATTGTAACAAAAGTTGTAGCACAAAATGGTAAGGGTTAAGCTCATATTTAAAGATAGTTTTTGTATATGTTGCGGCTACTGTGCACTGTCTGAACAGTGTACACGCCGGTTGGCTAATAACTTTGGCAAATGTGCATGCTGACCAGCCTATGTGCACAATTTTTTCTAATTTCGATTGTCTCATATAAAAGAGATAACATCTAATACAAGTTAGTTGACTTGGGGAAAAGAAAGATAAATTCATTTCTAGCATATTAACCATTGGCATGGCCAACCGCCATTAAGATCATTAGTTGTGACTTTTGTAGTAGGAGATTGCAAGAAGAAAATTTAGTTATTTTAAAGCCATCTTAATCACTTAAAGTGTCAGTCTAAACATATTGGATTAAATTTTAAATTAGCAAATTTCAAAACATTTCATGGACATTAGTAGAATAAAAAATTGTTATGGGTTCTTCCATTATCTGTCAGTGCATGGGATTTCAAATGAAATTTAACCAACATAAATTATTTAGATAATAAAATAATACATTGCCATGGGAAAGTCAATGCCAATATAAATCTACTTCAGTTACTAAAAGAACTTGACATAAATTTTAAGACTAGACAAAGTACATATAAAAACATTTTATCACAATGTACAATTGACTCACTATGCTCTGTCAAAAAAAATTATAGTTCTATTATGAATGAAATCATGTTGAAAAGCTTTTCATTATAAACACATTTTGAATTTAAAATGATTATAAATTTTTTAGATAAAAGATTTATTTGACTATTTTATCACTGTATACAATGTGATCTTTTTTCAGGTGCTTGCGCAAGTGACGCCACTATTGTAATAACATTTCCAGAAAATGACTCACCAACTTTGCCAGTTAATGGTAGAGTTTTTGATAGACAATTATTTATATGATAAGTGTCAAGTGTTGTATTTGATTTAGTTTCGATTTAATTTTTACTAGAGGTGTTGTTCGATTTAAAACATTGATCGAAATTAACGGATAGTTAAAATTTTATCACATATAAAAGTACATTTTAATCTATACAATAAAATACATTTATTTGTATTGAAACTAGTATGTCATTATATCATAACATTGGCATAAAAACAAGTAATTAATTTACGAAAGAGTTTTTTGTATTGATTTTACCCCCATTCCCACCTGAGTTATTTACTGATTTTTTTTGGCTTGATTTTTTCCCGCAACACAGTAATATCAAATTTAATGCATTTAATCGCATAATTTTTTTTACACCTTAGTAACATGTTAATGCAGTTTAATCAACAGCCGTAATTTTTAGATCTCAGATATACACAAGCAATATTCACAAGTGGAATAGATCCTGGCTATGTTGATATTAACTTTGATCCTCAAGACACAACAAACCAGTATAAATTTTCTGATTATTTTACTCACCAAATGAGTTCAAACAATTACACAGTGAGAATGATCAAAGGAATCAACAGAGATGTGAGCTATTTAACTTTACTTTTTTAATTGCACTCAATTTTTTTAACTAACTACATACAGTGCATTTAGTTACTCTTTGCAATGCACAAATGCTATATTTATCCACATGATCCTATCTGATTGAGTTATGTTGCTCATGTAACTTTTACAGTTAGTTAGATCACCACAAAATGAACAAATATTCAACATCATTCATAGACAGAATGAAATGGTTGCCCATAAAAAATCTATATCCTTACATACGTTCATTGTTAGCATCTTAATGCATTTGGAAATGTAATGACATTATTATAATGCCTGGGAGAAGTGTATGGACTTAATAAGCTCAGCTTGTCAGTTTTCACAATGTGCTTTGGAAGATTGGCAAGGTTCAAATGTATTATTGTATAAGAAAAGATGAAGTGGAGACTGTACTTACACTTATGAATTTTTTCTAATTAACTAAATAGTGGCATAGGTATTTTTATTATTCTTTTAAATTATTCTATTTGAACAAAGTATGTCACTGAAAGGTTTAATATATATCTGACAAAATACATGTATTTACTCACATACAGTTTTAATCTACTACTCCATATCTTTGAATTTTTTAAAAGTTTTTTTTAATATGTTATTTAGATTCTGGTTTATAAATTATCCACAATTACTGTCATATTGAAAGAATCAAGTTCCGAATTCAAAATAAATTGAGTGTTTGTGTCTTTCATTATGTAGGGAAATTCATCCTCTACATCTGATGACGTGAATATTCTACAGTACAAAATATCGTGTACAGAGATCCTAGGATCTACAGTAAACACATATTTTTGTTTTTCATAGCTAAAGCTAAAAAAATATTAAAATATGATGAGTTATAATAATTGTCAATATCATTTACTTTCCATTCAGCTAAAGACATGAATGTCATACTTTTCCTTTTTTTCAGTCTGTTGAGTATAGAATATTAAAAATTCAGATTCTTGATGTTAATGACAATTCTCCATATTTTATCAATGCTCCGTACACTGTCAGAGTCAATGAGGTAACAACATTTTGTTCTTAAATAAATATTAGTGTTTAATTTTTTTTATTGTATAATATAATTATGATAAAATTCTCAAATGATTTTATGTCTGGTTTTTTGAAAAAATTTTAGTTGACTCCAGTGGGTGTAACTGTCTTCAAAGGAATACTAGCAGATGATTTAGATGAAGGACCTAACAAACAGATTACTTACATTTTTGCTCCTGGCATTTCACAGGTGAAATTTTAAACAAATAATAATACCAAACATATTTTTCTGTGCATAACATGATAATAGTATAAAATAAAAGACTAGGTGTTATAAATTGACAATGAGCTTTCTAAATAATCTTTCCACAGTTTAACTTCAATGGAACCCAGTATTTTCACTTGCCATCAGATCAAGAAGGTTTATTGTCTGTATTCAGTCCACTAGACTTTGAAACTATGTACAGACTAACTGGAGATATCTCTCAGACTTTCTACAATATAACTGTCATTGCCAGAGTATGTATGACAGAAGACATATTTTGAAGAAGCTTAAACACTTAAAAAAGAATTCTATTTTTTAACTAATCTATGTAATATTTTATTCCAAAGGATAATGCAGTACCAGCTTCCTCTCAGAGATCAAGTTCAACCACATTGAAGGTGATTATCACTGATGGAGATGACCAAGGTCCAGAATTCATATATCCAAGCTGTATCCAGAGCTCACAACCAAACAGCAAGTCATGCATCAGACCAAAATATCTCACTTCTGTCTATTCAGGAAACTCATCAGTAAGTAGGAGAAAATCAAGTGACTAAGTAATAAATGTGCTAAGTAGGTTGAAAAATTTTATGCTTCAATCCTTTAATTTTTATTGCATACTTTCTTCTAGGAAATAAATTTAGATTTGAAACCTGATCCATCAGATTCCTCCAATCCAACAGTCTACATGTTGATGCAGGACAGGGATACTTTGAACTCTACAGTAACATGCACAATCGGACAAAGTGAGATTGATTTTTGTAAAATTCTTGTCAATGAAAAATGAAGTCCAATGCTCATTTTAAAAGATGGAATGACATTGTATTTAGCTGCTTAGTTTAACTTATTGCTGTGATATTTTAAATTTAAACACATTAAGTCCTAAATTTAAATTAGACAAAAAAAATGTTTATTTTGTTATCAAACCAAAGATGAAAATTTCATTTATTGTTTGCACTAAAACCTCAGAAAGTCAATGTAAAGTGTTTTTCAAAATTTGTATAAAAAACTTATTGGTAGGTAAATAACAGTGGTGCAAAGGAATTAAAAAAACTTATCAAATCATGTAAAGTGAAGAATAGTGCAATCAATTCATGTGGATCTTTTAGTATTTTGATTGACCCAGATCCTCAAGACACAACAAACCAGTATAACTCAATGAAAACCTTCACATACTGCTGTTGGCAACCATTTTTTTATGTGTCAATTTCTTCCCTACTACTTGTTTGGGTGAAGACATTGCTAAAAATGGCTCATCCTTAATGGATGGATGTGCAGTAAAGCACTCGACCAGATGGTCACCTGTTAAATCTCTGTTAAGAGCCTTGGGAATTATTTTTAGGTCATGGTTAAAGTTCCTTACTTGTCTCCTGTGGTGCATTCATGGCCATTACACTCCCACTTGTGGCGGGGATAAAAGAAGGTCTCAGCTAAAACTGTCCAATAATTGGTTCATAGGATCTAAGAGATAAACATCTGATCCTTTTATGGAATTTTGTTTTAAATGCATTGTAAGCATTTGTCTTTTTTTTTACTTAAGGAAACATAACCTACACTGAATGACAAAATAGTTTGTAATAAGTCCCATTTGCTTTGCCACAGTATTTTATTACATGAAATAAGAGTTTAAGTTAAAAAATGTTTTATTTCAATTGAGTGAAAAGTGCTGGATGTTGTTTCCATTTTGTCCCAATGTCCGAAACTGTTAAATCTTAAACGACGGAATACAAAGAAATGCACCTTTTTTGGTAATTTTTTAAACTTAATACAAATAATATTATTTTATTATTTTATAAAATTTAATTGTTATTTTGTTGTAAAAAAATGGACCTAATACATTAAAATTAAAAAAATATTTATGAAATTTTATAATAAATATAAATTCTCGCGACTTTAAAAACGTAAACAAAGCCGATAACGACACTTCCTCCGCACGCCATTTTGAAGCCGGCTAAGGAATGACGCACTTCGACCTGCTCATTATAATGGATTCTGACTCAGATTTTCAGCCCGATTCCAAGTTAGTTTCAAGTGAAGATGAAGTCTGGGATCTAACCGACATTTCTGATGTTTCAGATGATGAAAATGTTTCGTTCAATGGAAGTTTAAATGCATCTAATACTCATGTGTAAGTATACCAATGCTCACAACAACATGCTGTATTTTTTTTTCGTTTTATTTTTTACGAGTTATGGTCTGTTATATGCTAAATAATCACCTAATATCACGCTAGTTATAACATTTTAGCAGAAAAATATTGTAAGTGTATTAATAATTAAAAAAAACTTAAAAATACATGTTAAATATTTTGTTTTTCCATTTAAAGCATGGTACTATATAAATCTTTAGCTCTCAGCTGATTGATAAACAAAAATCAGCTGATAGGAGAGCACACAGATATATGTACTATAGTCTTCTGTTTTATTTGATATATATTATTTATATATTTTATTATTACATTTAAAACATTATTTTATATGAAAAAAAAATAAAAATACTTAATTTACAATTAATTACATTATTTTTATTTGACACAGCTTCATTGGCTAAGATGAGAAAGTCACCTCCTTCAATCTACCACAAAGGGTTCCAGGTATTCACTTGAAAGAAGTTAAAACAAGAGATAGTGCAAAGAGGTTCTTCCATGCCATGGATTACTTCAAACTATACTTCACACTGGATAAAGTAACTCGCATAAGCCAGTATACTAATGATTACGCAAAGATTCATGGACCACAAAAGTAAGTATTTACAAGGGTTGGTTTGGTATTACACCAGAAGAATTTAATAGCTTTTGTGGGCTGATAATGTATGCAGGAATAGTTAAAACCTCTAGTATTGACAGATTTTGGAGTAAAAAGCCTCTTTATAATGGATTCTGAGCTTGTGCATTTATGTCTTTTGACAGATTTAAAGCTATTCTGATTTTCTTAAAAATTACAAATCCTGAAAATGAAAACCCTAATGACAAATTATGTAAAATAAGAACACTACTGACATACATTAAAATGAAATGCATGACATAGTTTCAACCATATGAAAATATTTCTATAGATGAATCTTAAGAGTTACACAGACCTAATAATTATGGACAATTACATTTTTCTGAAGAACTCATTGGAGACTTTGGTAATATTTCAGAAAGTGCTCCAGTACCTCTTGCGACTAAGCCACTCTTTTTTTAAAACATGCAATAGACCCAATAATAGTAAATAAATGTAGTATATGTAGATTGTGCTATTCAAATGACAAGGTTTAGAGAAGAACAAATGTCAAGTGTAGTGTGTGATATGTTTTTGTGCATTATGAAAGGTAGAAATTGTTTATCTCAGTATCACAAGCTAATTTAAATTTTATTTTTTTTTTCCCTATATACATATTCAGGATACCAAGTAACAATTTGTGATTTCAAGAAACAGTTGGGTCATTGATGTAGAGAAAGATCTGAAAGCTACAAGTTCAGAGGAAAGAGTCCATGTATCAAGAAGAGTGGAAAAGAATGCTATGTGGATTTAGTTCGGAATTATCTTTTTAATGAAAATTAGTTAATAAAATTTACTTTTAAATAAATCATTTCTAAATGCTTTGTTTTCACATTGAGATTTTTGATCCAGAATTGATAGTAGTTTATGTAAGCCAAACATTTTAACTAATTATATATCTTTTTCTTTTTGCATTCAAACCTGATTATTGCTTTGTCTTATTGATTTTAATATATTGATAATTCTAATAAAATAGCTAAATATTATGATAAAATATAGATTTAATTAAACTACCATTTTATTATCAAAAGAATGATATATTTAATATATACTGAGAAAAAAAATATTTAGGGAAAGAAAAAAATTGAAATATACCATTTTTACATGAATAATGAGGGAAAATATGCATATTTGAAAAAAAGTCACCAAACATTTATTTGTTGAAGAAATTGATTGAGAACTGAATATTTCCTTTCAGAAATAAATATAGATTAATAAAATGCCTGAAAAAATGTGTTTGTTTTTAATACTAGTTTTTTGTCTTATTGGTGTTTGTACACTTTTAAAAAAAAAAATTTTTTTTTTTTGTTAAATTCTTTTTTTTAAACATTATCAAGTCTCATTTTCACAAAAATAAACTGCATAGTTTTAAAGCTTATCCATATCCAAAGTAGAAAAAAATGATATATAACTCATATATGGGCTATAAAGGAAACAGACAATATAGTCCAAAATGTAAGGACAACTGTTTGGTAATGAAAAATGGCCAAAAACCTGCTGTCGATTAAGAGTTAAAATATTTTTTTTTCAATTACCCAATTATTATATTTTTACATTTAATATATTTTTTCATAACTATTTTATTTCAACAGCTGAACCGGCTGGTTATGAAAGCTATTTTACTACTAGATCATCTTTGTACAGTGGCAAACAATACCGGTGTGAGATTGTGAAATTAGCAAACAAAATATTTAACAGAGCCAACATTAGCAGTTTAGAAATTGTCATCGAGGTAGGGTTATGGAAAACATTTTTTTTTTATTTCTAAAGAATATTTGATCTGGGATCATAGTTTTTAATAGGAACACGTGTAATTTTTTACTTCATGCATATTAATGTGTGAAGTAGTTCCTGAACAATTTTATCAAAGCAGTAAAGGACTGACACATTAGTGTGTATACTTTAAATATAGTGAATAGTTTCTAAACGGTTTAATGTGGAGCAAAAAAGTACTCTCATTTTGCTTGTTTGGGGGTCAGTAGCCATATTCTGAAAATAAACACTACTTCTATAGAACACTGGTTTGTACAAAATAGGTGAAGCCTTGGAAATAAAGTATTTTTGAATGATCCTAAAAAGCACACTGTGTTTTTTTCTACATTTAACTGTAAAAAAATATTTTTTTTATATCTTGCTAAAATTGTGTTAATTTTTTTTTTTGTTATAGGCAGTGGAACAGTCAGCAAATTTAAGAGTGGACTATGCCACTGTAGTCATGTCTGTTGACATATTCAACTTGAATCCACCAATCATTACTTACAATTCAAATATTGGCTACATCTATGAGAATTCTCCAGTTGGATCCAGAGTATATTCTGATTCAGCAGCTAATACAACTTTAATGAAGCTTACATTCACAGATCCTGACAGGGTAAGTAAAATAGTGCCATTAATGAAACTGCCTGATGTAATTTTTGGGTACCCTTATACCGGGTTTGTTGCTTGTATTGTTGGGGCTTCTGGTGTGTGTTAGTTGTGGAAGCGTAATGGTAGCCGTGACCTTCCACTCTCTGACTCTCCAAAAACAACAAAAAGTTCAATAGCTGATCCAATATTTATTTACAAAAATACACAAAAAGAATATGTGCATTATTTATCATTTCCAACTTACATTTACATACTATTTGTATCTCGGATTACACTGCATTGAAAATAGTATTCCGAAGAAAAACTATTACTTTTTTTTCTTACAGCATAAAAATTACTACGTCCTCTCTATCCTTGAGGGTAACAGATCACTTCGGTTTTCGGAAAATAAAATCCTGGATCTCCAGTCGGTTATTAAAAAACTGTGATCCGGAAAAATGTACATTCTGCTATTCTTCCTTATTTCAGTCTTCATCAGATCCTCCATCACAGTTTGATATAAGTGTCAGTTACGGACCATTTAGTGTTACACAAGAAGGATACGTTCAACTGAATAATGCTGTCCTTGATTATGAAACCATCAAACAATATATATTTAATGTAAGCTTATCACTATTGTACACAAATACATTTGCTTGGTTTACTTAACTCATGCATTATATAGCAGAAAAGATGTTCTTAGCTGTACATCTAAGTTCATTTGTAAAGCTAAGTACATTGGTCATAAGTATAGCTAATATTGCATTTTTTTTTAACATGTGGAAATTCTAATCAAAAATCTCGTATTGAAGGTAACAATCACGAAACAAGTAGTTCCAAGATATTCAGCTTCAGTTAGTTTGACTGTCAATGTTTTAGATTTAAATGATAACTACCCGGTAGTGTTAGCACCAGACAACTACATAGTGTCAGTACCACAGGGAAACTACTCCACATCACCCAGACTGCTTGTCACTGTAAGCTATTTACTATCATATATTTCTTTTGTTTGTTTACACTGGCTATATAGTTGTATTATTTCACACACCTATTATCAGCATGTTTGATTATGGTTTTTTTTTCTGATGACCCTTAAGTTTAATAAATATAAACATTGTATCATTAAAATAAAAAAAAAATTAACTACCATTAGTTTAGTACTGAAAATATTAAATTCTGTCAAAAATAAAATGAACTTAAAATACTTTCCTGTTAATTTATTCAAATTTTCATTACTTTGACCTATTCTTTTTTTTTTCATCTAAATTTCTGTTGATCTCAGGTTCAAGCAACAGATGTAGATTTCGGGCCAGTTGTTTACTCATTTTCACGTGTTTCACCTTCAAATGGAACCAGCAAATTTGCTGTCAGTCGCCCAAGTGGTGTGGTGACGCTTCAGAACTCAGTGATGGCAGGAGAGATTTATACAGTCTATGTTACTGTTGCAGATCAAGGCAATCCAGTCAGAAGGTAAGACGGAGCATTACAGTTATCACTCAACAGTCATTATACTTCTTAAACATATATTCCCTAATATTTCATGTAATATTTGCGCCACTGTAATTTTTTCAATTTATTTTTAGTTATATTCTTACTTTTAGGATGTTTTTTCTTGTTTTATCTTTCAAATTTTCATTTTCTGGCAGTGTTGAAACTGTAGTGGTTGTCACTGTTACCCCTTTGATCAACCAAGCACCTTCTTTCCTATCAGACCACTATACTATATATGTCAGTGAGGGTGTCCCTGTCAGCTCTTCATTGTTTACTCTACCAGTAAGTTCTAAACCAATGCTGTTGTAATTGTATTTTATTATTATGATATTTATGTAAATAATATTTCTGTTTTTCTTACTCAAAACGTAGTAAAAACTTCCTATACATGTTCTAGCTTTTGCTAGAAAGCTGTCCTGAAAGTAAAAACTTCATAATTCACAAATCCAAACCGTCACTTAAAATAATTTTTTTATTCATCCCCAAATCAGTTTAGTAAAAGTTACAATAATTTTTTTATGCATAAACAAAATACAAAAAGTTAAAATAAAGTATTAAAAAAAAATGTAATAAGTTTCATTTTTTAGCATAGAAGATCTACTAGGAAATACATCAACACCTTGTTGCTTTAAAATAATAATTATGTCATATTTAGTTGTGTGCTTTGAATTATTTTAATTCTATCAGTTTAATCCACACGGACCATAAATTATGTATCAATTAAAAAAAATTAATCAATTGAATGATTTTGAGATTACTTAGAATTACTTGGTAGCCATAATCTTACTTTTGGCAACTTTTACAGGCATGCACAATTATAATTTGTTATTAATTTGCAATCTTTCTTAAACCGTTGACAACTCTTCTATTGTTGTTATAGATGTTTATATGTACATTTGTATATTCTTAGGTAACTGACCCAGATACACCAATTTCATCTTTAACTTTTACTCTGACTAATGAAAGCCCCCCACAGACTAGTTCTTTCTTTAATCTAAACGGGTATGTATTTATAATACGGTAATTCTATATACCAAAAATAATTATAAACATATAGAGTAAAAATTATTTACATATCTAAAATAAAAAGATGTATTTTTGGCTTAAGCAAGGTAGTTATTGGTAATTTACAATATAGATTTCTTTCTTTTACAGATTAAATTTGAATAATCTAAGAACATTTGACAGAGAATCTATCCCTGAGCATAACATTACAGTGACAGTAAGAGATCCAGAAGGAAATGTTAGTAATCAATTCAAATGCTTTTTTATTTGTCAATATTAATATAAGAATTGGATGAACAATTTGTTTTTAAATAATTTAAGTCATGAGTCTCAACTAGAGTGCATTTATTTTTTTTCTAAATATTATTTTTAATGCAACAATTTTCGCTGGTTTTTTTTTATAGTCTTCACAGACTGTAATTACTGTTAAAGTCTTGGACATCAACGACAATGATCCCAGTTTTACATCACCATCCTACACGTTCACCGTTGCTGAAGGGCAGCCTGTGGGAACACCTCTTGGCAGTGTAACAGTGAGTTGTTTTTTTTTCACTAATAATTACATATTTTTTAAAAATCATCTTATATGGTGTATTGTTCATGAAATTCTACTTTTTTTATTATTAATTTTGAGATTTATCTGAATTTTATGATGCCACAAATTTAAACATTTAACTGTACCTTTACCATTAAAATGTGTGACTTCTACATTTGGTGTGGTTTAATTATCCAGGCAACAGACTCAGATCAGCCAAACACACCAAACTCTGCTGTCTCTTATAGTATAGTCCCAGCAGACGATTCTAATTTGTAAGTTTTTTGTTGTTTTTTATATATTGTAAATTTAAACCATAGTATTTGGTGGATGCAGATTTTAAATGTGATGCTCATTGATGACACTTGTGTAAAAAAGTTTCTTGATTGCTAATTTTAAAGTAAAACATTCATCGACATAAGGTTTATATGTATATCTGTTTTATAAATACTTCTGCACTTTGTGTAGTGAATAATTGTGTTTTCTTGTCCAAGCTAATCCAGTGCTGCTGTATTAATTGTATTTCTATATTTACTTTATGTAGATTCATCATAAGTCCAAGTAATGGACAATTGACTACCAAGTTTGTGTTTGATTATGAAGTAAAGAAACAGTATGTCATCTTTGTGAAAGCCTCAGATAATGGAAGTCCAAGTCGTGCCTCTGTTATTCCTGTCACTATAAATATCACTGATATCAATGACAATGTTCCACTTTTTGAAGAAACAACTAAAGAAGTCAGTGTATATGAAAATGAAGTCAATGCCCTAGTTTTGTCTATAAAGGTAAGCTGGTTTTAGGGTTCAACAAATATAGTAGCAATTGTTTTTAAATTTGTATTAGTCAGTAAGAAAATATTTTAAGATTATTTCTGTTTATAACAAAACTTTAAACTGCAGCCTGGCACAAATATTTCAACTAGGAAAACTGACAGGTTTCTTTAGGTTGTCTTAAAAAAATTAAAATAAATAGATTATTCAAAATAAAATAAAAAATATTAAGCTTTTATTTAGTTATTACAAGTTATGTATTTCAGTTTATTACTTTTTCATATTAACTAAATAGCTCTGTGCATTCTTGAAAATATTTTTTTAAAGGCTTCTGATGCAGACAGTGTTCCTAACATAAATTTTGTCTTGCGCAATATTGGAAGCAGCATTGATGCTAATTCTTTCAATGTTGCAACTGTTGGAAATGAGGCCAGGATTACAGTGAGTGGTTCACTTGACTATGAAACAAAGAACCTGTACAGCTTTACACTGACAACCACAGATGGTCAGAGCTCAACCAATGTTTTTGCTAAAGTCACAGTCATTGTTCATGTTCTGGTGAGGCAACATGTTCTTTTAAGTAACCATTAGTATGTATGCTACATAAGTTGTTTTACACTTGAATTACCCATAACTTAGTGCATGAAATAAGCCAGATAACTGAACATTGCCATCATCCATATTTTTCAGGACAAGAATGACAATGCTCCAGTGATTTCACCATTTAATGCAAATGTAAATGTGTTGGAGAATGTACCATTGGGCTATGAGCTGGTCAATATTTCTGCCACTGATGCTGATGCAACTGTATGTAACATTTCTAAATTGACAAAGTTTAAAAAATAATATAACATAATCAGCTCTGGAAATTTTTTTTAATTGACTTGTATGTTGCGACTACATCCATTTATACATACATATATATTTTTATTGACTTGTATGCTGCGACTACATCCATTTATATATACATACATATTTTTATTCTAGGCTCCCTATAATCAGTTGATTTATAGGATTTCCAGTATCAGCCCAAGCAACAATTTGTTCACTATTGTAACAGACACTGGGAAATTAGTTGTTGCCAACTCTTTGCAGTTAGACAGAAACACAAATGTTTATACGGTAAATAAGCTGCCTTAAAATGTAATAATTTTATAGGTTTGAAATTTATCTTAAGTTTGTTTTATTTATAAATTATGTTTGCTGCTTTACAATGATTTAATTTTGATAAGATTAAAACTTTACATTAGCTTTCATGGCTTATTTTCTTGAACTCACTGCATTCCCAAGGGCCTTTATAATAGCTTGCCACCACACAGGGCTTATTAGAGACTTTTCTCACACCCACCTTGTCAGGTTACTGTTTTTTTTAGCTACAGTTCACTTAATTCTAGTGGTTTTTTCTGGGTACCACTGCAGTGCCATTGACATTGATATATTCAGCTCAAAGAATGGCAGATTCTTGTTTTTTTTCTGGTCAAAATTTTCTTGGCCTATTCCACAGACCTTCATTTCTTACTCTGTATTTCTGCTTGGCCTGTTCCGCAGACCTTCATTTCTTACTCTGTATTTCTGCTTGGCCTGTTCCACAGACCTTCATTTCTTACTCTATATTTCTGCTTGGCCTGTTCCACAGATCTTCATTTCTTACTCTGTATTTCTGCTTGGCCATTTTCACAGACCTTCATTTCTTACTCTGTATTTCTGCTTGGCCATTTTCACAGACCTTCATTTCTTACTCTGTATTTCTGCTTTATCTTCAGTACTGAGGCACTGGTTTTTTGTTTCTTTTTTTTTTTCAGGTGACAGTAACAGTTTCTGACATAAGCCTTTCACCATTATCTGCCAGTGCCACTGTGACAGTTACTATTGTAAGAAATAGGCCACCTGTATTTAATCCTACTAGTATCACAGCAACAACTGCTAATGAAACTTTACCAGTAAACTCAGTCATAGCAACTGTAACTGCAACTGATCCAGACACAGGAATAACAGTGAGTAATTTTGACACTGAAGATTAGTATTCTAGTAAACTAGTAATATTTTAGTTGTTTTTTTTTGTATCGTTTTCTTGTTAACAATCTTTTAAAAACCATTTTCAGCCTCAGTTTGCTGGTCTGAGCTACAGTCTAGTGCCCGATAGTAGAATAAATAACTTGTTTCTAATCGACTCCACTACTGGCATTGTAAAGGTCAAATCAAATCTAGCATCAGTTACTGACAACTCCTTTGTGGTATGTATAAAATATGCTTTATTGGTTTTGTTGATAAATATAACATGTTATGTTAATTGTAATGAAAATAACTGCAGATTAAAATGCTGTATATCTAACTTACTGTGATTTGTTTCATTATCTAGCTGGGTGTCATTGCCACTGACAATGGGGGATTAACTGCCACAGCCACTGTTACAGTTCCCATGAACAGAAACCTGTATGATCCAGAGTTTACCACTTTATCTTATACAAGAGAAATTCCAGAAAATTTTGCTCTTGGGGATTCTGTTGTACAGCTCCTTGCTCGAGACTTAGATGCCAATGTATGTACAAAACATTTGGCTCTTACTATCCTAAACTGTATACGCAAAATAATTTATACCTCTTGAAATAAACTTCTATTAATTCCCTAATGAACATTTTTGTATTTTTAAACACAGAGCCCATGGAACAGTTTAACATTCACTGTAGATAGCACCAGTCTGTCTCAACAATACTTTCAAGTCAATGATGCTGGCTTGTTAACACTGAAACAGTCTCTTACCTCCAATAACATTTCTGAATTTAATGTAAGCATATTGTCATTTTTTTAGGGCGGTATTTGTTAATCTTCAGCATTGACCTTGTTCATTTTGTATGCTTATAAATTGTTATTCAGATGATCATATGGGTCATGTTCATTTTGTATGCTTATAATTTGTTATGCAGATGATCATATCAGTCAAAGACAAAGGAACACCATCGAGGTCAGGTGCTGTCACAGCCAATGTTAAAGTTACTGTAACAAGAAATTATTTCAACCCTGTTTTCTTCAATGATACTTACCGTGTAACCATTCCAGAGTATCAGAGTGTAGGTTCCAGCATAATTAAAGTTGGTGCCACAGATGCTGACACCAAGGTATGTCAAACTTTTGGAAGTTATTAGTGGTCAAAAAATTTTAAGTTTTCTAGTTATGAAAAAAGTGTTTTAACATTTTTTTATATGCATATTTCTTTCTTTAAATTTAGCTTATGGTAAATTTTTTTATTCCACAGTACAACAAGATAGTTTACTCTATAGAAGGAGATCAAACTGCAGCTTCATATTTTGCTATAAACCCAACAACCGGAGATATCACCCTTAAACAGTCTGTCAATAATACACAAATTAGTCCCTTTCTTGTAAGTTGCCTTGAGAAATTTGTTGAAGTCATCCATAACAATGTTCCTAGTTTGCAGAAAAACAAAAACAAAAATATTTATTTTCTAAATCAGTTGTTCTAGTAAAGTGTAATTATATTAATTTTTTTTCATTCAATGACTGTACTAATGTGCTGATTTGTCCTATGAGTGTATATTAAACACATGCACATGTAATAATTGTAAAACTCCATTCACTCTGTTAGATTCGTGTTGTGGCCACAGATGATGGCCCAGTGCCAAGGACAGGTACAGCTCTAGTGTTTGTTGATGTTAGTAGGAACTACAGGAAACCAGAATGGATTGCTGGCACCTCAAACACAGTTAACATTCTAGAAAATGCAGCTCTTGGTACTTCAATATTTAAACTGTCTGCTGTTGACAATGACTTTCAAGTAAGTAAATTCAAATATTTTTTTCATCTCAGGAGATTTAACTTTTACCCATAGACTGAAATTTTTTTTACCTTTTTCTCTAATTCTTGAAAATGTTATGTTAAGCGTCCATTGTTGTTATTATTCAGCCTGATTTGAAGAATAGGGTTTTTTGTAGATATTCTAATTCTGGGTATGTTGGGAGTGTGGATGGCTATGATGGAAATATTATCACCTAATCCCTGTAAGAATGAGATGTTAAAATCTCTTGATCTTAAAACATTAAATGGAATGTTTTTTGTAGTGCCCATCTTAGATCCCTACCATAGAAGAGTTTGCAACAGCCATGGAGGCACCATTTTTTACATTGGTAAAATGACTGTACTTGCTGGGATTTGAGCCGTAACCTACAGCAATCAGTTGGGGCTCACAACTTAAGCACTACGTTTTTACAGAAGTTGCACCATAAATCTTTTGAAGTAATGATAACTGGTTTTATATGAAAAAATAAAAGCTCGTCACAGTATGATTGTGTTGAGCTGCTAATAATCTTAAAATAATTTGCTCAAGTTTGATAATAAACTGATTTTTAAAGTGAATTTTCAAATTTATACATAATTTTTGTTTTACCAATTGATGTGCTCAGATTGTAACATAAATAAACTATAGAACAGTAAATTATATATTTCTCTGAAATATTTTTATGAATTCAACTTGAGGCAAAAAGCTCTAGAGTTATTTCTCTAAGGTAAAAATGCTCAGCCAAACATGAACATCTCCTTCTTGTATCATTGGCAGCCAAACATGAACATCTCCCTCTTATCATTGGCAGCTAAATCAATTATAATTCAAGAAATTTATTTTTTTCATAAATGTTTGCCTGGGTTGAACAGAAAAAAAAATCATCAGGTGTAATTTTGTTTGCAGATTTTAATGGGCTTAATTTAAGAAAATTACAAATGTGTCCACATAAAAATGTTGTCGGTATTCAAGTAAAGAAAATAAATATTTAGGTTAGCCATCTAAACTTAAATTTTCATTACTCTATTACTGGATGATTGTCTGCATTTATGGCTGCTACAAAATGTTTAATAACAAATAAAAATAAAAAATTCAGAAACTTCCTTACTTATTGGTATAATTTTAAAATGTAAAGATTTAATTTATTTATTTTTTATATTCACTAAAAGCTTCAATTCAATATATATTTTACTTTGCATACAAGTTAATGTATATTCAATTATTGCTGTAAATCTGACATAATTTTACAGCCATAAATGTATCCAGTATAAAGGTGTTTGACTTTTATATCCTTTTTAGTGTGAGTAAAAGATTTCACATTTTCACCTTTGATATTTTACTTCCAGCCACCCAACAATCAAATTGATTACTACATTACATCAGGCGGAGTTTACTTTGATGTCATCCCCACCACTGGTGAAGTCATTGTCAAAGCACCACTCTACACAGATACAACAAATGCATCATCTTATCAGGTTTGTGAAAACATCTACAGTTAACATTTTAACAGTTGAAATTTCATTTCTCTAATTTGCTTATGAATCATTTTATATATTTCTTGACATTAACCACTGAATATTTGAATAAATCATTAGGTCACCTTTGTGGCTAGAGACAGAGGTACACCATCTCTACAGTCTGATCCTTTCACTTTGACCGTAAATGTGCGTCGTAACTATTATTCACCTCAGTGGATTGGCACACCCTACAGCTTCACACTGAATGCTCCTGTATCTGATAATCAACTCATTCAGACACTAACCGCAAAAGATGATGATGCTGTATGAAATTTTTTTATAAAAAAAAACTTATTTCAAATGAACAAGATAAAAAATATAATTTTAATGATAAATAAAATAATTTAGTTATAACAAAGATAATGACTTGTAATGTGAAAAAATATCCACTTGTAAAAAAAGATATGTTAAAATTACAGAAAAGTATAATGTCATAAAATTACAATCTAAGTAATTTGCAAGGAAACATTCTCATTTACAAAGTAAAAAAACATCATCAAAAAATGTTGTTATTTCAGAGCCCTTTCAATCAGCTGTCATTTGACATAATTTCATATCCTGGTTTCTCTTCATTATTCAACTTTGTAAACTCTGGACTAACATCAGTTGAACTGAGAGTCTCTAATGCAAATTCAATTCTTACTGACAGCCGTACAGTGTATTATGTGAGTATCTTTAAAAAGTTGCAGAGGGTAATTTTAATAACAGAAGAGAAAAAATGTATTTGTTTAACAGTTATGTAGCAGTTTAAAATTATGATCATTATTGCTCACTATGCAAAATGACTATTATAAACAAATTTAACTTTTAGATAAATAATTTATGAAGATGGTATGAAAACAAAATTATAAAAGTTATTGGAAGAATTTATCCCAATTAAAACAAATTTATTCAATAAGACTTTTTAGTTAGACTGAATTCTAGTTTTTACTGTATTTTCTGATGAATAAAACATTTTTAAAAATTTTTGGCTGGATGCAATCAAATGATACACTCAACTAATTCTAACAACAAATAAGACATAAATGTAATAAAACCTTCATTGTAAAAAGACCAAAATAATAACATAATACTTTGCAAACCATTATTAAGGCTTAAACTACATACAATAAAACACTGGCATTAAAATCAAGGGCCCAACCTCTATACAATATCTTCTGCCATTGCACAAGTAATGGAGTTAGCCTAAATCACACACAACTAATTAGGTTCAGTGTAGATGAAATCTATTGCTAAACATGACTAAATAAGGTTTCCATTTGACAAGTTATTTACCAGTCATTTACAAATTAATTACTAGATTTTTTAAAAACATTTTGAAACTTCTTGTAGCCCATTTTTTTGTAAACATGTCGAATTATTTCAACCCTGATGAAGTATTGACTTTATCAACTATTTCTTTACTTTACCACTTGGGTTAAATTAATATCTGAATTATTTGGGTCAAAATTAGCTTAATCATATAATGTAACAGATATAAAGAATTATTTTTTTCATGTTGATGTAAAGCTGCTTTAAGATTTTACAACAAAGATTTCTGATTATTTTTACACAGACAACTTTTAAAATTATTTTTTGTAATATGTAATTCTTTTTAGCTATATGTGCGTGTTCAAGACAATGGAATTCCAAGAAAATATGATATTGCTCTTGTCAGCATATATTTCAACAGAAATTTTAATATACCAAGGTACATTTCGACTTGCTAAATAAATTAAAACTTTCATAAGGGGCGCTTCTTTTGTATTAAAAAATAATTGCTAATAAATTTTTTTTATTTATTTCATATTTTCTTTACTGTTAATTTTTTTATTATTTAGAAAGTGTTTGTTATTAATTTAGGAGATTTCTTTCTGTAATAAATTTTTATTTTTTTTAATTTCAAATTGTCTTCAAAAATCCTCATTTTACAGAGTTTAATTGTATTTTCATTAATTTTTCTATTTTTTTACCTGTCCCAGTTTTAGAAAATGTAAAATTTATGCACGTTGTTTACTTAGGCCAGTGGGTTGAGAACACTAGAGCCAGCACAAAGAAATCTAATACACATTAATTAACACATTTTGTTCACAATTTACTTCTTGTTCCATTGTGAATGACATTGAAACAAATTGCTAGACTCTTTGAACAGCCCCGTATAAAATCCTGATAAAATATGTATTTTGTGTCAAATATTTCTATGTACAAATTGACCTGTCAATATAAATGTATTATTTAATATTCGCATACATTAAGAATTATTCTTAAATTTTAAACTCGTGTAAACAAGTTTTGTGAAAAAATTTTATAAACAGATATTTAGAGTATGTATTAGATTTGTTTCTCTTCATGAAAGAATACTTGTTTTACAAACTTAATTCTTATAATCTTTACTTCAGTTTCCCTGTTACAACAAAAACAGTCAACATCACAGAAAACACATCTCCAGGAGATTTAATTTCAAACTGCTCAGCAACTGATAGTGACTCTGGTGCCAATGGTCAGATTGTGTACACTTCAGTTAGTTCTTTACCTGCGTGAGTGTGCTCCTTGTGTTTATACAGAAATTAAAATAATTTTCAATTCTTCAGTTTAAGAAGCACTTTTACTAATATACTGAAACCAGTAAACTAACTTTGTTTTACCTTTAGGTCAAATTATTTTCAAGTACTTCAGAACAGCGGAGGGATTATTTTACAGAGAGATCTTCACCAGGACAGATCCAGCAGCTATGTAGTCCTTCTAACTGCCCAAGATCAGGGCACACCACCTTTGTCTGCTCCCACTACATGCACTGTTACAGTTAATGTTTATCGTGACTTGTACGCCCCAGTGTTTGTAAACACTCCATACGACACAACACTCAATAACAATGCTGTCGTTGGTACAACAGTTGTAAGGGTAACTGCTACTGATGCTGATACAACGGTTAGTCAAATTTATTTTGTTTTACGATTCTATTGTCTGATCAAAATGGTTAATTTTTCATGAAATGTTTTATATAGTGAAATAATAATTTTCAAAATGAGTATTTCATTTCGCATATATTTTAATTTCTGTTCATTGAATGTGCAACCAGCAGTTTCTTTACTCTACTTTTTTATCAAGCATTAAAAAAATTAAAATCTTTTTCTGCATTACAGATTCCTTTTGGTAATGTTTATTATGAAATAGTACGTCAGTCAGTGGATGGAGCTTTCAGTGTAGACAGAAACTCCGGAATTGTTACTGTGAATTCTACTTTAACACAGTCTACATATACTGTAAGATATTCAGTAACAATTTATTACCTATTGATCTTACACTATATTTCTGTACATACTATTCACAAATATATCAGTTTCACTGTGATGTTGATATTAGTTTAAAGCTGTCATATTCTTTCAATTTTTTTTCTTTTGATTAAGTCTAGATGCAATAAGTCTTGCTAAAGTAACCTTTAGCTGATTGTGAACTAATTTTTATTTAATCCATTGCAAAGAAATTTGATGCATTTTTTACATTGGGTAAGAAACAAAATAATAGTGATTTTCACAAAAATATTTTCTTTTTAATTCCAGATTGCAGTCAGAGCTTATGATGGTGGGAACCCTCCTTTATCTGCATATAATGTCTTTGTTGTGTTAATTAATGGAAACAATCAGAGCCCACAGTTTCAGAGTCCTGGCTTAAGTGATTCTTACCAAAAAACTGTTGAAGTTCTAGAAACAATTAATGTCTTGTACAATATTACCAACGTTGTAGCAACTGATGGAGACAATGTAAGTAGATCTCTTTGTAAATTACAGCTTACTGTATTAAATGTAGAGAAATATCTCAATAAAACACAGGTTGTCTAGCTCTCCTGAAGCAATAATCACATAAACCTAATGTGTTGTTAACATTCCCCATAATAGACTAAGTTAATTGTTATTGGTAGAACATATAAATATTCTCATACATGTTATCAGTCCAAGTTTCTTTTGCAGTCTCAATAAATATTTATTTTCTATATACATATATTGATATTATAATATCCTGTCATGTTATTTTTTTTTTCATTTTGTTATTAAAGGGAGCAGCTGGTAGAGTCAGTTATTATCTTGTCGGCAACAGTCAGGCAATCGTGTACTTTCTAGTCAATCCTGATAATGGAACTGTTAGCCTGAGAACTTCTTTACTTCAAGATACAGCTAATCAGTACATTGTAAGTTTTTGATACCAAAATCTGTTAAGCATGCTTAAGTAGAAGCTCTATACTAATGGAAAAATTCATGAACTCTGTGACCTATCACCTAATTCAATTCCTGTAAAACATAATAATACAAAGGGAACTCTCTCATGAGAGGATCATGAAATGTGAACTCAATAATATAATAGCTTAAAAGGTATTCATTTGCTAAAAGCTAATGCAAATATTTATTTTTCTAAGTTTATTACATTGAAAACTGAACATTTCTTAATGATATTTTGTATTTTCTTTAATAAATGTTTATATATATATATATTGTTATACATAGAAGGTCTAGCATTGTCAGATATAAAGACAATAATATTTTAAATAATGATAATCAAATAAGAGTTTGTTACCAAAACAATAGAAATGCTCAGCACCTGGATGTAGAAAGTGGCCAATTGTTGGTTATTTTCTTACAGGGATTTGATTATATACCACTCTGAACACCGTATTAAAAAAAAATCTTTTGTTGACTAAGAGATAAAAACTGTAAAATTTCTAATAAATTTTTCTTCAAGAAAACATTTTGTTATAAAACTGTAACTTTCATTAATTTATACAAAAAAAATATTTTTTAAAAAATCTGTCTTTTTATCCCCAGCTGTACATTATAGCCAGAGATAATGATCCTCAGCCGAGACAGTCTACCTCCACAGCCACAGTTACTGTCAATGTGTATAGAAATTTATATCCACCTGTGTCAACTTTAAACTGTACCAGACTGGTTGATGAAAATTTAGCAGTTGGACGGACAGTCACAGCAGTCAGTGCCACTGATGCAGACAGGACAGTAAGATTTGTTGATCATTTTAGAAGAAAATAAATCTTTGGGCAGTAGAGGATGAAACCTTTGGTTTAAAGCTCTGAAAATCTATTTCTAAAAATGAATGAAGCTTTGTGTGCTCAATAGAATAGTGAGGGATGGAATTTAGAAATGTATAATGTATCCCCCCCCCCCCCCCCCCCCCATTTTTATGCTATATTTTTTATGCCATTTTGGTTGGTTGGCAATGCTACCTATACAGCGTATTAACAACTGGTGGTATCATAAAAAATAAAACAAAATAGGAGAATACATTTTTTTATTATGAAAACTACACTTTCATGTGAAAATTAGAAAATGTTTATGAAAACTGATTTTTTTGTAAGAAAATGTGTATATATTTTTTTTTATTCCTTGCCAATCTATAGAGGACCCAAATCTTTTATGAGTCACAAAAACAAAGCAGTTTACTTAGTGGGTCAAAAAAATTATTGGGAGTTTGAGAACCACTTCTTTAGGGTTCTTAACGGCTCTTTAATTTTCTCTGCTCATTGAGCATTTTTATCAAAACCTGTTTTCAGAAATTAAATGTTGTATTAGATGAACTTATATTGCATTGCTTTTTATAAAGCATATTTTTTACAAGCTTTTGATATTTGTACATATACATGAAATGTTTAAACATATATTTAAAAATAGTCTATTTGTATTTCAACCAGAACACATATGAGACGGTCAGGTATGAAATAATTGGAGATGGAGATGCGCCTGGATTTTTTCAAGTGGACAGTGTAACTGGCTCTGTGACACTACGCAGTGGTTTGTCTAATTCACCTGCCACATCACTCTATGTGAGTTTTTTTTAGGAGTACCAGTATTATTAGAACTGTATCATTATTATTTACCTGAGTTTGGGTTTTCTGCATGATTTCACTGAGTATTGTCTTGTTATAGCTGAGAGTTCGTGCCTATGACAATGGAGTACCTGCAAAATCTGCCACGATCACCTGCACTGTTAGTGTCAATAAAAATTTGAACACACCTGTCTGGTCTACTGCCAATCCAAATAATCCACAGTTTAATTATACTATCTATGAAGATCAAGCACTGTATGTACCATTTGGTCAACTCTCTGCTACAGATGCAGACTCACAGGCATGTAGAGTTAACGTTGAACATTATTTTTGTCTTTGGTAGTACTTGAAAAATATATTAAAATTGTTATATTTCATATTTATTGGTAAAATTCTTGTGTTATTTACTGGTACATTTTTTGTGTGACAGTCTCCATACAACCAACTAGATTTTTTCTACAACCCAACAAGTCAAGGTGCTCTGGACTATTTCCGTGTAACGTGGGAGGGAGAGGTGGCAGCTATTAAAAGTTTAATTGGCTCAACAAGTAATTCTTATTCAGTATGTAGTTGTTTTTCTGTTTCATTGATTTACGCAAATATTTTTATTGTGTTCAGTTTTAAATGGATTAAAAACTTATTCATGTATTTTTTTTAATTAATACTACATAAACTTTTCAATTTTTGTAGTGGACCATGGGAGTCAGAGATAGAGGAACTCCACTCAGAACTAACACTGTAACAGCTACAGTGACTGTTAATATTATTAAAAATAACAATGAGCCAGTTATAACGAACTGCCCATCATCACTCTCCTTAAAAGAAAATGCAACTGTCGGTACAAAGTTGTTTCAAGTGAATGCCTTGGACTCAGATCCACCAAACACAGTAAGAATTTAGAATTTATAAATTCCTTCAACTTTATATGAAAGTTATTGACTAGTACATTTGTTGTTAAACACTGTACCTAAACTCTCTTCTTACAAAATCTCTTGATTAGCCATATGGAAATATCACATTGAGGCTAATTGGAGACGACAGTGCAACCAGTTTCTTTATTTTAGACAGTCAGAATAATGTGCTGCTCAACAGGGTGCTCTCCACAGACAATAATACAAGATACCAAGTAAGTAGAGATATTGTAAATATTGACACCATTACAGTCATAGGATTTACTCTGGATGTCATTTTATAACTGTTGGTCATTGCCAGTATATACATATCTCATTTTTTTTTTGCTGTCAATTGTGCTTTTGTTTATATTATTTACTATATAGCTAAATCACCAACAATTCAGCTCCAATATCAATAACTAAAGCTAGGTCTATCAGCTCCAATATCAATGACTAAAGCTAGGTCTATCAGCTCCAATATCAATGACTAAAGCTAGGTCTATCAGCTCCAATATCAATGACTAAAGCTAGGTCTATCAGCTCCAATATTAATGACTAAAGCTAGGTCTAAAAAAAAAACAATTTGTTAAAAAGAAAGCATCTAAAGAAAAAGATAATGAAAAATTTGCCTGCCAAAAAAAATTAAAATTGCAACCTCATATCTAATACTAACCTTAAAGCCTAGATGACCTACAAAATGTTCCAGGCATTAAATAGGTATTCTATAATTTGACCAGGTTACTAGATTTTCATAGTGTAAGTCCCATCGTTCTGGACAGTCTAATTTTTCTGTCAGTGTGAGTCACATAATAAATGGTCTATGTGTTCAATGTAGTCAGACGTGTATTTAAAATTTGTTGAGTATTTCAACTTTATGATATATTCTACAATTCTTTTCTTACATGGTCTCATCTGGCTTAACTTTACGTTGTGAATGAGATCACTTAATATAGTTACCCTAATTTATCAAGCTGTGAAATAGAAATCTTTAAGATTAATTCAACTTTGGACCCTTCAACGCATATATGTATAAAAATGTTTCATTCTTCTGTTTAACCAAGTAACTAGTGCAGGTAATCGCTGCATTCAGTTATTTAATTATAGTGCCCATATGTAGCTGGGTTGATTCCATTGCAACCTTTATAAAATTTGAGTCGCGTTTATTGACAATGGTTAAAGGTGGGTTTTTTCTAGAATTAAAAAATATGAAACAGGTAAATTTGGTTATCTGTGTAGTGCAATTAGCTGCATGAGTAAAATATTCTGATTAACATCAACCATCGTTGCATCCTAAAATCTGTCTATCACGAGAAATCATTTGTATTTAAAGAAAGGAAACAAAAAGCGACTTGAGTTATTTCAGAGGCAGGTTTGTATTAGTGAAGGATGTATACAGAAATTTTGTTTTGGCTTCACCCTTTTATTTTTTTTACTATTTTAATAGGTTGTGTTGCCTAGCAACCCAAATGGCTCGTAGTCATGGGGTTCCTTTGGAAATTAGCGCATTTTTATTTTTATAAAAATGCTTTTAACTGATGCTTCAATGAACAAAGTGTTATAAAAGTTAAACTTTTCTCCTAAAAAGTGGAGTATTTTGTTTTAATATCTGAATCCATCATTAATTAAATCACCAGCGATTTCTTTTAAGTTTTATGTTGCATACTCAAACAGCCTATTAGTAAATGTCTGTGTAGTTTAATAGTCTTGGTTAATGTCTGTGTAGTTTAATAGTCTTGGTTAATGTCTGTGTAGTTTAATAGTCTTGGTTAATGTCCACAATCAGAAAAATTTGTTTTTAATTCATCTGCTTATAAGTATTTCTGGCTCTCACTGGGCAACCCAGGATGAATCTACTTTAAGTGGCTTAATGTCAATGTTGTAATGAGCCTTATCTGCCAGATACTAAATTTCTCACAGTAACCTCTGTAAATTTTCAGTTTACTGGAAGAAATTAAATCTGTGGCCTTTGTTGTACCCTCTTGGTAATGGTTGGGAATCAGAATGAAAAATACTTAGTGCGCACATATGGGATTGTGTGGTTAGCACAATGCCCAGCCGCCTTTACTTCCCTAACAAGTCAGGTACCCATTTAAAGCTGGGTGGACTTGTGGGACGACTTTGAAACACACTTCACCTGGAAAAATTCCCATGGTTCTCACCGAGGATCGAACCCAGGACTCTCAGGTCGACAGTCGAGTGTCTACACCGCTCAGCCACCCATCCCACACATATGATATAGGATGATAAAAATCCTTATCTCTATTTACAAATTTGTAGAACCTGACTAAGGACTGTAGTAATTATTTAATCTGAACTTTTCACAGCTGCGTATCCAAGTGGCTGATCAAGGGACTCCACAAAAGTCAAGTGTTTGTGTCACTCCAGTTTATGTAGATAGAAACCTGGCTCCACCACGGTTTACTCAAAACGTCTACGATATCACTATTTTAGAAATTCAGCCTGTTGCATCAAACATTCTTACAGTCACAGCAACTGACAGTGACAGAATAGTAAGAAGTCTGATTCCATTTATATAGCCTAAAAATAAAAAAAAATATATTTATTTATAATGGTATTCTTTGCTAACTTTTTTGAAATTTTTTTCTGTCTCTAGTCTCCATATAACCAAATAAGTAGTTATTCCTTTGGAAATGACTTACTATCAAACTTGGCAACAAACTACTTCACTGTCAGAGCTAACAATGTCTGGATATTAAATGACTTGAGGCTCGATGCTACTAGAGCTACAAACTATAAGGTATTAACTTATTAATATGATGGGATCATGTTTTTGTTTGATGGCTTATATATTTAAACAACAGATTACTTCCAAACTAAACTCAGTTTTAAACATTTACAAAACTTGTTTGTGTGATGAGTTAAAGTGAATGACAGACTATTGATCTGACATTGAACTTGTATTACTGGACATTTTGACCCTTATAGAACTTAGAGTGTGTTTTTGTGTGAATTATTGGATGATTCTGAGAAGATAGGACAGGGCAGGGTAGAGACAGTGCACACCTGAGAGACCACTGTCAGAATGTATTTGAGATGAAGTGATATGTTTTGTAGGGAATTATATATATTGTTGTATAGTGACCTAAAGAAAAGTGTCTATGTGCAATATTAAAAAAGATCCCACCATGCTCAATAAACTTGAAGTCTTATTGTTTTCTTGGTCATGGCTTCTTGTTTGACTTATACTGATTTTGGTGTGTGAATCTCTTAAATCCTATAAACCACAAATGGGAAGTTTTCGCAGTGCCCTTCTTTCATCCCCACCATTGCCGATGGTGCAATGGCCATGGAGGCACCACAGGAGACAAAGCGAAATTTCAGCCATGATTGAAATATTCTTTGGTCCTCGCCAGAGATCAAACCAGGAACCCTCAGGCTAACAGTCAAGCGCTTTACCCCACGACCATCTGTCCCTTTACCTATTTGGTGGTGTAGAACATTTAAGTAACTATCTCCTACTAAGACCTAACAGAAGACCTGACTATAAAATTTGCCACTCTTAGAATAAATTTGTTTGTCATCAGTTCACAGTACTGGCTACAGATGGAGGTGGTCTTCAGGGAACAGCTATAGTAAATGTTACAGTCATTCGTAACACTGCTCCAGTCATTTCTAACCTAGATCGTAACATTACTATATTTCACAACATTTCTACTGGAAGTATTGTGTTTGATGCAGATGTTGTTGATCCTGATACAGTGGTAAATAATCTCATTTGAACTATAGCTCATTCAAATAACATATATTGATGATATAGCTGTAATATTTTTGTATCAATATTATGAATTGAAAGATTTTTTTTTTTACTTTAATATTTAGTCTCCGTTCAATGAAGAAACATTTTCCATTACTGGTGAAAGAGCCTCATTTAGCTACTTCAGGATAGATTCAAAATCTGGCATCATTTCCCTCACACAAAGTCTTCTTGGTTCAGGACCAGATATGTTTATTGTAAGTTTCTTGTTGTGCACTACATGTGTTGTTTGTTTTTTCTCATGTGCTGTAATGGGATTTATACTAAAAACAAATTTGTAGGTTCTTTAAGAAACATCTCTTTATTTACTCAGGGTGAAAATAAATCAAAATAAAAAATTGCAGGGGGGGGGGGGGAAATGGGAAACAGGATTGGAAGAGGGGGGCTTATATTTGCTATTAATAAAAAAAAAAGATATGTCAGGCAGCTGCATCCAACATTGGTCAAACAACATCTGAGTCAAATTTAATAACGCAATGACAATTTCTTTTTTTGGTTAGAAATGATGATCGAATTGTTTGAAAATTTGTAGCAAAGAAAATAATTTTGCGATGTTATAGCCTTGCAAATATTGTTTTATGCAAAATCTTATAATTTCATATTATTTTTTTAAATATACAAAATATAAGGTGCATATATGCTTATGCCCATTTCTGACATTTTGTAAGAAATGCTTGAAGCCTATTTTTATCCCATGTTTGAATGTCACGTGACCTCCATACAACCCAGGCTGAAAAATAAATAGCTACTGAATTGTAGATAAAATCCAAAGTCTTTTTAAGTTTCTTGGCGGCAATATTTTTTTTTATTTCTTGGCAGTAGTATCACTAATGGTTTTCCTCACAATTTGTTGTTCTTATTTTATACAGGTGACTGTTAGAGTTTGTGATGGAGGAGATGCATGTGACACCAAGACTCTTACTATCAATGTGACAAGAAATTTTGTTGCCCCCACATTTACCAGTGCAAACTATGAGACAACCATTTATGAAGATAGAGCTGTATGGAGTAGTATTCTAACTGTACAAGCCATAGATTCAGATCTGGTGCCACCATACAATAGCTTTACTTACAGACTGCAGCAACCTAATGAGAGATTCTTCATTGACAGTGACTCTGGCATAATCCGTGTCAAGAGACCACTGACTGGAGAAAATATACCTGACTTTACAGTATGTATAAGTTTGTCAGTTTCAGGTTAGATCATGCTATAAAATTTTTTAAGTTACCTTTTCTTTTTGCAAGTTTTTCTATTCTTTTTAATGTTTTGTTTCAGTTCTTTGTTCAAAGTTTTCCTATTCTATCTCATGTTTTGTTTCAGTTCTTTGTTGTGGCTGAAGATGGTGGTAACAAAGTCAGTGTACCTATTTCAGTTAAAATAAATATTATCAGAGACAATTATGGCCCAGAAATGTCTAAAGCAAGCTGTGATGGCTCAATGAATGCAAATATTGCACCAGGCACTGTCGTTGGTACAGTTTCTGCAACTGATAATGATACAGATGTAAGAATAATTTTTTTTTCCTTAAAATAAAACATTTTTATACAAGGCTTTCGGATTTCTATTTTTCGACGATGTATTTTATTTTTTTGATATTTGTTAATCTTTGATTTATTTAATTGTCTGCAGCCATATTTCGGAACAGCTTCAATAAGATATAGCTCAATAGGAGATGATGGAGCTCCTTCATTTTTAAGCGTTAACAGTGTGAATGGACAAATAACAGTTTTGAGTGGAATCAGCTCAAACAGTGCAGACATCTACAAGGTTTGTTTTGTATCTTAGTATGAGACTTACAAGTTTATTTTTTCATTACTTGGTAATAACTAGCTAATGTTTTGTTTTTTCCATTAAAAGTATTTATTTCTTCAATTGACTTTAGATTTTAATTTTATTTTCTTCCCTCCAGTTAAGAATTGAAGCCAGAGATCAACTGGGAAAAACAGCTGTTAAAGTGTGCACTTTTACTGTGACCAGAAATCTAAATGATCCAAGTTTTGCAGTTACTAGCTACAGTGCTACAATATTAGAAACTCGTCCTGTTGGGAATTCAGTCATTCAAGCCAATATTGTTGATGCTGACACCAGTGTAAGTAGAATAACTCAACCAATTCATCCTTCATAGGAATAAAGTATTCGACCTGTCTTTGTTTTTAATATAGGCATGTTGCATGGATACATTATTATATCATAAAATGAGCATTAGTAATTTCTGTAAGTTATTTTGCCTTTAGATTGTCGACACTGGTTGAACTTGTACTGTTTGTTTTCTTTTGTTGCCATTTATAGACTAATAAAACACTGGGTCATGACCCCATTATGCATGTATACTATTTTAACCAATTTCTCTTGTAGGCACCCAGCAATCAACCCAATTTCACATTAGCTGGAAACGCTCAGTGTGTAGAATACTTTCAAATTGGTGACTTTACAGGAATCATCTCAGTTAAGAAAGACCTCAGACTGAATCCACTGAGACCAAGTACATACACAGTGAGAGCATAAACTTTATCATTCAAATAATACACTTAAGTTACTCGCTACTTTTATAATTTTTCAATATTAATAAATTATGTGAAAGTTTTTATAGTTAATTATTTTTATTATTGATAGTTAATATTAGTTTTTATAGTTTAGTGAATGGCTAACTTTTTTTTAAATAAAGAAATTGTATTATACTTTTGTAAGCCTTTGAACTGAATGAATTGCTCAATAATTTTTGTGTACATCATGCTACAGTGTACAATAACAGCAAGTGACAGAGGTACTCCCCCTCGTAATGCGGCCAACACAGCCACAGCCACCATAAGTGTCAGATACAACACAGCTCCATTCTTTGATAAAGATTATTACATTGTCAACATATCTCGAACAGTTGCTGACAATACACCACTGGTTAATTACATTGCCTCTGACAATGATCTTGATGTGAGTTCTTGATGATTCTTAAATCAGATGCTTGATTTTATAGCTCCTTACGGTTTGGTAAAATACAAATAATTATTTTATGTTGTTTTGACGATACTTTATTTTCTAATCTCATTAGGTTCCATTCAACTCTCTAACTGTGTATATATCTGGTGGAACTGATGCCAGGTTCTTCGCACTCAATCAAAACAATCAAGTTGTCATTAGAAATACAGCAGACTTGGCACTGGAGACAGACACAAAATATGAGGTTCAAAAACAACACGAAATTATTATTTTTCAATCATTGTTTTTAAACATTTCCATGAAGTTAATCAATTATAATTTTCACTGAAATATATAGTGGCTTAAATTGTTTCTTATTACAGACATGTTTCCCAGTAACTTCAAGTGTAAGGATATTACTTTACATGTTATTTTAAGTATTTACTTTGGATGCTACATTAATGTTTAGGTCATCATCACGGTGGTTGATGGAGGCAGCCCATTTTTAAATGACACTGCAGTTGTTACACTTTATGTCAATCGTAATGTTGAGACCCCAGTGTGTACACCTCAGAATGCTGTCAGCATCAACTACACTCAGCCTCTTGGAGTTACTATTGCCACTCTAAATGCCACAGACAGAGACATAATGGTAGGAATACATTTTCTATACACTTCATGTATTTACATGGATGCATGTGTTATTAAAGCATGACACTTTTCAACTTTTCTTATTATAGCCTCCGATGAACACAGTGACTTACTCACTTGTTAACCAAGGTCAAACATTGCAATATTTCCAAATTGACTATATTACTGGTTCACTGTCTCTCAAGAGTCCATTGCCATCTTCAGGTGTAAATGGTATCCTGGTAAGATTTGTTTGATTTCATGTCATTACTTTTGTTGTATTATTATTATTAATCCCTTTATCCACTTCATCTCAACTTTTTCATGAAATATTTCCTTTACTGCTCCATACCATTCTCTTGAAAACATTTTGTTGTTATTCCATTACAGTTCATAGTTTTGTACTTCTACCTTTTACTAAAAGATGTACATGCAGCTAGCTATACAGGATGTGCAATAACACCTGACATATCATCTTGTATTATAATTTTTTTACCTAGCGCACATTTTTCAACTTGGTTTGGGAGCAGATGCCGTCATTTTTGGTTGTTTTTTTAGCTAGTTGTTCTTCTTATAAACCAATGCATTTGTGCATATTGTGTTTTTATCTGTTAAAAAAATATTAAAATATACAGCTCATATTCATTTATTGATATAAAAATTCACAATTCAAACATTTTTATATTTCATATTTTATAATGACTAAAAAAACCATTCACAAAGTCAATGTGACCAGTAACGTAACACTAAAGGTGAAGATACTTATCTATTGTATCACTGGGTTATCACATCGCGAAAAAACATCAAATTAGTAAATGGACAAATATAGTTTTATCAATACAAACATTCTGATATGTAATGCAGTCAAACCTCTGTTTATGAGTTGCTTAATTTTTGCCATATGAAAAAAACTAACTTTGATATATGAGCTATATATCATTGAAGACAAGCAAAATTTTATTTATTAGCAGAGAGGTTTAGCAGTATGAGTAGAAATTAAATTTCTTTTTTCTGCCAAGCTTTATATGACAACTACTAAACTGAGGGTTCTACTGTTACATGCTTGGTCTTGGTCTGTTTACTTCGCTTAGTCATCATATGTGTTAGGGTACATTGTTTAATTTAGTATTTTAAATGATGTAACTGTGTGTTATGCAAGTCTATAAATAACACCCATGAAGAAAAAACTGAGGAATCATTCACTTCTAAAGAAATTAAGGGAGATGTTTGAAACATGAATAAAATGTTACAGTGCGATCGATGAATCTATTTAACATGTTGAATCTCCACGAAATTCTCACAAAGAGGTCAAAAGTCAATGTCACTGGAAAGATTCTGTGTTAACACCACACAAAAAGAAAATCCTCGACTATGATTAAATTTAATTACTTCCTATTAAATTTTAAAATCCTAAAAATTATTCATCACTATGCACAAGAGAAATTTTCATTTAGCTTGTAAACTGAGGTTGACCGTAAATCAATTGGAATTTCACAAACCAATGGACATTTTGTAATTATATAGAAATTTAAGTTTTCACCTAAGTGATAACCAGCCCAATTTTTTTTGCACATTAGTCTCTTGCAGCAGTCATACTTATTGAAATATTTTTGCAATAGCTAATGTAAGATGGTAACTTTCTCTGTTGTGATTTTTTTATAATATATGTTAACTTCAATGCACTAAACAATTATTTAAAAAATGTTTCTATTCTTCCAGGTGCAAGCTGTTGCCAAAGATGGAGGTTTCCCTTCTCTCTCCAGCACTTGCTCTATAACAATTAACATCATTACAGATTCTGATAAACTTGCCTTTAATATTCTCAATGATACGGTTACCATTCTGGAAACAACACTTATAAATACCAATATAAGAGTTATGACAGCTAAACCGACAGTGAGTTAATTTTTAACTATGATTTGTTTTTTTAGAAGTGGAATGTAGAGTTTGATATGGGCATATTTTCTGGTTGTGAAATTTATCCCTTCATGTTTATTTAATATTGGGTCTGATGGATATATTTTTTAGATTTGACAATTATGCCATCATGTCATTGAAAGAAATGTTTTGATGTTTTCATTCCCCTATAGTAGCGAGTCAGTTAAAGATTCTACAATTTTTTTTCAGCCTGACATAACATACAGTGTGATAGGAATTGACACAGCCCCTACATACTTTGATATCAATGCTCTCACTGGACAAGTTTTTGTTAAAACCGATCTACGCAATGATCCGACAAAGAGAAAACAATACACTGTAGGTTTTAAATCATTTACATCCCACATTTTTGAACCACAGTTCATTTTTTTTATTAATTAGTCATTGTAATTGATTTCATGATACTGTTTTTTTTTTTGTTCCATAAACTGAAATTTCCATTACAATTTTTTTGTTTTCAGTTATTAGTCAAGGCAGTGAAAAATTTTCAAGTGACCACTCAGGAGGCTACTGCAACTCTTACTATCAATGTGGACCGCAACTTAAGTCCACCTGTTATAGCGAACGGAGCTCGTATTGAGACCACTATAAATGATGATGCATTCATTGGATCTTCAGTCATTCTGATCAATGCTAGTGATGCAGATAATGTAAGCAATATGTATTCTGGTGTGACCATCCAATATTAACATGTTAAATGTAACATTTGTTTATAACCTTGGCCAGATTTGTTAGTGTCTAATTGTGTAATGTGTATATTTTGTCTAATTGTGTAATGTGTATATTTTGTCTAATTGTGTAATGTGTATATTTTGTCTAATTGTGTAATGTGTATATTTTGTCTAATTGTGTAATGTGTATATTTTGTCTAATTGTGTAATGTGTATATTTTGTCTAATTGTGTAATGTGTATATTTTGTCTAATTGTGTAATGTGTATATTTTGTCTAATTGTATAATGTGTATATTTTGTCTAATTGTGTAATGTGTATATTTTGTCTAATTGTGTAATGTGCATATTTTGTCTAATTGTGTAATGTGCATATTTTGTCTAATTGTGTAATGTGTATATTTTGTCTCATTGTGTAATGTGTATATTTTGTCTCATTGTGTAATGTGTATATTTTGTCTCATTGTGTAATGTGTATATTTTGTCTAATTGTGTAATGTGTATATTTTGTCTAATTGTGTAATGTGTATATTTTGTCTAATTGTGTAATGTGTATATTTTGTCTAATTGTGTAATGTGTATATTTTGTCTAATTGTGTATATTTTTTCAATCCACCAATAACCCACAGGACCGGCTGCTGTTCACAGTTCAGACTCCTACAAATGGTTCAGACTATTTCTATGTGAGTCAAACTACTGGATTCATTTCTGTAGCAAGACAACTCATGTCTATTCCAATTAGAAGAGTTGAGGTAAGAACATTGAGTAAATAAACATAAATGTCATATAAACCTAAAATTCTTAATTTTTCTGATATTAAGATTGAATTTAACAGATTTTTGTTTTATTTACTGTCAAACTTCATCACTGTTTTTATCAACATTCTTTTTCCTAATAATTTATTTATTATATGAGTGAGAACTTATTTATTATGAACAGAATCAGTATCCAAGTTTTAATTTTGTTTGCTATGAAAAAGAAGTATCAGAAGTGAAACTCAGCTTTAATAGATAATATTTTTATGTCTTTAGTTCAACGTCATTGTAATTGATCAGTCCATTGTGGATCCAAAGAGTGCTACAGTGACTGTTGTCATCAACATAGTTGGAGATCAGCCTCCGTATTTTGTAAATCCAAACACTTACAGAACTAGCATTAACTTCACTCAGCCTGTCAATTCTTCCATTTTCCAAGTCACTGCTACTGACCCAGATCTGAAGGTAAAGTCACACCACAGCACATTAAAAGTCATCTCTTGTTAATGTAATGTATTTTATTTTTGTTTTATAGCAGTAAATATGGACCAGGTCTTCCCACAGGTTCAGAGATTAGTCACCCTAGAGTAGTCTCACATTTCATTCATTTTATCTCCCTTTACAATAATGCTCATGCATGCACAGCTGTGATCAAAATGAAAATAAGCTAAATCCTGACAATCTTAAAGAAAAACTTATAAGTTAAGAAATTCTAATTACATGTATTATGAAAAGACTCTCATTCCATGTTCCAGCCACATGCAAACAGACAAAGGAACATTTTTATATTTATATGAGAGGCTTAAAAATTTAATTTTTAACTCAAGATGAAATGTTTACTTGACAGGGTCCATTGGTGTATGAATCAAGCTGCGGTCTACTGTCAGCCCCAAGCTTCTTTCAAGTGAACAATAATGGTTTCATAAATTTAAGATCAGACTTGGCCATTGACAATTCTGTCACTTATCAGGTATGTCAAAAAGAAATTGTTTTTTGTTGCAGATTTACCATAAATGTCTTTGTTTTTAATTACCTCACATATGTTTTTAGTTAAAATGTACTTTAAATTCTACTATGCATTGTTTCATCATCATCATGTTTCCTTTTAGTTCCTTGTGGAACATAGGGCCTCTGTGAAAGCTCGCCACTTATCACGATCTCTAGCAAGTTTTTTAAGCTCTTCCCAGCTCTTCCCTGTTCGCCCGGTCTCATCTAGTATACTGCGTCTCCATGTGCGCTTGAGTCTTCCTCTGTGACGTTTGCCTTGAGGATTCCAGTCTAAGGCCTGCCTGGTTCTGTTGTTTGTATCTTTTCTCAGAGTGTGTCCAATCCATTTCCACTTTCTCTCTAGAATTTGTTGCACAATGGATCTCTGTCCACACTTCTCCCACAATTTGGTGTTCTCTAACTTGTCATACCACTTTACTTTCATTATGTTCCTTAGACATCTGTTGATGAAGGTCTGTAGTCGATTACTTGTTGTCTCTGTTGTTTTCCAAGTTTCAGACCCATAGAGTAGGACAGATTTCACATTGGTGTTAAAGATTCTTAATTTGGTTTTAGAAGAAATGTATGTGGATCTCCAGACGGCTTTTAGATTAGCGAATGCTTGGCGTGCCAGGTTTATTCTGCGTTCTATGTCTTCGTCTGTTCCTCCTGTTATACTGACCACACTCCCTAGGTATACAAAGTTTTCTACCTGATGTAGACTTTGATTCCCTACTTCTATTGTGCCATCTTGTTGTTGGTTGATTTTCAGAATCTTTGTTTTTTGCTGGTTTATCTTGAGACCAACTCTCTGTCCAGTACTATCCAGGGCTGAGACTTTCTCTTGCATGTCTTGTAACTTGTGGGACAGTATGGCCAGGTCGTCTGCGAACTCTAAGTCTTCTAGCCTCTGCACCAGGTTCCACTGGATTCCTTTACCAGCATAAGCCTCTTTGGTTACCCAGTCTAGAACCAGGAGAAACAGAAGTGGTGAAAGGAGGCATCCCTGCTTGACTCCAGTTGTAATGCTGAATTCCTCTGATACTCTACCATTGTGTACTACTTGGCATGTGAAGTCTAAGTAGAGGTTTTTAATGATGGTTATTATCTTGGTTGGTATACCATAGTGCCTCATGATTGTCCACATTGTCTCTCTGTCGATACTATCAAAGGCCTTTTCAAAGTCTACAAATGTGACATAGAGAGAGCATTGCCATTCAATAGTTTGTTCAATGATGATACGTAGAGTGGCAATCTGGTCAATGCATGACCTTCCTCTTCTGAACCCAGCCTGTTCCTCTCTTAGGAGGCTGTCGCAAGCTTCTTTTATTCTGATGAGTAGTATTCTGCTAAATACTTTGCTTGGCACCGAGAGTAGGGTGATTCCTCGCCATTTATCACATTGTGATAGATCTCCTTTCTTTGGGATCTTGATCAGTAGGCCTTTTTTCCATTCTGCAGGAGGAGTTTCGGTTGACCAAATTTTATTAAATATATTATGAAGTTGGTCAACAATTCCAGTTCCTCCTTCTTTTAGGACTTCGGGTGGTATATTGTCGGTGCCTGCTGCTTTACCTGTCTTCATTTTGCGTAGTGCCTTCCATATTTCTTCTTTGGATATCTCTTCTATGTTTATATTCAGTGTTTCACCTGTAATAAGTCAGGTGGATTCAGAGGAGTTGGTCTGTTCAGCATTTCCTGGAAATATTCTTTCCATCTCTTAAGTTGATCATCAATGGAAGAAAGGAGCTTGCCTTGTTTGTCTCGTACTGGTACGTGATAATTTGATTTCTTGCCACTCAGGATTTTAGTGATTTTGTACAGCTGTTTCATGTCATTTTTCCCTGCTGCCTCTTCTGCTCGTTCTGCCATTCTGTTGTAGAAGGTTCTTTTATCCTTCCTGAGCATTTTTGAGACTGCTTTTGAGGTTGTGTTGTATTCTTGCTGGGTGAGCTGTTTATGCCTCCTTGTTTTTGCTTGGTTTACCGTTTGTTTTGCCCGTTTCCTGTCTTCGATTTTTTTCCATGTCTCTTCTTTTATCCAGTGCTTTTTGTTCTCCTGTGTTGGACTTAATATTTCTTTGCATGTCCTTATGATGGTGTCTTTGAAGTTGTTCCAGGTTTTGTCTATGTCATCCTCTGTGTCATCTGGTTGTAGGGCAGAAAATCTGTTTTGGAGTGTGACTTGAAATTCATTTCTCTTTTGTTCTTGCTGAAGTTTTTCTAAGTCAAATCTCATTCTCCCACTGGCTTTTTTCCTTTGTTTGGCTAGTTTTATTTTGAGCTTGGCTACAACCAGGTGGTGGTCCGATCCAATGTCTGCTCCTCTTTTGGCTCTTACATCTTGTAATGTACTCCTCCATGTACGACGTATCGCAATGTGGTCGATTTGATTCTCTGTTTGTTGGTCTGGTGAGGTCCATGTTGCCTTGTGACAGTTTTTGTGCGGGAAAATGCTGCCACCTATAACCAGTTCGTTGTTGGTACAGAAGTTGGTGAACAACTCTCCATTTTCATTTAGGTTGCCCATTCCATGCATGCCCATTGTCTTTTCTTTTCCCTTGTTATTGTTTCCAATTTTGGCATTCATATCTCCCATGAGTATCAATATGTCTCTTTTGGGTATTTTGTCGACTGTACATTGCAGTTGTTCGTAGAAGGTAGCCTTGTCCTCTTCGTGTGAAGGATTTGTTGGAGCATAGCACATGATGATGTGGACGTTTTTGAACCTGGACAGGAACTTGGCTCTAATTATTCTTTCAGAAACGGGTTCCCATTCAAGGAGGCTATTAAAGGCCTCTTTCTTTAACAGAAATGCCACTCCATTTTCGTGGTTATCATCTTCATTTTCTTTCCCAGAGAAGAGCATTGTTTCGCCTGACTGTAGTTTAGTTTCCCCGAAGTTCCACCTGACTTCGCTTAAGCCCAGTATTTGTAGTTTGTAGCTGGACATCTCTTTTGCAACTTGGGCGCATTCTCCCTGGTTCCAAGAGAGTTCGGACATTCCAGGTTCCCAGTCTGAATGGTGTCTTTTGGATTAGGAAGGCTTTTGTTTTCATTGGTTTGAGCAGAGTAGTCGGCCATGTAGGATTCTGATGAATTTCCCCACATGACTTCATTAATCTCCTTTGTGGAGCTCTGCTCTCTCCTCTGACTGTGTTTTCTGGCTTGTCTTTCCTTTTGGTTTCTATAACGAGTTTTTTTTCCATGGCTGGGTTGTTGGCCCTGCGCACAACCATCTGGGATGATTCCCTTTCAGCTCTCTGGATAGCTGCCTTGCATTTCGGGCAAGGTTCCCTAGCCTTTGTGGATCCCTCCACTTCCTGTAAGGCAACAGGTTTTGCTGATTTTGGTCCGCCCCGGGTATTTGATTTCCCCGGTACCTACCATATCTGGTGGGCATTCCCCTATCCGCCACCTGGGGAGGCGCTCGATGGAAGATCAGCAACTCCACACGAGCTATGCATTGTTTACCTAACCAATATTACCCATCATTTATTGCTTCATATTTTTAAAAAATGTATTGTTCATTGTGTTGTAATGTATTATTTTAGTATCTATGTTGTATTCCTGTCCAGCTGTGTCTCATAGCCTATGATTCTCAAAGACCCAATAGTAGAGCAACTGCTACGATGACAATTTCAGTCAACCGTAATCCAAACAAACCAGATTTTGTACAAAAAAACTATGTCCAGACTGTTCGTGAGACTGCCGATTTCGGCACACTGATGTTTAGTCTAAATGCCATTGATATAGATGGAGTAAGTTTTCATTTTATGTTATATTTTTCTCAGTAATGATTCAGATTTATTGTTCTTGTATCTTGTTTATAAAATGTACATTTCAATGATACAGAACTTGATTGTGCACAAATTTACCAAATGTATACTTCATTATGCAGTTAAATGCATTGTTCAATTATTTTTGAAATACAGACATTTTCAAGGAATTAATATTATTCCCAAGTCACTAATATCATTGTTGGTTCTGTATTTTATAGTATGAATAAATGTATTTCTGAATGATTTCTTCTTTCAGCAAAATGTTGAATACAGAGTGTTGAGTGCCACACCATCAATATGTAACAATTATTTCAATCTTCATCCCAACTCGGGTAATTTCACAACATCTGGAAATCTCTATCTGACAAGGCCTAATACACAATGCACTGTAATTAAGATTTCTTATAGCAACTTTTTCTAAAATAGTTTTAGACTCATAGCAAACTTTTCATATTCCTGTACAAGGTTATTGTGTAGAGCAGTAGTAAATTATGTTCAATTTAATTATATAGTAAATTAAAGAAGACGACAAAGAATAGCTTTTTATATTCAATTTGTTACAACTCTCCATTCAGTTCCAATTCACTGCCCGTGATGTAGCAACACCAAGCCAAAGTACAGACACTCCAGCTACTGGTGTCATCACATTTATCAGAAACAATTTTTCACCGGCTTTTCCATTTGCTGAGTATACAATAACAGTTGATGAAGCTCTTCCTTTCCCGTCACAAGTGTTTGATGTTAATGCTACCGATGGTGACGCTCCTGTGAGAATTAATTTAATGTGCTATTTATTTTCAGATAAATTTGTCTTGAAACTTTATAATTAATCCTCCATAAGATAACATAGTGTGACACTATATAAGGTCCTGTGCAGCACTTATTTCTAAGTATAATATATAAGGTCCTGTGCAGCACTTATTTCTAAGTATAATATATAAGGTCCTGTGCAGCACTTATTTCTAAGTATAATAGATAAGGTCCTGTGCAGCACTTATTTCTAAGTATAATAGATAAGGTCCTGTGCAGCACTTATTTCTAAGTATAATAGATAAGGTCCTGTGTAGCACTTATTTCTAAGTATAATAGATAAGGTCCTGTGTAGCACTTATTTCTAAGTATAATATATAAGGTCCTGTGTAGCACTTATTTCTAAGTATAATATATAAGGTCCTGTGCAGCACTTATTTCTAAGTATAATAGATAAGGTCCTGTGCAGCACTTATTTCTAAGTATAATAGATAAGGTCCTGTGCAGCACTTATTTCTAAGTATAATAGATAAGGTCCTGTGCAGCACTTATTTCTAAGTATAATAGATAAGGTCCTGTGCAGCACTTATTTCTAAGTATAATAGATAAGGTCCTGTGTAGCACTTATTTCTAAGTATAATATATAAGGTTCTGTGCAGCACTTATTTCTAAGTATAATATATAAGGTCCTGTGTAGCACTTATTTCTAAGTATAATAGATAAGGTCCTGTGCAGCACTTATTTCTAAGTATAATATATAAGGTCCTGTGCAGCACTTATTTCTAAGTATAATAGATAAGGTCCTGTGCAGCACTTATTTCTAAGTATAATAGATAAGGTCCTGTGCAGCACTTATTTCTACAACATTTCATTTCAGGACTCTTTATTTGGGGCTATTGAGTATGTAGCCATTGGTGATGATGCAGCATCCAGTCTCTTCAGTGTTGACAGCACATCTGGTGTTATTACTTTAACCAACAGCCTCAGGAACGACAACACACCTAGATATAATGTAAATATTAAACTGCATTATTCTGTATCCATGTTATTATTTTTTTTAACTTACCTATTTGTAAATGACTATTATTTTAATTTTATTTTCTTAAGGTTCGTATTGTTGCCAGAGATAGTGGTGTGCCACGCCTGAGTGCAACAGTTGTGGTTCACATTGATATAAGACGCAACAATTATTCACCATTTATCAACAACAATCAGGGTTCAATAAATGCCACAGTATTTGAAGACGATCCAATAAACAATCCAGTTTTCAGGTTCAATTACACAGATCAAGACAGAAGTGTGAGTAGCATTTTAAAAAATTTTGACATGATTCTGGAGTATAAAGATTTTATGTTTGTTAGATTTTTGCAGATGACGATGCATCACCTTCAATTGATGGTCATCTTGAGAATGAAGTTTTTTTTCTAGTGATGTAAATCTTTGATCATTACAGTCAGCATAATTTACAAAACTTTGTGTGGTGTTAAATCATACATTTTTGACAGATAGCATTAACTTATCATTCATTCAGAAAAGCAAACTCCAAACTGACTAAACTTGCTGAGGCTTAGGGTTACAATAACAATAAAATTTTAATTGCCTAAAATACGCTATATACCGTTAAGTATTGTGCATCAACATGTGTGTAACTTTAAATAATTACATTTGATGCCACTTTGTAACTCAATATTAAATACATTACGCTTTATGCCACTTTGTATACCTATGTATTTCTAAAGAGTGAAACATGTCAATCTCAAAATTATTTTTTTTCTTTTATCAGGGTCCACAACAATCAGTGACTTGGAGTATAAAGTTTGATGTAGATGCTGACAAAGTTTACTTCTATGTAAACCAACAAGGAGAAGTTTATATTTCTGCCCCACTGTACTATGATGTAACTAATAAATCACCATATACAGTAAGTATTTAGTGAAGTTTATATTTCTGCCCCACTGTACTATGATGTAACTAATAAATCACCATATACAGTAAGTATATAGAGAAGTTTGTCTATAAAAATGCCTCAAGTTAATTGTTTTTTTTTTTTAATTTCTTGGGGGCGGGGGGGGGGGCTTTTTCTTTTAGCTTAATATTGCAAATATATTAAAGATATTTTTCTTTTGTTTTTACGTAGTTCACCATAACAGCCACCAACATTGATGGATCAGGAAAATATGGTTCAATCTTTTGTACAGTTAATGTCAACCGTAACCTGTACCCGCCAGTGTTCAGCCAAGATGTCTATACCGTCAATAATGTCAGCAGCTTATCTGCTGTACCCCTGACAATTGCTGCAAACATTTCAGCAACCGACAGAGACACTTTTGTAAGCTCTTAAGACATTTTATTTATTTTTCTGCTGTTTGTGTTTTTTTTATTAATATTTATGTATCATGGCTCGGAAATCATAATTATTGTCAACAACCATAATGTCAAGTTGGATTATCATTTTGAGCACAATGTAAGATATGATGATTTATGTCATGAGACTAAATGCAACTAAACTTTATGTATTGTTTTGTTTTAAGCCTCGATATCAAATTCAAAGATATGAAATCATCAATGATGGCATCTACTCCCAACTGTTCAGTATTAACAGTGCCACAGGTCAACTCACACTTGTTCAACAGATTAGTCAAAGATCAGAAAATTTTTACAAAGTTGGTGTATTCTTTTTTTATAGGCACATTTTCTACTCTTTCAGTAGTATTTGTTTAAACAGCACTAGTGTTTAATCTATATTGATTATGAAAATCTTTCAGTAGTATTTGTTTAAACAACATTAGTATTAAATTTCTTCATGTTACTCAGATCAATATAAGTATTAACTCCATTGTTAAAAAGGGATTATTGTATTGTTCATTTCATTCAGATTGATATTAGAACTATCTTTATTCAGTTCAAATTTAAATTGTTGTTGTTGTATCTAATATTTTGTTCAGATTGAAATCAGGGCTGTAGATGGTGGAGTGCCAGCACTGACAGATGAAGCCACAGTTATTGTTTCTGTGAATCAAAACTCTGCAAGGCCAGTGCTTATTGTTGGCAACCAGTCACTCACTTTATTTGAAGATCAGAAAATAGATGTGATTGCCAGAGTCACAGCTAGAGATGACGATATACAAGTAGGTTATTTTAGAACAGTTGAACATTAAAATAGTTAATGTCTGCATGTATTTTTAGTACACTTATATAATTATCATTACACTTGTATAATTATCAGTACACTTGTATAATTATCACTTGTATAATTATCAGTACACTTGTATAATTATCAGTACACTTGTATAATTATCAGTACACTGGTATAATTATCAGTACACTGGTATAATTATCAGTACACTTGTATAATTATCAGTACACTTGTATAATTATCAGTACACTTGTATAATTATCAGTACACTTGTATAATTATCAGTACACTTGTATAATTATCAGTACACTTGTATAATTATCAGTACACTTGTATAATTATCAGTACACTGGTATAATTATCAGTACACTTGTATAATTATCAGTCTAGTCTTAGTGAGTTTTTTTTTTTTTTTTCCATTTTTTATAAAATCTTCTCACAGCTAGAGCTTGTATTGAAGGTGTACATGTATTATTCATTATATTCTGAAAGGTTCCCATAATAAAATCTACAGAAATGTTACAAATACAGTAATATACTTAAGTCAGCAGGCAATGTACATTGTGAGATCCATTCAATAAAATTATTAGGTTTAATCCATCCTGATTGACCAATTTTTTTTTTTGCCCATTAAAGTTTTTTGTAAACTTGTTTCCAAATAAAAATGTACAAGTTTTTTTGTGCAGCTAACTCTCTTGTACTTATTTCATCCATTTTTTTTTTTTTGCCTGATTTGTGACTTTTACCATAAATATCCATATAAACGTGTACTAATAAAATTAGTTTATATCATTATTGTTCCATTAATCTTTCTATGTATAAATTATTAGTTTAAAATAGTTTGTTGACGCTGTTTTCTGATACTTTATACTTTGATGTCTTCTATACTTAATAATTGGAAATCTGTTTATTATTTTATTAATATAAGTTGGTATGTTTTATCTTTTATACATTTCTTTATAGTTCAAATGAATTTTTTTGTAGATTAAACCCCCCCTCTTACACTCTTAATATTATCTTTCTCTAGGTTCCTTACAACCAGCTAAGTTACACTCAAGTTACACCTTCCACCTACTTTGACACTGACTCATTAGGCCGTGTCTATCTTAAGAGTCCACTCAATGTTGCTGGGACTCCAGATAATTTTACAGTAAGTTTATTCTGTTCATCATTTTTCAGTATTATTATCAAGTCAAATATTCAGAATGTTCATGTTAATCATTATTTGATAATAATTTTATTTATTTTGCTTCTCGTACATAATTTGCTCAATTATTATTTTCTCTATAAATTTCAGTTGCAAGTCAGAGTGTGTGATCAAGCTCCTCAGCCATTATGTTCCCTCCAAGATGCTTACATCAATATAAATGTTATTCGTAACCATCCACCCTATTTCCTGCTCACACCATATACTAGGAGTTTACAAACACTTTCTGTTGGACAAAATGTTCTTAATGCTACTGCACGTGATGATGATAATGTAGTAAGTGTTTTATTTTGATATAAAGGGCCTGGATACACAAACAAAAAAAATTTCACTCAATGTATATCAAAAGCTTTCTTTTAAGTAGTTTAGTTTATCCTTCTAATATTTTTAAAATAAATTTTGATTGAAAAATTATCTAAAAAAGGTAATTATTGAATAAATAAAAGAATTTATTTCATTGTCTCATAACTTTATCCAGTCAACAAGATTTGGCCAGATAAGTTTTGACCTCATCGGAGACGACGGAGCTGAGAACAGATTTGCTATTGATCGTTCATCTGGAATAATTACTGCAACCAATGTTACTGGAGGCAGCCAAGGGAGTCCATTCAGGGTAAGTTATCAGTGGAGCCGGGAGGTGTGAACATAAGTATTATAAGTAGTTTTCATAAATATCATCTAATTTTACAATGCTGGATATATAAATATTTAAAAATACTTTTTTTCTAAGCTTCATTTATAAATATTTTAAAAAAATAAAAATGTTCCTTGTTTCAAAGATTTATTTATAAATAATTAACAAACTAGTGGTGTATGTTTTATTCAGCTTCGTATCAGAGTATGTGATGGAGGCAATCTGTGTAGTGTAACTGTTGGAATAGTTGCCATCAGCAGCAATCAGTTTGCCCCAGTTTTAGATAAACCGAATTACAGCCAGAGGATCCCTGAGACCCAGCCCTATGGAGACACCATTATTACTGTCTTGGTATCTGATCAAGATGTAACTGTAAGTATCATTCATGGCTATTGGACCAAAAGTAATTGTCTTGTCGTAAACAGATTAAACACAAGAATTCAAGTCACAAATAATTATTAATGTTATTGGAATATCCAATAGCTATTGAAGTAGCTATTTTCAAGGCTGTTTTGTAGTTTTTTTCAAAATATTTTGTTTTTTCTCAAATATTAATGATGGCAAAAAAAATCTCTAAACTGTTTTTTAAAATATTGCCTTGCTAGTCTAGTATCTCATTTTTCAAAGGCACCAAATAACCAGTATGAATGTGAACTGCTGAATGGAACAGCCAATGATCAAAGTCTCAGCTGTTTTGCAGTGAATCCAACATTTTGTTTGATTTTTGCAAAAAGAAGTCTCAGAGAATCTCCATGTAACATGAGTGACCAGTATAACGTATGTTGATTGTCAATGATGTTTAAAATGATTATATATTGTTATGTATTTGACTTGTTTTAAACATCTACCTTATTTATTATTTATAAGGCGTTTTTAAATTTTTAAATCTTCCTAAATATGTTGAATAGGACATGCTTTAAAAACTTATCAATTACTTTTTATGAAATTTATTTTTCATATTTTAAAAATTAATTTAAAAATTACTTTTGGTTCTAATAGTTCAGAGTTCGTAGCAGTGACAAAGGTAGTCCAGTAATGACAAGCAACCCATCAGATGTTGTTGTGTACATTGACCGTAACCAGTATCCACCAAATTGGGAGAAATCAGTCTACAGCTTTACCATTCCCATGAATTCGCCCGTCAACACAGTTGTTGGTACTATCCGGGCCACAGACTTAGATCCTTTGGTAAACTTCCACTTTCTTACATTTGACATCGTCCATTAGTGTAATAGAAGTTAAATGTAATTACTTGTATTGACTGTGACTTGGTAATCTGCAGGTTCCTTTTGGCACATTGAGTTATTCTATTATTGGTGGAGCTAATGGCAACAGTTACTTTACAATAAGTCAAGTTGATAACAATAACGTCAATGTGATTCTGTCTAATCAAGTCAGTAACACCCCAACTCAGGACTATCAGGTAAGAAATTTATGACTAGTAAATTAGTTAAAATTTGATCCTAAAAAAATCATTCCCTTGTTTAATTTGATATACAAATTTTATATTATTTTTTCCTAGATTCTTGTTCTGGTACAAGACAGTGGACTACCACGACGTCAAAGTTTAACTGAAGTTAATATTCGTGTCAACTTTAGTCTAAATGCACCCTATTTTACCAAGCTGAGTTATTACTTTGAAACTTACGAACACGTTTCACTTGGAGAATTAATTGGAAATCTCCAAGGGGCAGATAATGATACTTTTGTAAGTTGTGCTAATTTTTGTATATAACCATGGACAAAGCAATTCATTTCTTATACTAAATACATGTATCTGTATTTGAACCTCACATTGTGTTGCATCCTTTAATTGATTTTAATTTCAGTCACCATGGAAAGATTATTATTTCCGCCTTCTGCCAACTCACCAATATTTTGCCGTCAGCCCTAGTGGTGTTGTCTATGCACAACGAGACCTAGAGTTAGATACAACTTACACTGAAAAATATACAGTGAGTGTGTAATACATTTGTAATACATTATACAAGTTAACTATAAACAAATATTTCTTAGTGTCTTGTTGAAATGACTGTTTTTAGTGTAGAATTTGTTATATTTTCAAAAGATTAGTTTTTTTCTCTTGTGTTTAATAAAATTGTCATGTATAAAAACTTTCTGCAACTAAATATTTGTTTCTTCTATAAATAATTAAACCATCAGCTGACGGCACAGATCTATGATGGTGGAGTTCCTTCTTTAAATGGAAGTCAACTTGCAGACATAACCGTTCAAGTTTTCCGCAATAGAAACTGTCCTAAATTTTCCAATTTACCAGCCACAATAACCATAAATAGGAATACAACAGCTGGCACTGTCATATTCAATGTTCAGGCATCTGATAATGACAACAATGTGAGGAATTCATTTTACTTTATTTTTATTATTATGCTTAGATTTTTTTTTGTAACTTCTTTACGCATATGTTAAACTTAAATAGTTATTTCTTCCTGTCTAGTCTACATATGAATTTGTCCCCACTTTTAGGTTCGATACAACAGGACAACGCTACAGTCGAGCAATCTCAATCAACCATTAATTTACTTTGATTTTGATGTTACAACTGGTGCGGTTAAAGTATTACCTACCCTGGCCTCTCATTCATCAACACAGTACACGGTACAAAACTTTAACCCTGATCATTCACAATTTTTTTAATTAAAAGAAAGAATAGAATATGATCATATTGTGTTTTTTTTTTTATCTACAGTTAACAGTTTTTGCTGTGGATGGGTATTGTGATCCAACTATTGGAACCCTGACAGTGAATGTTGTTCGTAACCTCTCACCACCACAATGGTCTATAAATAGCGACAATGTTACCATTTTGGAAACACAAGATACTGGACTCAGCATTTATAATCTGGGGCTCATTGCTAGTGATGCTGATAGTTCTGTAAGTTGGTTGGAATAATATTTTTTTTTTCTGGAAATTTTTCAAACCACACACAAATTAAAATTTAACTTGACCATCACAAAGTCTTAAATAAATATTTGATCGAATTTTTCCTCCACTGCAGTAATAGCTTTACCGATGGAAAAACCATTTCTATTGCATTTTATTTTGTAAAAAAAAAATGTATATTTGGTGATTAGGTTCAAAAAACTTCATACCTCGTCAAATAGAATTATATCTGTTACACCATGGTAGTTGGAATATTTTAATACACTGTTTTTCTTAATGTCATTTGTTTCTGTTTTCACAGTCATTCAACTTTGAATTTGCCCCTACCAGTCCAAACACCAATCTGTTTTATTTTGACACCCAGGGTCGTGTTTATTTAAGCAGAACATTAGTTGCTAGATCTGGAGACCCATATCAGGTAATGAATCAACAGTTGACCTATTGTGTAATGTAATGAATCAACAGTTGACCTATTGTGTAAGGTAATAAATCAACAGTTGACTTATTGTGTAATGGTAATGAATCAACAGTTGACTTATTGTGTAAAGTAATAAATCAACAGTTGACTTGTTGTGTAAGGTAATGAATCGACAGTTGACCCATTGTGTAAGGTGATGAATCGACAGTTGACCCATTGTGTAAGGTGATGAATCGACAGTTGACTTATTATGTAAGGTAATGAATCAACAGTTGACCCATTGTATAAGGTAATGAATCAACAGTTGACCCATTATGTAAGGTAATAAATCAACAGTTGACCTAATGTGTAATGTGCCATAGAACCCAGTTTTAGTATTCTTGTATGGTATGATTTGTCTAAACCTGTATTAATGACTAGTTCAGTTTGTTAGTACTAGGGCTAATTAACAGATCAGTAGCTTTAGGAACTAGCTACTTCATTTGCACAGAGTATTGATTAGCACCAGTGTTATTTATATAGGCTCAGAGTGAGGCCCTCAACCTTCAAAATTCAGAGTGCCCCCCCCACCACCAACCATAGAGAATCACATTGGGCTATGTTCAGTAAATAAGTTTAATTATAATATTTAACTTTTAAATCTATAGTTTACATTTTTTTTCTTTTTAGGTTCAGTTCAGACTGAAAGATGATGGTGGACTGCTCAGCAGTGTCTTCACGCTCACTGTTAACGTCATCCGTAACCACGCCCCAGTTTTGACCATCACTCCATCTTCCATCTCACTTGATAGTAGCCAGGCTGTCAACAGTGAAGTTTTCAGATGTAGTGGAAGTGACATTGATACGGTGGTAAGTATTCATTGCAGATTTTCGTGATGCTGTTGTCAGAATTCACTAAATTCTTTTATGACGGTTATATGTTGTTTTTCTCCATTTTTATTTCCGTTTCAACTTCTAATGCATTAAATTTTGTCTCCAGGTTCCCTTTAATCAGACTGGATTTTACCTCATGCCTGACTATCCCGTGTCAAGCTTGTTTACTGTCGATGAACAAACCTGTGCTGTTAAACTGATCAACTCTTTGAACTCTGATGCACAAGGCAGTTATACTGTTAGTATTTATAGGATATCCATTAAAGCATCATAGCTTTTTAACTGAATGTTTTTCAGTTATTATTTCTATAAAACCAAACATGCATGTAAACATGTGCTAATGTTAGTGAGAATTGTTTTCTTTTCCAGCTGCGCATTCAGATTCTTGATAGGGGAACCCCCAGACTTGGAGAAATAAAAACATTGACCATTAATGTGAGAAGAAATTTGGCACAACCCATTTTTGGTTCTTTGATTTACACTATGACTATCTTGGAAACTAAACCTGTAGGGGAGACAATTCTCTCAGTGACTGCTACAGACAGTGATGTTAATGTAAGTACTTGACTGATAAAAAAATACATCTTTATCCCAGTAGGATAGAGTTGATATATAACTTTCATACAAAAGATATCCTTTGGCTAGAGAAATTTTTGTTTCTCTAAGAAATATTGTCTATTTGTCACATCCCTTGTAGCCACCAAACAATCAAGTGACCTATGCCCTTGTGACACCATCAGCTCACGAAACTTATTTTGGTGTCAACCCTTCAACTGGTGCAGTTTATTCAAAGATCTGGCAAGTTTATTATCCAAACAGAACTACAACCACATTTAGTGTAAGTATGACGTTTTCTAATTTACTTTTAGCCACATAAATGAATGCACTTACGTTGAATAAATAAGATTCAAGCCCTTTAGTTTTTACTTTCTTTACTTTTTGTAGTTCCAAGTGAGTGCTGTGGATAATGGTTCACCACAGCTAATGTCCTCAAACAATGCCACAGTCACGGTCAATGTCATCCGGAATACAGCTCCGTATTTCACAAACACAAACAGTTATAATACAACCATCAACAAAACCCACCCAGAAGGATCTTCAGTTTTTAGAGTCACATATAGCGATAACGATCAGGTGGTAAGTACTGTATGCAGGGTCGTTTGTCTGTTGTTGTTTTTTTTGTTTTTTATATCTTGAAGTCAATTTTGTTACTGTACTCCAAGAAGCTAATACGAAACTATCTGGATGTTCATAAATATATTATAAACACACTTGTCTAATTTACAGGTCTTATATATATTGTGCACTCCTTTTGGGCTTATATTTATAAAAAAAAACATGTGTTTCTATGTATGTTTAAACTTCTGCATCTTTGTATTTCTTACCTTTTGATTTATCTTTCAAAAATTCAAATGATATAAGATTTTTGTTCCCTATAGATACAACCTGTCTTCCTTACTTTTTATTGGTTGTTCTTAATGAGTCTTTCTTTGTATAAAAAAAAAGTGTTATTCCTTTTAATTTGTAATAGAAATCATGTTGGCTTATGCTAGTATCGTCTCTTTTTTTCCACAGGATCCATTTAATAATCTGACTTTAACAATTAAAGGAGAAGGTAACTCACCATCATTCTTTGACATTTATCAAAATGGTATAATAAGTCTGAAAAATGGAATAAACTTGGCCACTACTTCAATCAACAATTTCACTGTAAGTACCTTAAATATTCAACTGTTTATAGATTATATTAAAATAATGAGAAGAAATATCTTTATTTATTTTATTATAAATTTATTGTGTTCTGATTGTTCCTTATAAATCTCCTTCATGGATACAGGTATATATCATATCTTAAACATTTCCAGATTCGTGTTCAAGTTCAAGATGGTGGTATCCCACCACTTGCAGCAGACGCTCTTGTCTATGTCAATGTGCGGAGAAATTTCAACCCTCCAACATTACAAAGTATTACTGTACCAATTCCCTACACTGCCAGTAGAGGATATTACATCACCACTTTGAATGCTACAGATGCAGATATTACTGTAAGACACTAAAATATTATGGACTATATTTTCAAATATTGGTCATTTTAATTCTATCTTAAACTTGTGCTGTATTACTCAACTTGCTATTTAACAATTTTAAATTGTACGTTAATTTTTTTCATTTAGTTCACTTATAAATTTATTGACAGAGCAGAAATTTATATTTTGAAGTGGGAAAATGTATCAATTATTTTATCTTTACATTGCCATTTATTCAAATCTGTGCACTGTAGGGTCCTGAGGCAACAATAAGGTATCAAATAACTGGAGGAGCTCAGCTGAATGGCATCAACTATTTCTTCCTGAATCCAGACACAGGAGAGTTAACTCTGACTGACAACACCAACTTGGTCAACATCAACAATTTCACTGTATGTAAATGTTTCTAGAGCTGATATAGAAAAAATATCAACTTTACTTTTACATTTTAGGGAATTATTTACAGAATTATGATTTATTTATAATTTTTGCTCTAGTTATGTCAGTTAAAGATTACATTAGTCTATATAATTAACAAAATAGCTTTTACATTTAAGTATTACACATCATGCTATATATGTATATATATATATATATATATATATATATATATATTGATACATATGGTAAAAATGTAGATATCCCATCACCATCTAAACTGTAGCAATAAGTTTATATTTTTCTTTAGTTTATGGCAGAGATATGGATGAAAAAAAAATTTCTTTTTATTTATAGCTTGATTTAATCTGTGTATATAGTTATACACTCATTAGTCATTTTTTTATATCTGTGTTTTTATATATAACTTGATTCTTATGCTATTTGGTTAATGGTGACAAATATAGTTTCAAAAATCAACACTTTCTAAAAATACAATACACACTTTTTTACAAATCAGCTGTAAAATGGGTGAACTCATTTATGAGCCAATGAGCGAAATCTAAAGTCATTTGTTTAACACAGATTTAAAAATTAAAAAGATATGATACCCTTTTTGGCTCTACATCCTCACATTATTTTGTGTATAAAAGTTTTCTGGTAAATGTTTCATCCAGATCACTGTGCGAGTCTATGACCTGGGAACACCCTCACTCTCTACAACTGCCATTGTGACTGTGGTCATTCAGAAGGACGCTGATACTCTGACCGTTCCAAACTACACCTGGACTGTTGCAGAAAATGTTGCTAATGCATCAGTAGTGGGTACAGTTCAAGCATCAACTAGCGTAAGTGAATTTTTTTTTCTATCATTTAAAAAAAAAAGTGTTAGCCTGTGTTAATCAAAGATATACATTTAATTTTTTTTTTGTATTTTGCTATTATGAATGCCTCATTCATTATATTAATTTTAGTTAATTATAATGGTCTTTCTTTAAATATGTGCGTATGCATTTACATATAGGTTGGAGTGACCTATTCAGTTGTAGGCTATCCCCCAGCAACCAATTTCTTTGGTCTCATTGGGGCCAACGGTCAAGTATTGGTCATCAGAAACTTGACTGGAGATTTGGTTTCACAGTACACTGTAAGTTTTGTGTCACTAATGTATATTTAGCTAATGAAATATCAGACTTTAGATCTATTTTAATTTATGTATTCGGTGGAGACTTCTTGAATGTGGGGCCTCACTGTCATTGTTGATGTATTGTTGAATGTTGGACCTCACTGTCATTGTTGATGTGTTGTTGAATGTTGGGCCTCACTGTCATTGTTGATGTATTGTTGAATGTGGGGGCCTCACTGTCATTGTTGATGTATTGTTAAATGTGGGGGCCTCACTGTCATTGTTGATGTATTGTTGAATGTTGGGCCTCACTGTCATACCTGTTGAGCATATTCTATGTACCATCTGTGTATATTTTTTATTTAATGAAGTTTGTAATTAGGTTCATTAAACCAATTGAATGGACTATTTTGTTTGTTTGTTTTCCAGTTGATAGTCAGAGCAAGTCGTAATACAGGTCTAACAGTGCAAACTGCTGATTCTACAGTCACAATTAATGTGCTGAGAAACCTAAATGCACCAATGTTTAGCCTCAGTAATTATGAAACTACCATCCCAGATATCACAACAATTGGAACTTCCATACTGAATGTATCTGCCACTGATGCTGATGGGGTAAATAGGGCTCAAATAGCTTTTTAAGCTTTTATCTTTGTAATTATTTATGAATGCTGTGTAAAAAATATATGTTTAAACATGGTTATAATTAGAACATAAAAAATTAAAGCCATGCATGTGACATAAATTTATATGATATAGTTTTTTTTAAGGGATTGTGAAGTTTTTTTTTCTTTTGTCTAGGATATGCTGGAATATTCCTTCATTCCAAACTCTGGTGACTATTCTTACTTTTATATTCATCCTCGCACTGGAGTGATTTCTCTTATTAGGTCTCTAATTGGTACTACGGCTGATAGATATACCGTAAGTATATGTGTACAGTAAGCTAAGTATAGAAATACAGATATTGAAGCATGGTTACTTCATATTTACTTATTTCACAACAGTGAATAAATTAAGACATTAGTCGATTTTTTTAAAATTCATGAAATATTTTATGCTAATTTTTTGTTCCTGTTAGTTCCAAGTCCAAGTTCGTGATAACAGCAGACCTGAGAAATTCGGTGTTTCCAATGTAACTGTCAGAATTGTGAAAGATAACCTCCCTCCTCAATTCTCTCAATCTGTTTATAATGGAGCTGTCAGTGAAAGCACTCTTAATGGTACAGTGGTAGTAACAGTCACTGCTTCTGATGCAGATCTAAAGGTAAATTTCTATTTTATTGTATGCTTCAGCAGTATAAAATAAAGCTCATTTCACTTCTCACTATTTTTTTTTATTGCATTGGTATTAAAATAGATTTGTTTTGTAATGTTTATTAAATGGGTTGGTATATTTTGTCCACAGGGCCAACTGAATATTATTGTAGATGGTATAAGCACTGCTCCAGCTTTCTTTGGTCTTGGAACAGTTACTCAGGGTCCCGGTAATAACCAAGCCACGGCTAACATTTTACTTCAGGACAGTGCCTATTTACGCAAAGATTATACACCAGTTTACTTGGTGAGTCGCAAAACAGGAGTTCACTTCATTAGATTAGCAGCTTCCTAATTTGTACTTGAACCTACTAAATTAGTTACACTTGTTGGTTTGACTGTTGTAGCTGTTTGGCTGCAATTTTTCTTTACCACCTGGCAATGATTTTTTTCTATTCATTTATTTAGCTGCGCTTGATCACCTATGATACTGCCTATCCTAATAACAGAGCTACATCAACTGTTTCTATAACATCAACCAAAAATCCAAATCCACCAGCGTTTGACCAGCTGAATTACGAAACAACAATTTATGCCACTACACTAACTGGATCAGTTCTCTTCAACAATATTAGTGCAACTGATAAAGATGGAGTGAGTACAGAATGAAATTCAATTTGTAAAAATGAATTCTGTAAAACGTTTGTTCTGTGATACCACTGAACAGTGTGACCAATGTATTCAGATCATAAGATTCTGAATACATGTATTTGTATATATGGCAGTGATATATTTTATTAGTATTAGTGTGATCGTTTTCTTACATCTTTCTCTACTTTTTTTTCTATTTTGCTACTTAAGGACTCACCATTACGTTTTTCTATAATTGGAGACTCTTCAGCATTAACATATTATGAGATTAACCCAGACACAGCAGTGATTAGACTGAAGACGTCTCTACTAAGCAGCACACAGTCTAAAGATGTTGTAAGAATCAGTTTGTTAAAAAAAAAATACTTCCTTAGATGTAAAAAAAAAAATTTAAATAGAAAAATAATGTCAGTTATGCTTGGTAATAACTGGTGGAAAAACTTTTTACAGATTCAGCTTAGTGTCTCGGATCAAAAAAATCCAGCCAAATTTGGTTTTGCTAATGCTACTGTCAACATCATTAGAGACAATAGTCCACCCAGATTTACAAATATTCCAGCAAATATTAATGTAGCAATTAATGAAGTACCTGGAAAAGAAATCTTTGTCCTGAGTGCAAATGACGCTGATATCAAGGTGAATTTTTAGTCTGTCCATTATAATATATAACACTACAATCTTCGCATTTTTTCAAATAGAATAATTTTTTAATTTACTTATTTTTTAATGATTTTTTTGTGTTTTGTTTCTGCAGGGAAACCTAGTGTACACATTAGTATCAGGTTATGCTGACTTCTTCAACGTGTCTAATAGTGGAGTCGGCAATAGTGCAGTTGGTCGTGTCTCTCTTGCTCGTTCACTCAGGGAAGATGCACTGCGACAAACTCGTTATCAGGTTAGACTAATGCTCTCTATTCCACACTATGACATGTGTTAGTAGTACTGCAAAAAATCAAGCTCCATCAGCAGTTGGTTGTTAGTAACAAAATTAAATTTTTACACCAAGTTGAAATATTGTTTTGTCTTAGAGCAGTGATGAAAAAATAATTTAATTTTTTCGGAGATAGTGGTTTGCCTGTTTTATAATATAAGAATATTTCTCTATGATGTATACATCTGTCATACGGCAGATATTTCTTTGATATTGTACACATATATCATACTTCACCATAACTCCTTTGATTTGGGCAATCCTATAAATAAACTATTATCTCTTCTCTTATTATTTTCAGCTGAGATTTAGAGTTATTGATGACAAGTTCCCAAACAGTTTTGATGAGCAAGTGTTGACTATAAATGTGCTCAGCAACCCAAATCCACCACAGTGTAAATACGCAGTCTATCAGATGAGCATTGATGGCAATGCCAAAATTGGTTCTGTTCTTCATACAGTGAATGCAACAGATGCAGATGGGGTATGTTTTTATGTAACATCTTTATTAAAAGTTTAATCTGTAAAACTTAGTTCAACTTTTATTGTGGCTGAAGAAATGTAATGAGGAGTCTTCAAAAAAAAATGTATATATAAATATTTTTAATTACACAGGATGTAATTCTGTACACGTTTGACAACAATAGCACTGATCAAGAGGATCGACGTTACTTCTATGTTGAACCATACACTGGACAAATTAAACTCATTGACGATTTAAGCACATCAGGAATAACCAGTTTTGTTGTAAGATAACTAGTTATTCAACAATTTAATCATTCACTGGATTGATTAGTAAAGAAAAACCTTTAAAAACAATTGAATTATTTGAACATTGGATCAAAATTATTTGCAGTTTACGATAGTTGCAAGTGATCAAGGTTATCCTACAGCCTTGACCTGTGTCACCACAATTTCTTTCAATGTGACCACTGACAAGGCCCCATACTTCCAGCCAGCTAGTTACAGTTGGAACCTAGCAGAAACAGCTTTCAATACCTCAGACCAGATAACTTTGTATGGATTCGATGATGATAGACAGGTTTGATATAATTATGTACTCATGTGAGTTAGGGGGTAAAATCAAGATTTAAAAAAAAAAAAAAAAATTCTTATTGTATGTTTCAGGGAAATGCAAAGTTATTTTTTACTTGGATATTGAGTTTTGATTTATCCTTACGTTTCAGGGCAATTTACAATACAGAATTATTGGAAACTTTTCATCTCCAAGATATTTTGGAGTCAGAAGAATAAATCCCAGTATTCCTGCAAGTAGTGCAACAGTCTTTGTACAGGAAGACATTAAGCCAGACAATGATCTGGTGTATCAGGTAATAACAAACTTTGAATGAGTCATTAACATTAATTTTTTTTTTTTAGCTAATCAGTGTGTAGTATATGTAGTTACATGTAGTACTGTTTCATTAATTCTTCACCAAGAATAAATGTTATGAAGAATATGATGGACAAAATATAAAACATATCCTACACAGAAAGATGAAACTTTTTCCCATTCCTTTTGTTTTGTTGTTGTAGATTGTGGTTGTTGTCTACGATGACGCCAGACCAAAACTGAGTGGCACTGCTACTGTAACGGCTAATATCGCTCGTAATCCCAGCGGACCTAATTTCTCATTAAATAATTATCAGGCCACCTTCCATGAGCTTGAGCCTATTGGATATAATCCAGTTAATGTCTCAGCTGTAGATGCAGATGGAGTAAGTGTTTATACATTAGTCGTTTGATAGTTTATATAGTTATACATTCATTAGTCATTTGATAATAATTTATATCATTATACATTCATTAGTCATTTGATAATAATTTATATAATCATACATTCATTAGTCATTTGATAATAATTTATATCATTATACATTCATTAGTCATTTGATAATAATTTAAGTAGTTATACATTCATTAGTCATTTGATAATAATTTAAGTAGTTATACATTCATTAGTCATTTGATAATAATTTATATAGTTATTCATTCATTAGTCATTTGATAATAATTTATATAGTTATACATCACAGTCATTTGATAATTTACATAGTTATACATCAGTGCAATTCAAACATATTCCTTACATTCTCCTGCAGGACTATGTCACTTACAGCTTATTGAGAACTGGTGTTGATCAAAAGCCTTTGCAATATTTTGATATCAATCCTGCAACTGGCAAAATTTCAGTCATGAAGAGACTTGTTGATGATCCAGACAAACTGAATGGCTACGTTGTAAGTGGGTTTTTTTAATCGCAGCATTTGACCTTCAGTTTTATCAATTACATGTTTTATTTTCTTTCATGTCAGTTTTAGTTCTGCGACCATGATTGGCGTCTTTGGTTATCTTTAGTAGGACTTATATTATCATATAAGGATATAAATATACAATAGTATTCTAAATATATTTTTTTATTGGACTTTTCTTCAGAATATTATGCGTGAATCTATTTCTCTGAGTCTGTATAGAATTTTTTTTTATTTTTGTAGTTGACAGTTTTGGCCACGGACAACCGCAATCCACCGAATGTAAGACAAGCAACTGTAACTTTAAATGTGACCAGAAACAGGATCCATCCAGTGTTTGTAAATATTCCTTATAATGTTCCTGCTCTGTCAGAAAATACTGCAGTTGGATCAGTTGTGTACACAGCAGTCTCGCAGTTGATCGAGATGCAAGGGTTGGTGATTTTCAGTAACAATCAAGACACTAAAGAATTTGCATTATGAAAATGTTATAGAAACTTTTGAAATAATTTTCTGAAACTAGAATGAACATTATTTTAAAGGTTTTTTTTATGTGAATTTTATTGAAATTATTTTCAGGGACCTTTGGTTTATGTGGAGATCACTAATACATCAGCTGGATATTATTTTAACATCAACAGTAGTACAGCCGCCATCACATTAGCTAATAGTCTTTTAGCAGGAACTTCTGAGACATATCAGGTTTTTACAAATTTTCTTTACCTTCTTAATAAATGTTTCTTACACAAGATTTGAAAATGTTTACTCTCTGCACCACCACATCTACTGCATTTGTTTCATGAAGTTTTTTGGTCAATATAAATTGAATTTTTATTGTCTCTTCAGTTTTATGTTCGAGCGTATGATCCAGAATATCCAGAAGATTTTGTCGATGAAGTTGTAAACCTGCAAATTAAGCGAAACGAATATGCTCCAGTATTTGATAAGACTACTTATGCTATAACGATCGATGAAACTGAACCTATAGGCAAAAACATATTGACTGTGCATGCAAGTGACAATAACACTCAGGTTTGTACATTTCCACAGGTATATAGAAATATTGTATCTACATGTCTTTGCCACAAGATTTCTTAGTTAAACAAAACTTTTACAATTGATCCATTCACACACATGTATCGCAGAATTTCAAAAATATTGGGGTACAACTTTATTAAACATTTTTCGCTCGCTTCAGACAGTTAATAAAAATCAATTGATTTTAGTACTAGTTTTCTTAGATAATCTCTATCAGATCATACGCAAACCAACAATCTCATAGTGATGACTTCAAAATGTTAACTTTAAACGTTCCACTCAAAACATTTTCATTGATCTTAGTCTAAATCATTATTTAAAATTCATCATCTAACTCGCAAAGAGACAACTAGAAAGGATGAAACATTTTTTTCTTATTTTCTCTTGCAGGATATTGTTACTTATAATGCTACTGGAGAATCTGATACACTGAACTTGTTCACTCTGTTAAATACAGGCTCCATCATCATCACAAATAATCTTCTTGGACTACCCAAAGACACTTACACGGTAATGTTAGACACTCGCCATTTTCAATTGATGTAGTGTATGATATTTTTTCACAGTATAAATGTCAGGGCTTGATTCACAGCTAGTATCTGACCTTGACAAGACTTTATTTCTTAATATTGACTCAACTACTTGATGCACCTACGGCAACACCCAGGCGTTAAATGTTTGTTTCTACTAGATGATTAATACTGAAAAAACATTTTTTTTCAATCTTGCTTTTTTTTCCAGATGAATGTGATTGCTAGAGATAATGGCACTCCTCAAAAACAAACACCAGTCACTGTTTCTATAACGATCATTCGGTTCCCTGGAAATCCTGTTTTGAACAACGGGCCGTGTGTAGATACACTGAATGAAAACAGACCTTTAGGCCCCATTAATTTTAAAATGAATGTCGCAGACACTCGCAATTTGGTTTGTATAGTTCTGTTTGTCAGCTTTATATTTTATAAAAATATTTTAATTTGCATTCATCACGTCAACTTTATCATTGTATTAAATTAGTTGTACATGATTTATGTTCTATCTACGCAGGGTCCTCTATTATTCATGGAGACAGGGGTTTATCCAGCGCCCACCTTTTTTGATGTGGACAATACTGGTGTCATTAACCTGATCCAGAGCCTCAGAACCAGTGGTGGGAAAGAAAATCAACTTTATGTAAGTCTGTTATTCAATGGAGCATTTATTTATTCCCAATATATTTTGCCTACCTTGTGTTCATCATTCTATATCAGTCAAGGAAATACATTGCTAAGTGAGAAATACATTGCTAAGTGAGAAATACATTGCTAAGTGAGAAACACATTGCTAAGTGAGAAATACATTGCTAAGTGAGAAACACATTGCTAAGTGAGAAATACATTGCTAAGTGAGAAATACATTGCTAAGTGAGAAACACATTGCTAAGTGAGAAATACATTGCTAAGTGAGAAACACATTGCTAAGTGAGAAACACATTGCTAAGTGAGAAATACATTGCTAAGTGAGAAACACATTGCTAAGTGAGAAACACATTGCTAAGTGAGAAATACATTGCTAAGTGAGAAATACATTGCTAAGTGAGAAACACATTGCTAAGTGAGAAACACATTGCTAAGTGAGAAACACATTGCTAAGTGAGAAATACATTGCTAAGTGAGAAATACATTGCTAAGTGAGAAATACATTGCTAAGTGAGAAACACATTGCTAAGTGAGAAACACATTGCTAAGTGAGAAACACATTGCTAAGTGAGAAATACATTGCTAAGTGAGAAATACATTGCTAAGTGAGAAACACATTGCTAAGTGAGAAATACATTGCTAAGTGAGAAATACATTGCTAAGTGAGAAATACATTGCTAAGTGAGAAACACATTGCTAAGTGAGAAATACATTGCTAAGTGAGAAACACATTGCTAAGTGAGAAACACATTGCTAAGTGAGAAACACATTGCTAAGTGAGAAACACATTGCTAAGTGAGAAATACATTGCTAAGTGAGAAACACATTGCTAAGTGAGAAATACATTGCTAAGTGAGAAACACATTGCTAAGTGAGAAACACATTGCTAAGTGAGAAATACATTGCTAAGTGAGAAATACATTGCTAAGTGAGAAATACATTGCTAAGTGAGAAATACATTGCTAAGTGAGAAACACATTGCTAAGTGAGAAACACATTGCTAAGTGAGAAACACATTGCTAAGTGAGAAACACATTGCTAAGTGAGAAACACATTGCTAAGTGAGAAACACATTGCTAAGTGAGAAATACATTGCTAAGTGAGAAATACATTGCTAAATGAGAAATACATTGCTAAATGAGAAAAACATTGCTAAGTCAGCGCTAAGTGAGAGATCAATTTTAAAAATGTTTTTCATTTTGCACATTATGCTTCTATTAATATTCGTAAATTTTAAGACTTCAGTCGTGAAACATTTCATTGAATTACATTTTTAGCTCATTGTGGGATTTCAGTAGTCTTTGAGGAAAGTGATTATGCAGAATTTTAACTTGAGCCTCAAAAAAAATATCTCATTTTCAATCATGTTGTTATAAATGCTTAATATTTTTTTTTATATCCACAAACTTTTTTTCTATTTTTTATTATTTTTTTCACTTTAAGTATTAAATTGATCCTTACATACATTTTCAGTATACAATCAGAGTGTATGACTCTCTAAGACCAAATCGTCAATTAGACATAACCTGTAACATTACTGTATTAAGAAATCAGAATGCACCAGACTGGACGCTATTAACTAAGGATGTTGAAATTAAAGACAATCACTCTGTGTTTGCTTTTGTTGTGGGAGTGAAGGCAGCAGACCCTGATCCAGGGGTAATGTATCTGAACTTTGAAATTAAAATAAATAGTCACACGTTAATAATTTATTTGCCTTTCATCATTTAATGGGGTAATGTTGCATTCACTTCACAGGATGTAATCAGCTATTCTCTGGTTAACGAGACCCAGCAAAGAGATCTCAACTCTGGGCCGTCCGAATATTTCTTCATCGACACAAACACCGGCAATATTACTTTGAGAAAATCTGTCAAGGGAACGAATATAAAAAGTTTCATTGTTAGTATTCTAATTTGGTGTTCACTGTTTAGTTACTTCTTTTTTAAAAGATGGGATGGGGTTCAATGAAAAGTGATTTATGATTTATGTCGATCTCTCTCTCTTGTTCCAGCTAAAAGTCATGGCATGTGATAATGGGTACCCACAACAATGTAAAACTGGGGATGTTCATGTCCTTGTGAACTACACTCGCACTGCTCTAAATATGTCAAATGTATATACTCAAATCTATGACACAATGCCTGTCAATGGTTTTGTATGGCAGCTGACTGCAACAAATGCTGACATGTCCCCTACAGTAAGAGTAAAATATTTATGAAATACTTCATTGTAAAGTGTAATCTAAATGTATGCACTAACCTATGTAAAAGCCAACTCATGTGAGCAACTCTGCATGTTAAATAAAAAAACAGAATGTCTATTATACCTTCTTGTGATGCTTCTTTTTTTTCTCACCAGTGATGGATTAAATAAAAGCAATTATTTTTTTTTAAGAATCCGTTTTATTCCTAATACTTCTGTCAGATTTAGTTAAAAAATTCATTTATCTTATATGCCCTAGCAGGAATAAGTGTTGCGTATTGCACATTCCCGTTTTTAATTATTTATTTTTTTTACACAAAACAAAATTGCAATTTACTGTTGACATTTTTCTTGACTACTTTTTCATGTGTATCCCATTCAGGAAACATAATCATACATCAACACATAAAGTCATCATCTCTAGCAAAACATTTTTCACATATCTGACTACCTGTATATTTCCACATCTAAAAATCCCACTGTCAGAATACCTCTAGATACATGTATCTGTGTTCTGCTGTTATTTAAGGATTAACTTAGAAGATAGTTCAATGTGTTTACTCTCCTTTCAGATTTCCATTCAATATAGTTTTGTGAATCCACCACCAGCTTACTTTAATTTGGATCCAAACTCTGGCAATATAACTTTAGCTAGAACTGTTTTCTATGATACCGCTGGACGTTACGATGTAAGTACTCTATTCATTTTATTAGAGTTGTACTATGACAACTGGGGGGGGGGGGGGTTTACTGTTTTTTTAAACATCTTAAAACATGTGTTCTTGATGATTTTCTCTGTACAGTTCATCGTGACAGCAATAGATAAATATGACCCAGACAGAGTTGCAACAGCCAGTGTGACTATACTGGTTGTCAGGAATCAGAATGGACCAGTTTGTCTAAAGAAAACAAATTATGTTAACATAACTGAATACACTCCTGTACCTTCCATTATATTTTCATCTTTGCTTGCAAATGATTCAGATGGGGTAAGAAAATGACAGTGTATCTACTTGTTTTAATACACATTTTTTTATAAATTTATCTTGTTATTTATATACAAATACTATTTAGTTTCGGGTACTTAATTGATCTCAGTTTTTGAATTTTCTCTCAGGACATTGTGGAATATACAATCAACAGAGTCACACCGGCACAAAATGACAGTGATCCAATTTTTTACGTAAATAGCAAAACTGGTCAAATCTGGTTGTTTAAGAGTCTTGAAAGAACCATTACAACACTTCACACAGTAAGTTTTATTTTGTCTTTGTAAAACTACAGCACTTTCACTGTGTAAGTCTGAATTGATGTGCTTCCATTTACTGTGTACGTTTTTTTAAAAAGTGTCCTGAAGTCATTTTAAAATGTTTAGAACATGTATTGTAACCAATTTTATCCATAATATTTTGTCTCTTTATTTGTACAGCTAACAATTCAAGCATCTGACAATCGTATGAACAACGCCAAAACTGATCTGTGTAACATAGTTGTAAATGTTGAACTTGATCAATATCCACGTTATATTAATCCTAGTGCTGACAGAAGCATCAGTGAATTTACCAATCTTGCAACAATTAGTAGAGTTCTAGCAACTGATGGAGACTTGAAGGTGAGTACATAGTCCACATATAAAGTTCTCAAAAATATCTGGGTGGTCTGTTGTTATTGTTCTAAATATAATTACATTATAATTTTCAGGGTTATATCCAGTATGAACTTGTTGGACTTTATCCAGCTCAGAGTTACTTCTCTGTGAACTCAACAACCGGAGATATCAGTTTGATTCGATCGTTGACGAGCGATCCTTTAAGTCAGTCATCCTATACGGTATGAGTTTTTGAAATTTTATTTAGTGTTTTACAGAAGATATTATGTATTTTAAATTTCATTATGAAAATTCTCTTCAAAAATGGCACCTTCATTTAATGCTTTGTTTATAAACTTTCAGCTAAGAATTGAAGCTTTTGACAGTGCTCGGCCCAACCGTCGAGTATCTCAAGATGTCCTCATCACAGTTTCCCGCAATGTTTATGGACCTCAATTCCCTCAGCAGAGGTACAATGCAACCATTGCAGAAACCTTTCCTGTAGCAGGTTCAATACTTCAGTTGGCTGCCACTGACTTGGATAATGTAAGCTCTTGAAGGAAATTGTTTACATAAAGTTTAGGTTCCGTTTTACTTATTAGTCTCTGTTGTGGTTTAAAATAAACTATTGCTGTTTTTTTCTTCCAGGAAACTTTACGCTACAACATCTCGTCTTCTACTGATAATGGGCTGGATCTGTTTTTCATGGATGGCCCAATACTTAAAACAAAAGCTGATTTGAGAACAACCAAAACCAATTTTTACACAGTAAGTCCTGAACTTTTCACAAGTCCAAGATGGTTGACTAACTTTGTATTGTCGTTGATATGTGGAGGAAAAATAAATAAAATGACATTTTTTTTTTTCATCATAGCTGACCATAACAGCAACAGATCCCAGAGGGAGAAGTACAAATGTACTGGCAGATATAACCATCACAAGACTAGCAGTGGATCATGCTCCAGTGTTTGATCTCAACACTTATACAGTCAGGATCAGTCAATATCAGCCTGTCAACTCAGTTATATTGGACACTAATGCAGTAGATCCAGATATTCCAACTTTACCAGTAAGTCAGTCAAATATTAGCACTTTGTGTGTTAAATAGACATAAACATTTTACATAAATAAATAATAATGGTTTGAAATTCACTGAAATGATAAAACAAAATATTTCTTTTAACAGAACCGAGTGAAATATGAATTGCAGTCAGAACCAAATTCTACTTACTTCACTATAAACAGAGACACTGGAGAGATATCTGTTATTAAGTCACTTACACTTGATTCTTTCAATAATGCTTTTTATACAGTGAGTACAAATATGAGACATGTTTTAATTGTTCTTCGCTGTGTCTAAAAAAATGTTACATTTTTATTTATTTCAATCACTCTGTCCTCTTTCAGGTGGAACTGTATGCATTTGACGAACAAAACCCAAATTTAAAAGGAAAATCTTATGCAGTTATTATTGTAGAACATAACCCCAATGCACCACGTTTCACACAGTCTAACTATTTCATAACTGTCCCAGAATACACCAGTTTAGGAAGCAGTGTACTAGGTGTTAGTGCCACAGACAATGACAATGTAAGTATTGAAAGAAAATAAATACCAAAATAGTTCTTTATAAATGTTGTTTTCTAATTTTGTTTTGTATTTATTGTTTTGGCTTTTTGTTATAACTATTGTTTTTGATGTGCGGTAATTTATACTACAAAATATCAGGTCACATGTTTTTTTTTATTTGTTATAATTTTTTCTCATGCATGAAAAGACTCTTGCATGTGTTACAGGAAGTCTTAAGTGTATGATAGTCTGTAATGCTCTATCATTTTAAATATCCAGTCTAATTCTCTATATGATAGTTTGAAATCAATTATCAACTTAAATATCCAGTCTATGATAGTTTGTAATTATACATTATTTTAAACTTCAATTCTAGTTTCACAAACAAGTTTATATTTCAGGATACTGTGAGATATTACATGTACCTTGGAGATGCAGATGGTGTTACAGCTGCTGAATATTTCACCATCAGTCCCAGCGATGGTATCATTCGTGTTGTAAAGAGTCTTACTTTGGCTCCACTGAACACATACATGGTTAGTAGCAGTTGCAGTAATATTTTTTTTTATGTCATAACATTGAAAATTCATTCTATTTGGACTGTATGTGTTCATTGTATGCCTCCTTTCAGTTCCGTGTCACAGCTTTTGATTCCTCTGTGCCCATGAAAACTGCTACAGCCTCTGTCACTGTATCTATTAGCAGAGACAGATATGCCCCAGCTTGTGCTTCCCGAAACACCCAATCAGTCAATGAAGACGAAATTGTCAATAACTCAATTCCAGTATTGACAATAGTAGCTTCAGATCCAGATGGAAGTGTAAGCCATACTTTAACCTTTGGCAAGAAATATATACACTGTAAAATAATATTTGTATTACTCAACAACACTCTTATATTTAAAATTATTTGCTTCAGATCAAGATGGAAGTATAAGCTATATTTAACCTATGGCAAAAAAATAGGGTTGTGAAATAGTCAAAAACATTGTTATATTAAAATGTATTATAAACTCCTTGGATAGAAACTGTTTGTTCTAAAAAAAATGTATTTAATAGGATGAGCAATACATTTCTAATTTTCACAGTGACTTTTATGAAAACTGTCGACTTGAAATTATCATAATAAAAGTTCTGATTGTCTTGTATTACTTGCACAGGCTCAGCCATTGATTTATGAGCCCAGTGGCAGTGGATTGGCCAGAGTTTACTTCAACATTAATGCAACAACTGGAAATGTCTATGTCAATATTCCTTTAACAACAACCACCGTAGACAGATTTGAGGTAATTATGAAGATGTTTGTTTGTTTTATTTTATCACCTGTTATAAGACTTGATTGACTTGTTCAGAATCTGACCATTTTCTGTCTTATATCTCAGCTTGAGGTAGCAGTGTATGATCCAAACAATCCATCAAAGAAAGGCCACTGTTATGCTACAATAACCATAAACAGAGACTTGAACCCGCCAGTCTTTGACAACAGTTCTGTTACAGCGAATGTCTGGGAATACGAAAACATTGGCTATGAAGTGGCTGACTTGAATGCCGTTGATAGAGACATTAATGTAACTATAAAATATTATTTCAAATCTTCCTAATAAATCTGCTGATATGTATATTTAAAAAAAAAAAAGAATTTTTTTCAATTATAACATCTACATTTGTTCTTGTAGGACAAAGTTCGGTACTACCTTGATGGAGACAATGTCACCAACGCCTTTTTTGAGGTGGATGACATCACAGGAAAGTTGACTCTGAGACAACCATTACATGGCAATTCACGAAATATTTATCAGGTCAGTGGAAAAAAACTTATTTTTTATCCTACGTATATCTGGTTTAATTTTTTTATATGTACCTCAGTATGTTAAACAAATAGTGAATTAACATCATGCTGATATAGTCTGCATAGCTCAATATTGTTTCTACATTCTGAATGTTATAACATTCTTGCAACATTCTTTGTAGTTCAATATTCTCTTTATATTCTTTTTCTAGTTCAATATTCTTTCTATAATCTTTGTAGTTCAATATTATCGCAACTGACGGAAGGACAAGAAATGCCAGTGCATCAGTAACGGTCAATGTGGTCAGAGATAAAACCCCCTATATTGTGAACCCAGTCACCTCAGTCAATCTGTTTGAATCTGAAGTCGTCGGTAAAAATGTCCTGAATGTGACAGCACAGGATGATGATAAAAGAGTAAGTTTCTAAAGAATTGATAAGTTGGTCCATAATTTTAGGAATCTTACCTGTCATATTAGAACTGTTTTAGGCCAGTTATCCATCAGCTTAAAATGTCGATTGTAATTTTGTTTATAACTGATATTGATTGTAAGTTGCGTTTGATTATATTGAGGTTTGTTTGTGTTGATATTATTTCTTGTTTCAAATGTATACATGTTTATTGGGAGTGACATGATTTCTAAACAGGGAAAGATCCAATGCGTATCAACTGGTAGAGGTCTGGCTGAAAGCTTCTTACAGATAAATATTGACACTGGAGCCATTACCTTGATCAAAAACCTGTCCAGTGATATAAGCTCCTACTATGATGTAAGTCCAGAGAAATCCTTCTTCTCTTTGTTGATTTGTTTGTTTTTAAAGAACTGCTCAATTCCATCTATTACATTGTCAAGTCCTTTCATTGTCAGATAGATATATATATTTCACATTTTCTATATTGTAGACATTTTATTTCACATTTTCTATATTATAGTTTTAATATCTTTAAATATTTGTTGATTGACCTTAAAATTTTTTGTCCGCAGTTTGAAGTCGTTTGCTATGATTCCGCTTTACCATCGGTCAGAAGTAGCCCTGTCGTCATCAGATTTAACATCCTACGCAACCAGAACCCTCCAGTCTTCCAGTCATTACCATACAACTTCCAAATTGATGTCGACAGAAATGGCAACAACCTGGGTTATTTGGTTGGACGCGTGTCTGCTAGTGACAGGGATGGTGTAAGTAATGGCTCACTTTTCTTCTGATTTTATTTAAAGCAGTATTATTAAGATAAGTTTGTCATTTGGGCGTTAAAGATAATTTTTATGTTAAGAAAACTAGTAAAACTGCTTGTCATTTAAGAAGATTGTCTAATTTTCATACATTTTCATTTCAGGATATTCCCTATTATACCCTGAGCAGTACAGACAACTCTGCTAATTATTTCTTCTTGGACAGAAACTCTGGAAACATCTACTTAATAAACTCATTGGTTAATTTACCTTCATCACAAACCCAGTTCAGGGTAAGTAAATAAACTTAAGTATAGAGGCTACTAAATGTTGTTGTTTTTTTGTTATAATACTTGTAAAATGTTTCAGTTCAATGTGATTGTATTGCTACAGACAGGTTCATTCTGTATGTTACTCATGAAAGTCATTTTATTTCTCATGTTTCAGTTCAATGTGATTGCTACAGACAGGTTCATTATGCCTTTAACAGCTACCGAGTCAGTGACTGTTACTTTAGTCAGAGATCAGTATCCCCCAACATTTGGATCTTCCAGTGTCTTCAATGTCACCATAGATGAACATCTACCAGTAGGCAATACCATCCTGAAGTTAACTGCTACAGATCAAAACCTACAGGTAAAGTCTTGATAGATCTGTTTGCGCTACCATTTAAATTTAACACCCATTACCCCAGCCTCCATTTCATCTATTTAAAAAAATCCTCATTTTCAATTTTCAATCACCAGGGTAACATAACATATCTAGTCACTGGCATAGATCCTGCTGACAGTTTCTTTACAGTTGGTTCAGATGGCTCTATCACAGTTCGCAGAGATTTGAGATTAGATATCTTCCCCAGAAGAGATTACACTGTGAGATATCAATTTTATCTTCACATCATTACAAGCACATTTTTAGAATCAGTCTATAGAAAGTTAGTTGCTTATTTCCAGTGTTCTTATTTTTTTCAGCTCACTGTTGTAGCTTTTGACAGTACGTTCCCAAATAACAGAGCCACAGCTACCGTGTATATCACTGTGGCAAGAAACGCCAACTCTCCCTATTTTTCTCAGCCTACCATCACTGTCAGTGTTCCAGAAACAAAACCAACACAAGATCTTGTCACAAAAGTTACCGCCACTGATGCAGATAATGTAAATACATATTTAATTCTTTTTTAGGGAATTCAAAAAAAGGATAATTTTTGTTGATATGTGACAGTCATTGGGTAAATATTTTAAAACTTCATTGGGTAAATATTTTAAAACTTCATTGGGTAAATATTTTAAAACTTCATTGGGTAAATATTTTAAAACTTCATTGGGTAAATATTTTAAAACTTCATGATGATTTGCTTTTTGTTCATGTTGATTATCAGGACACACTCAGCTATGTTCTTGTCAGGGACAAGTTAGGTGGAGATGGTTTGTCTTTCTTCTATATTGAACCAAACACAGGCAACATTTACCTGAGACGGCCACTCACAGAAACCACAACAAACTCCTACACTGTAAGTCTAGTGGGGAGAGGGGGGAATGTTTTACATTTTGCAGAGAATGGTCATAGAATCATGGGTATGAAAGACTAAATATTTAGCTGGTATACATTATTATTGTTCACATTTTTGTGAGATATAATAATAAAAATAGATGTACATTTTATATCTAACTGTATTTTTTTTTATTGGCCTAATGCTCTCATGCATTTCCTGTTCTGCATGTAGCCTATACCATAATTTTTCTTGCAAACTAACTTTTGAAAAAAAAAATTTTAGTATCAGATTGTAAATCAGGTAATAAAACATGCGTTTTTTCAGTTATGACGCCGTCTTTATGTTAAGTGTAATTTTTTTCCTATTTAAAGCTTGTCTCTGGCACTGAGATGGATAAATTATTAAATATATAAAAAAAGAAATATTTTTTTCTTCTATTTGCCATGAATATATACAATAATAATCCATTCCTCTCAAACACAAATAAAGACAATAAATATCAGCTCATTGTGTGTGTGTGTAGTTGTTTTTTTTTTTCATTTACAAGCATAAACAAACATTATCAGCTTAATCATCCAATTGTTTGAGACAAAATCTTAAATTCACCAACATTTGTTCAAATCAGCTTGTGGTGAGTGCAACAGATTCTGGCAACCCATCAAAGAGTTCAACTGTGGATGTTGTTGTCAATATCCTACGAGCTGGTAGACCAGTGTTCTCTGTCAATCAAAGCTCTATCACAGTACCAGAGAATACACCTATTGGAACATCTGTGTTTAAATTTGATGCCACCAAACCTGGAGCCAATGTGAGTTAATATTGTATATTATTTAGAAACGGAATTAGATTAAATTATTTTAGTTATGGTCTTATGGTAGACCATTTGAGATTAGATTTGAAAATCACACGATTTTGCCACCTGGCTTGAAAGAGGTACTGGCATTAGGTGTGTAAAGTAAAGGCAGCTACACACAAGTCAAACAATCCTATGTATGCGGTGGCTACTAGAAATGTGAGCAAAGAGCTTCCATGAGAATAATTTTTTTTTAATTAACTTGCTGGAAAATGTACAGTTTATTTCTAAAACATTTTTTCTGAACCTGCAGATTGCCTATGAACTTGTTGGAGACGGCATCGCACCATATCTGTTTACAGTCTCCAGTAACGGTACAGTGACAGTTAAAAATAGTCTGAAGGGATTCCAGGATTTATCATACAATGTAGGTTTTTGTTCAGGACTTAGTTAATAATGTTTGTGTCAGAAAATATTTAAACTGTAAAGTTAATTTATCCACGGATTGGTGTTGACTTGGGAGGCTTAGGATGATTTGTGAAAGTTTTAGCTTTATGCATTAACCGTTGCTGCCTTGCTGATTGAACAAAAGTTATATAATGGCTAACATTAATTAGTCAAATTATCAGTTGTTTTTTTAACATCGGTCGTGGGCTATTAGTGAATTTTATTTTTCCAACTATACATGTTTAACTGTAAATCCGTTCTTATAAACGTTTTTATTTCTAACTTCATTTTATTCTACAGTTGGTTGTGAATGCATTTGACCCAGCTTTCCCCCAGTTCAAGACGTCAGCACAGTTGACTACCAACATAACAAGGAACAACAACAGTCCACAATTCAACCAGTCTGTGTACTATGGCAATGTGACACAGAGTACCACTCCTTTCACAAAGATTGTTTCTGTTGTGGCCAACGATACACTAGATGGGGTATGTAAGCAGTTTGCTATATATATATAGAGAGAGAGAGAGAGATGGAGGACAATATTTCCTGGAAACACACAATTTACAAACAATGTTTGTTAATAATAATTGTTTTTGTGGAAAAAACTGATTAATTTCTTAAGACTTTTCAGTATTGAAAGAAAATCAGTTATTATTGGTGATTGATATGGATCATGGTTTATCTGTTGTTTTTTTATTTCATGTGTTCTTAATAGCAAATTTTTTCCATTATTTTATTTTTTTTTACTGCTGTTGTCTACAGGACAAAGTCACGTACAGATTAGTTGGACCAGATATTTGCCTGAGAAGTTTTTTCCTAAACTCACTAACTGGTGAATTAATGTTGGCTGTCTCACCAAGTACATTAGGCAATGGAACAATAGACGTAAGCTTTTTTTAAATAATTTACTATAAAGTATTAGTCGCTTTTATACATAAAACTGGCTAGCAACAAAATTTTAAGTGAATTATGAAGATCTACTTAACAGCAACCACAATAGGCAAAAATTAGTAACAAAATAGATCATAACAAAAGAAATGTTGAACCAACTTGGGAAAAGGCACTAAACTTTTAATATAACAAACCCTTTCAACCCCCTAATTTAATTTTGCACAACATTCAATTCAACTTACTATCATTTATTACTAATACGACCTATTTTTGATTGTCTCTTCATTCATTTTCACACACACTATTTTTAAATACAGTGGATTCCGCTTAATTGGGACAGCCGCTTATTCGGGACAAAAAAGCCTCGGTCCCAATGTGTCCCAATTAAGCGGAATCAACTGTAATTCAAAATAGAAAGATCATTAGTAAGCTTAATCTCTTTAACACAGAATGCAATGAATTTCTTCTACTGTCAATTTAGTATATCCTTAAAAAATGTAAATAAATGGCAGGGTTCTTATTTTTAATATTATCATATTTTTATTAAGTCCGTAGAATTTCAGTGTAAATATATCCTTATTTTGTCTTTTTCCCTAAAGAATATAACCATATCATTATTAAAGGACTGTGTCTTGTAATGACTATAGGCTTAGGGCCTAGAATTTGCGGCTAATTTTTCCGGCATTGTTATTTAACAAAAATTTAATTCCAATTTGTGCACACACAGATACACAAGAAGGCGGATTAGTGGTTTATGATTGCACTGACAAGTACAATAATTTTTATTTTATATATTGTTAACAAGTATTAACTCCGACATTTTTTTTTAGCAGAGAAATAAGAATTAGATTTGAGCTTTATAATTTTTTACAAAACATAGAGCGGTATTAAGAAAGATATATAGAACAAAGATGACGAGTCCTAAAATACATGTATTCCCTTTAATTATTCCTATTTATAGATTATAATAAATGTTTTTCATTACTTAAATAAATGGGAATCAGATGAAAATATTGCTTTCGTTTATTATAGTTTTGTTCATTAATGTTGCTGAAAATGAGTCTTAACAACACTCAAAACATGAAGGCATAGTAGTCAGTTCTGTGCTAACCTATGACTGTTATAATGAGTTCTCGTATCAGCTGATTATACAATATTTATTTATTTTATTTGTTCAACTTGCAGTGCCAGGTAGAAGCAACTGACAACGGTTATCCCACACCTAAAGTGAACACATCAATTGTTCGCATCTCTGTGACCAGTGAGACTGCACCTAAATTCCTGACACCGTTGGTTATCACCCTGAATGAAACTGTCAATCAAAACACAAGTATAGGCACAGTGACAGCTAACAAGCCCAATCTAGTGGTGAGTTGCCATAATATTGAATATTACTGGATTTAAATTTATATAAACTATGACTCAATGACAGAAGTTAATCCAGCTCAACATCAATTGAAATTGTTTGCATTAAGTCTCACCTAAAAGAATAAAAGTCTTTGATACCTAAAATTTTTTGTTATCAGCTGTTTGTTTTTAAGTATATCACAATAATTTCCATTCAGAATTTATACAACATTGCTGGATATATTCAAAGCAAACAGCTGATCAATCTAACAGTACTAGAACATTTTATTCTGCTCTTCTGTTAAGATCAATTGTACAATGTTCTTACAGGGACAGATTCGCTATACACTGGAAGGTGAATACCCCTCACAGACATTTTTTGCTGTAAATTCCACCACTGGCAACATACAAGTCATCAATGACCTCAGAAATGATCCACTGAAACTCACTCAGTACAACGTAAGTTTGTTTTTTCCTCTAATGGATCACAAATAATACCACTTTACTTTTATTATGACAACTAACTGAGCTTAGTATATTGAAGTCCTGCTGTGAACTAATAATGGATTATTGTCGTTCTCTACAGCTGTTTATTTGTGCAGTGGACTCGGCTTACCCTGCAATCAAAACGTGCACCACCCAGATGGTCTCTGTTAACCGCAATCAGTTCGCTCCAGTGATCACACCATCCACACAGCGCGTCACCATTCCAGTGGACACAAATATCACTTCATGGTCACGTGTTCTTAGTGTAACAGATGCTGACAGTGTAAGTTGATAAATAATGATAAATTATTTAAAAGTGTATTGTAACATAAAAAATGATATAAATTTTAATTCAATGGCTGAAACATTTAAATAGCTATTATCAGAGCAACTTTTGGAAAACAATGGGGCTGAATACAAGACGTAAGACCTTTAATATGCCAGTTATTACTGTGTGCTTTAACTTTATTGCAATATTAGGACTATCACAATATTAGGGCTATCACAATATTAGGACTATCACAATATTAGGACTATCACAATATTAGGACTATCACAATATTAATTTAACCATTAAGATTTATAACCATAAAAATTAATTTTTAAAAAAAATTAAAACACACATAATTTTACTATAAAATAATTCAAATTTCTTTTTTTTTTTTAAATCCACACTTTGCCAATAATAATTTTACTTTCCAAAATTCTTAATTAATATTACATGTATCAATGAGTGAAATAACAAAATGATCCATGTGTCTGTGCTTAATTAAATTTTTCTTTCATTTATGCCAGAGAAATGATCATAATTGGCTAATATTTCTTCCTCTATCAGTCCAAAGTCACTTGTTCCATCATTGGCAATGCCAAAGCTCAAGAATATTTCACAGTTGATCCAAATACTTGTGTTGTCACCATGAAAAAGTCATTGCTGGCAGATCCAGACAACACTACATTATACTCTGTAAGTTATAATTTATTTCACTTGTCAGTCATGTACACTTTGAAGGTTTTGCTTTTAAAACTGTCTATGATCACTTATTTCATTGAAATTTTCACTTGATCATTTTAGTAGTTTATTTTTCATGATGCTCCTTAATATCCAAAGATCACAGTTCAGGCCACAGACAATGGACTTCCTGCAAGGTTTTCTAATGGTTTGCTTGAGGTGGTCGTCAACAGAGACCTTAAAGATCCAGTTATAACAAACTTACCTAGTACAGCCACTATAAAGGAGACTGCCAGTATCGGAACTTCCATTTTCAAAGCAGATGCCAGAGATGATGATCAAAATGTTTGTACATTTTTTTTATTTAAACTGAAGTCTAAAAAAAACACATTCTATAAAAACTTGCAGTTAAAAATAATGTAATAATTGTGTAATAATAAAACTATAATAATTATTATGAAGACTTCAGAATAATTTTTAAAACCTTCCATTATGCATATTTTATTCAGTTGCTATGGTTACTATGTTGTGACTAAATTATAGTTTTGAATTATTTTATAATACATGTCCATATTCAGCTAATGTGTACCCAAAGTTGACTGAGTAGAGTCAATGTCCCTTGACCGTGTAGTTTTAAAACCTGAAAGTTTACAGATGTTAAAAATTAGTTTCAAATGTCTACTTTTGTCAACAGAGTCGAGTCATCTGTGAAATAATGCCCAGTTATCCTGCTAGCATTTACTTCCAGATAAATTCAGCAACATGTGAGGTCGCACTTCGTAATTCTGTTCTGTTGGACAGTCAAACATCTTACCAGGTATGTATTTTTTGTTTATTTTTAAGAAATGACTTTTTTAGACTTTAAGAATAGGAATTTTAAGAAAACTAAGCTTTGGAATAGTAAGTTTTAGAATACTAAGTTTTGGAAGTGGATTCACAATAGAATTACAACTGATTTGGTGGCATTTGTTGTTTCATAATATGAAAAAAAAATTTCTTTATTTCTTCAATAATAAAAAAAAAAAATCTAGGTCCCCATCCAGGTGTATGACATGAACTGGCCAAATAACAAGGTCACTAGAAACCTGACAGTTAATGTTATCCGTAATGAGAATGGACCTGTTTTTACTGGACCCTCCACGGCCAACATTAATACCAACTTCCCACCTGGTGAAACTGTCCTGTTACTGACAGCCACTGATGCTGATGGTGTAAGTATTTTATTTATTTATTTTATTATTATTGCTTACATTTTTAAAACTTATTGTTCTCTTGGTCTAATCACAGTGGCTTATAAATGCACTCTTTTGAATTATCAATATTTTATTTTCAGGATCGTCTGACGTTTAGTAAAGTAAATCCTAATGACAACAGTAGCAGTAATTTTATTGTAGACAGTACAACTGGACGAATCATTCTGATCAAACCACTGACTGGACCAGGAACGTATACAGTAAGTCATATCTCTTTCACACAAGATCTCTTAGCATTTTAATGTAACATTAATTTAGAATGTTTAAATTTTATTGTACTGAATTTACGGTAACTTGTCACTGTTTCAATTTGTGGACATCCTTAAAAAAAAATAGCTAAACTATGAGAACTACGTGAAGTAATTTTCAACTAGTGTAAGAGCATCTTGTTTTTTTTTTAGTTTGATGTCCTAGTCACTGACAACCGTAATCCAGCTAAAACCAGCCCCCAGACAGTTAGAATTAACGTCAGCAGTGGCACTGTCTCTGTACCTCCATCTTTTGTCAATGCCCCATACAATGCAACAATCAACATCAATGCTGTACCCAACAGTGAGGTACTGGCCAACATCCTGGCAACTAAACAGAATCTGACGGTTAGTTTTGTGGCACATGTTTGTCTCTTTCTTTTCTATAGATAAAGTCCATACTAAGGAAGAAACATTTTGTAACATTTTTATTTTATTTTAAATTATGCTCAGGAATTAATTCACTTTGTTGTGCTAATGAGCATATTTTTATTTCTCTACTTCACCAGGGCAATATAAAATACCGAATAGTTGGTGGCGTCCCTGGGGATGCAGTGAGCTTTTTCAGAATAGACGAAAACAATGGCAGGGTGTCTCTTACACAGAGATTAGACAACAGCCCTTCTATGAACAACCGCTACAGTGTTGTGGTATGTCTTAAATGAAATTTTGGCTAATTAAACTTTTCATTTCTTAATTTGCGTTTGATGTCAGTGTTATTTTAATTTACAAGAAGAAAAAAAAATATATTTTCAGCTGTTTATTGAAGCCTATGATGATAAAGTACCTTCAGAAGCCATCAGTACAACACTGACTGTTTACTTCCGCCGTAACCTGAGTCCACCAGTGTTCACCTTGACAAACTATAATGCCGTAATTGAAGACTACACCCCACCTGGGTCTAGTGTCGTAACTGTGGGAGCTACAGACAGTGATCCTTTGGTATAGATTTCTTTCTCACTTTATGATTCTTAATATGTTTATGGGTTTAAATGTTAAAGTTGAAAAAAATAGTCACTCCATGTGTGTGTTAAGAGTAGAAGATATGCTTGTCATTTATTGAAACATGGTTCATATGATTAAGTACATGTGATTCATTTATTTTGGTTGATGTTAAAAGAAATAATGTTACTTTTTCCTAATGCTCACAGTCACCAGAAAATATGATCCTGTATAAACTAGACCAAAGCAGAAGTCCAGCTGATTACTTCAGTATCAACAGTTACACTGGACTCATCACAGTCTCTCAGAGAGTCTCTACTGATCCAGCCAAACCCACTTCATACACAGTAAGTTCTGTAATATTGGTAAATTTGTTTGTTTTGTTTTGTTTTGTTTTAAATCATCCCCAGTTGGTGATTGATGTTTATAACTAAGCTCATTGTTAGTTCTGGAACAAATTTAAATAATCATCAAACTCTCTGCAGAGTGATAATATAAGTACAGTTCTATTGTATTGATCCCATGAAACATTTCAGCTGTATGTGCTAGCTCAAGATCCAAGTCTTGAACCCAGGACTGCCACTGCCACCGTACTTATCAATGTGAATCGCAACAGTGCACCTTATTTTACACCATCAAAATCATTCAGTACTCAAGTCTCTGATACAGTTGAAATTTTGTTCCCTTTCCTGACCGCAACAGCAACTGATCCTGATTCACAAGTGAGTACACACAGTGTTTAAAGCCATTCAATTTCACCGTTTTTCTTCATGTGTTATTTGATATAAAGCACTTTTAGTCGATGAATAAATTTTTTTTTTTTTTTTGCATTGTTTGGGGGAAAATTGCAATGATGATAGCACCAACAAATTATTTTTTCCATAAATGGTTTTGACTATTCCTGAATGAAATAGTAATGTTTGACTATTATTCAATGAAATAGTAATGTTTGACTATTATTCAATGAAATAGTACAATGTTTGACTATTATTCAATGAAATAGTAATGTTTGACTATTATTCAATGAAATAGTACAATGTTTGACTATTACTGAATGAAATAGTAATGTTTGACTATTATTCAATGAAATAGTAATGTTTGACTATTACTGAATGAAATAGTAATGTTTGACTATTACTGAATGAAATAGTAATGTTTGACTATTACTGAATGAAATAGTAATGTTTGACTATTACTGAATGAAATAGTAATGTTTGACTATTACTGAATGAAATAGTAATGTTTGACTATTATTCAATGAAATAGTAATGTTTGACTATTACTGAATGAAATAGTAATGTTTGACTATTACTGAATGAAATAGTAATGTTTGACTATTACTGAATGAAATAGTAATGTTTGACTATTACTGAATGAAATAGTAATGTTTGACTATTACTGAATGAAATAGTAATGTTTGACTATTACTGAATAAAATAGTAATGTTTGACTATTACTGAATGAAATAGTAATGTTTGACTATTACTCAATGAAATAGTACAATGTAGTGTCTTGTGTGTCTTTGGAGAAATTAGTATTATCAGGCTGGCAATGAAACAGCCTTGGCTATTTGAAAAAAAATGTAACACAAAGGCAATAGGTTAGCGCTGTTGATAGTGAGCTCGACTCACATGTAAAGGGTACAGGGTTCAATCCCTGCTGAAGCCAAAAAAATATTCCCCGCTGACTTGGAGAGAAGATGGGAGCCACCAAGTCTATAAACCCACAGAGAGGACATTAGAAAGTACATCTGTTGGTGTGTCCATTCGTTCCCCCTGCAACCACATCATTTAAGGGCCTTCAAAAAAAAAAAAAGAAACACAAAGGAGTAATGAATCTTAATTTGTATACAATCCAAGGATAGTTTTTACACAGTAAACCTTGAGGAAATATACAATCCAAGGATAGTTTTTACACAGTAAACCTTGAGGAAATATACAATCCAAGGATAGTTTTTACACAGTAAACCTTGAGGAAATATACAATCCAAGGATAGTTTTTACACAGTAAACCTTGAGGAAATATACAATCCAAGGGTAGTTTTTACACAGTAAACCTTGAGGAAATATACAATCCAAGGATAGTTTTTACACAGTAAACCTTGATGAAATATACAATCCAAGGATAGTTTATACACAGTAAACCTTGAGGAAATATACAATCCAAGGATAGTTTTTACACAGTAAACCTTGTGGAAATATACAATCCAAGGATAGTTTTTACACAGTAAACCTTGAGGAAATATACATGCTCTATTAACCTAAATATTTCTAAAAATACTAATAAAAAGTATAATGACTGTTTACTTTTTACATGAAACTGTTCACTGTATCCCCCATGTAAAAAAAAAAACTAAGTAATAATGACTGTTTACTTTTTACATGAAACTGTTCACTGTATCCCCATGTATCAAAACTAAGTAATAATGACTGTTTACTTTTTACATGACACTGTTCGTTGTATTCCCCATGTAAAAAAACTAAGTAAATAGTCATTACATCTTTGGTAATATGTAAGATCAATTCATTTAATGCCACAAATTCCATAAGAACTTTTGTGTTTATTTCCAGTTGAGACCAGATTCAGACAATGGTAAACTAGATTTCAGTATTATCAACCAGAACAACAGCACAGATGTCCGTAAAATATTTACCATCGACAGTAAGGGTCAGATATCTGCAGTGAGATCTTTGCAAAATTTACCAAACTCAACCTATACCGTAAGTATTTAGATATTAGAATCAGTCAATTAATAAAGTTTTGTCCACGGAAAGTGTATTATTGCAAATTTTCATTCTTTAATTAAAATACAATAAATGAAAGTAATATGCACTCATCAGCTAACAGATTAATAAATAAAAGAACTAAATAACGTTTTCATTTTTTTTTTATTAAATAGTTCCAAGTGATGGTGTCAGACAGAGGTTTTCCCCCACTGACAGATGTTGCCACGGTAACAGTTACAATCTCATCCACTTCCGGACTAGCATTTGTGCCTGCCACTGCCACCTACAACCAGCCAGAGATCAGTCCAATGCCGTCAATCTTAGAGACTGCTACTGCAACTAATACTGCAGGCACTGTAAGAAAACCTGTTGTCTCTGTTCTCTAGTTTTATTCTGAAACAAAACTCCGTATTTTACCAAATATACAGCTGTGTGTATTAGAGCTCTGCTTATGGTGTTGTTGTTTTTTTTCCTTCTCATCAGGGTGCCATACTCTACGAGCTGTTAGCTGATGGCTTTGCCAAGTCAGCATTCAACATCAGTAATACAACTGGTGTCATCACACAGATACTGCCATTCAGTGATGACCAATTGAAATCCCTTTCTTATCTGGTAGGTGTTGCATGACTAGGTGTTGCATGACTAGGTGTTGCATGACTAGGTGTTTTATAGATACGAAAACCAGCTTTAAAGGCCTTCTGTCTACATTTTCATCTAATCGCAATTTTTTGTTGTCTATTTGCTACAGTTGACGATTCGTGCTTACCGCCAGAATAATCCTGGAATACAAGCGTACAAAACTATCAGAATTAACATCGACCGTAATCCTACTAGCCCACTGTTTACACGTAATAACTATACGTTCACCATACCAGAAAGTCAAGGTCTGGGAAGTGTTTTTGGAAATATCACTGCTACTGATCCAGACACTGTAAGATACTTTCAGATTTTTTTTTATCTCACTTTAAACCAAAATAAATTTTAGTATATTGAAGTCTTGCTCTGAACTAATTTACTAGTTTTGATAAAATGCATCATCGTTTGATGTCTATGAACTTTTTTTTACTGCAGGGTACTGCCGGTGAACTGACCTACACAATATCCAGAGTGTTCAACAACCCATTGAGCAGCTACACTTTCTTCTACGTGAATCCATCCACTGGTGACCTGTCTGTTTCACGCAGTCTATTAGACGATCGAGGCACAACTGTTTATATTGTAAGTGCTCTCCTTGTAACTATTTTTATGGTGGATAAAGTTCCCTGAGGCCCTAGAGAGCCATCGGAGCAGGTGAATTGTAGAATTCATCTTTTTCTGTACCCTCGTCATTTAAAGGGGATCATGCTGTTAGCACAACTCCCAGCCGCCTTTACTTCAGTTAGGTCCTCATTTAAAGGGGATCATGCTGTTAGCACAACTTCCCAGCCGCCTTTACTTCAGTCAGGTCCTCATTTAAAGGGGATTATGCTGTTAGCACAACTTCCCAGCCGCCTTTACTTCAGTCAGGTACTCATTTAAAGGGGATCATGCTGTTAGCACAACTTCCCAGCCGCCTTTACTTCAGTCAGGTACTCATTTAAAGGGGATCATGCTGTTAGCACAACTTCCAGCCGCCTTTACTTCAGTCAGGTACTCATTTAAAGCTCAGTTGGACTTGAACAACTTTCTTCAGGACCTGTGAAAATTCCCTTTGATTCTCACGTTCGGGCAACTACACCAACAGGCCATCCATCCCACTATTTTTACAATGGTTGTTCCATTATGTCATAAAAAAATGTACTTTTTTAAAAATTATAATGGGACTCAATTATTATTTTTTTAAACGTTTATATTTTGCTCAGAGTAAAATATTTAATTTAGCTCGAACAAGCAGATTGAATAATGATAAGCATAATGTGTCTAATCTAGTGCAAATTAAAGTGATGGTCATGAAATCACATTTGCCACAGTTAAGTCTCATTAATCTTATATCATGCACGAACCTCATAATGGACTCTGTTCTGCTCAGTTCCCAATCAAAGTAACAGACAACGGAGTCCCTCAACGGTCTGCAACTGCAACATGTACAGTCAATGTCATGCGTAACATCAATGCCCCCGTCTTTGTTCCGAAAAACACTTACTATGTGGAAATACCAGAGGATTTTGCTGTGGGTCGAGCTCTCCTTGATCTGAACACCACAGAAGCAGACAATGTAAGATGCAGTTTTTGTCTAATCAATTTTTTGTGTGCTTTGTTATTTTTAAATATTTGATGGAATTAAGTAAGAGGAAGTGTTCTCTTTAGAGTTACTAGGGATTAATTCAGAAATATACACATATATATAAACACCACTTTTAAAGAAGAAAATTTAGAGTTTAGATTAAACTTTGTTTATTTCTGTATCAGTTACAAGCATTTTTATCACAATTAAATACGCTAATTTTGAACCTATTCTCTCAGCCAGAGGAATTCCCTAAATTTAACACCTTATTTATACTGCCATTTTGGAAGCCAGGAAATGCAACATTTACAAAAGTTATACCAGATAATGTTGAAAAAATTAAACCAATAAAAAAAGTCTCTTGTGTATAAAAATGGAAGTTTATGAAAGAACTGAAAGGTTTTACCAAAATATAGTGCATATATATTTATTGTAGGTGTCTGAATTTATCTATATCTAATATAAAGAGCAACCAATGGATATGTTAAATCTTATAAAATAACTATTCCATTTCTTGTCTGGCAGCAAATTGTGAGCTACAGCATAGATAGAACTGGCATCAACACTCTCTACTTCAATGTAGATAATACAACTGGCATCATTTCACTGGCACAGTCTGTACTCAGAGCACCAACCAACCTATTTACTGTAAATACTTTTTTTTTTTGTTTCCTTTTATTTTCCCCCTTTATCTTTCTACATTTTTTTTTTCGTATTTCTTTTATGATTTTAATAGTCAATTTTTTGTGAAAGTAGTGTAGAATGCCGTTGTGGGTAATGTGCAAAAAGTGACGTTAAAATTATAAAGTTTTTTTTATTTAAGATAACCAATAAAATCCATCATACTGAGGTGTAATACTGATCTATGTTTTTTTAGCTGACGATCATAGCCAGTGACAACCAGCCATCCGCAAGGACTGCAGAAGCTTCCGTCACCGTTGCTATATTGAGAAATCCCAATGCACCGAAATTCACTTTGTACAACAATGAAAAGAATATCTCTGAGTATCAGGAGGTCAATGTCCCTATAATAGCACTGGTTGCTATTGATAACGACACTTCTACGGTAATTAAAAACTTTCAGTTCACTGTTTTTTTTTTTGTAGCGAGATTGACATAAATCTTTTAATTTTACATGAAGTAATGAATCTGTTCACTGTTTTTGTCCTCCACATCAGAGTGACAGTGGCAGAGTAACCTACTACATCGTCAATCAAACTGCCATCAGCCCAACACCTACAGCAGGCTTTAAAACAGACTTTTTCACTATCGGCTCCAACAATGGACAAATTTATCTATCCAGACCACTGACCACTTTAGAATCAGCTGATGTGTATCATGTAAGTCTAAGATGTGTATCATGTAATTCTAAGATGTGTATCATGTAAGTCTAAGATGCGTATCAAGTAAGTCTAAGATGCGTATCATGTAAGTCTCAGTACTGTTTAACAAAAGTTGCAAGAATTTCTTCCATATCACATTTAATTTAAAGATGAGACAAAGCTGAGCATTAACATTTGTAATAGTATCATCTACACATCTGTGTACAGAGGTTCATTTTCAACATGACAAAATATTTTTGTTTTTCAAGATATATGTCAGAGCTCAAGATGGTGCCATAACACCCAAGTACGACACAACTCTTGTCAAAATCAACATTGTCAGAGACTTGTTCAGGCCAGAGTTTGGTGCCCCTAGTTTCTCAGCTGTCATTAGTGAATCACAAGACATCAATTCTGAGATTATAAATGTGGCAGCTGTTGACAGGGATGTTAATGTTGATCTCAACAGAGGAGTAAGTTTATAAATCAGAATCACTTCACTATTTTATATTAGAGGCTTTGGTTAACCATGATTGTATTTTTTTATTGTGACCAGATGAACTTAAACCCTTTTTGTCTCTATAAATTTACTTTCAGACACCCAACGCTCAGGTTGTTTATGAACTCAGAGATTTCCAAGAGAGTAATAAACAAAGTCGATTCTTTGGTGTCACTGAAACCGGTATTATATATAAGAAACAAGCAACAACTGGTAACAGTGGTAGTGAAACATTCTTGGTAAATATTACATCCACTTAGGAATTTATTCATATTTTTCTTAATGAAGGTCTTGGGGCTTAAAAATCATGTTTAAATATCTAAAATATTTTAAGTACCAAATATCTAAAGTACCAGATGCATTTAGAGCTAAGCAGTTAAAATATTTGAAGGTTTTTTTTTCTAGAGTGCTAATATATGTTTTTAAAAGTTAAACTGCGTTAAGACCAAGCCCCTGATAAAAATAGGAAATTGGGGGGTCCTCTCTGTCCCAACATCGCAGCAAAATAAAAATGAATTTCAAAGGCTACAAGCACCTTATACAAGTTCAGGATGCCTTCCCTTCGTGACAGCCCCGCTGAAGCCCTTGTCAAGACAGACGAATGCATACAAAGAGATTGTGTGGCTAGCACAATGCCCATCTGCCTTTATTTCCCAACCAAAAGTTAGGTACCCATTTAAAGATGACTGAACTTGGTAACTTTTATCCAGGCCCTGAATAAAGTCAGAGGTTCTCACTGAGGTTTGGTCCCAGGACCCCCAGATCAACCATCCTTCACCACAATTAAAAAAAAAATGTGCGTTGCGCATTGCTAATAAATATTTCGCTAATAAATATTTCCTTCATGTTTTGTTACACGCTATAAACTGTATTATCAAAGGATTGTGTTCTCCGTATTCAGTTCCAGGTGGTGGCCCGTGACAAGAATTGGCAGAAAAACATGTTCTCAGTGGCCAATGTCAGCATCACAGTCAATTATGTCGGAGGCGTGACTGGCAAACTTGGATTCATTCAGCCAGTATTCATGTGAGTATCTTCGTACATGCTCAGCATGAGTGCATTTGTTTTTGTTAGATTTTATTTTTTTTTTTTTTGTTGTTGAGACTTGTTGACACTGTATTGAAATGTTAATATTGTGCAATAATTTTTTTGTTGAGACTTGTTGACACTGTATTGAAATGTTAATGTTGTGCAATAATTTTTTTGTTGAGACTTGTTGACACTGTATTGAAATGTTAATGTTGTGCAATAATTTCCCCTCACTTCACTACTGCTTTTTTTTTTATATATATTTTGCTTGACGTGCATTTGTTTTTAAATATTAACTAAGTACTTGGTCATGTAAAAAAAATTATTTTAACAAAGTACTGCTATTTTTGAAATTAATGTATGCATTTAACACTGATAACTATTTACATATTTTTTGTTTCATTTCTAGCGTGAATGTGAAAGAGAACACTGTAGAAAATACTCAGATTCTATTCATGGATGTAGAGAACCAAGGAAACAACCAAGTTGTGTGCACTATTCTTGGCAGCATAGGTAAGTACAAGGTTGAATTAGTTTTAACCATTGTGTAGACAAGGTTGTTGATGTGGGCCCATTCTTCTCCCAACGTGGCAAGCATGTGTCATCTATGTAAATAAAAATGTAAATAGGATGTCAGTCTCTATACATCATCACTCCGAAAGTTTTGAAATTTTGACACATAATTACAGTAAATTACTCACTTTTTTATATATATTTATTTTTATTCTAATGCTGTTATATTCTAAAATAATATTTTACTTATTTTTATTCTAATGCTGTTATATTCTATAAAAATAATATTTAATCAATCGGTTTGGTAAAATTATCTCTTTAGTTTTTAAAAACCATGGAGAGGTTGTGCTCCTGATTTAAAGCAGAAACTTTAATTAAAATAAAGTTGGGCTCCTGAAGCATCTGACGTAAGTGGTACTCTAACAGTTGCGATGAAGTTCTATGCTGATTTATATATACGTATATTAATATAAGATAATGTAATGATATAAGGTTTCCAATGATTTCATGGCACCCCATGTAACTTCACTCCTATAAGTTGTCCGCCCCTAACAAAGGAGGGAAGAAGGAAAATTTGTGCCCCCCTGATTTAAAGCATCCAGTGTAATTGATATAAAAATATTTCTAAAAGTGTATAGAGTAAAAAATAACTGCCCTTGCCATGGTATCTATAAATGTGTTTACATTTCACTTAAAAAATAATTATGTTCACATTTTATTTAAAAATTCAACCATTATCTATTCCAGATTACTTTGTAGTGAGGGCCATTGACAATGAGAAGAACTGCGCCATATATTTGAAAACAGCCTTAGACAGAGAAAAACAAAGCCTGTTTGACTTCAACGTCACAGTTCAGAGCAAGGCACTGACTGAAACAGGCAGAAAGAAACGACAAGTCATGGTTTACAGTATGTATTGATTCAAAGTTTTTTTTCTTTCACCCTGATTTGATTACTTTTAAGAAGACATTGTTGTGTTGTGTTAAGCTGGCACAGTCTATATATAACCTCTGCCCTCTGTCATTGCTAACCGGTTGCGCTGGTTCTTTCATTCAGATGTGTGGGAATGGGCCAGAGTGTATGTGAATGTAATAGATGTGAATGACAACTCACCACAATGGATCTTCGTCCAACATAATGTGAAGGAAAACACCACTGATTCCCCATCTGGTACTCGCAATATTTTCATCACAGCCATCGCCAACACCTCAGCCCCGGACACGGTGGCCATACAGCTACAGGTAAATGGAATTTTTTTTTACGAGAACATTTCTGTTTGACATTCTTGCTTTTTTTGATGGACATCTGATCTATTATAACGGTTTTAAAAAAAATTAAATTATCTCACAAAAATGCCCTTGGTTTTTTTACTTAGGCAACTGATCCTGATTTGGGTCCGAATGGAGAGGTCAGATATCGCTTACAGACGCCAGCACTAAACCCTCCACCGTTTAGAATTGAAGACGCCAGTGGTAATTTGTTGTCTGGTGAGATTCCAGCAGAAGACAGGGCCTCCAGAGCTTTACCATACGATTTGATCGCAGAGGCCTATGATCTCAGTCCAGAAATATCCAAATCTGTTACAACACACTGCTATGTAAGTGTCTTCTTTCCAAGAAATATTTCAGATGCTAGTTAAATATTCTCTTTCATTGCTGGCTTGAATATTATTATTTTTACTACAATAAATATTTAAGATATAAGCTGCATAAATACATGTACTTTAATTGCAGACTTAAATTTTTTAAAAATTGTACTACAGTAAATATTTAAGATATAAGTTACATAAACACTTTCATTGCTAAAATTGTACTACAGTAAATATTTAAGATATAAGTTACATAAACACTTTTGTTACTTACTGTAAACATTTTTTTTTTCAGGTCAATCTTATCCGTGACATCAACCGTTTTGTCATGGTAGTAAATAACAAAGGTTATGAAGAAGTGATCAGACTCAGAGAGAGCTACAGACTGTAAGTTTTGATAGATTAAAATGGTTTTCTATTTTACTTCTCAGACCATGTTTTACATTTAAAACAAAATAGTCCTCATTTTGTCTGTTTTAAAACTTGGAATGATCTCTCGTTGACAGTGCTCTTGAAAGTGCCTCAACCTATGTTATTATAATTGAGAAAGTTGAATCTAAAAGATACATTCAGGATGGTGCCATTCAGATTGATAATAAAGCGTAAGTTATTTTTTTTTTATAATAAAAGCAAAGGTTATTCTATAATAAAAGACTGAGTTACATGTTATATTAAACTGTAAGTTATTTTTTTATCATACTGAGCATTTTTTCCACTTTTTTTTTAAATTTTCTAAATGGAGACTGGCTTTTTTCATGGGGGATAACCATCATTAAATACCATCACATTGTTATTTCTATTCGATAACTCCCTTGTACTCAACTAAAGGAAGAATGTAAATTAATTCCAACATACATGTTTTTAACTGCCTTATTTTGTTGTTTTTTTCAATATTGACTGTATTAATTTTTTAATACCTGATTGGTGTCTTTCAGCACTGATGTCACATTTGTTGCCACCTTACCAAGACAGTACTACCAACTTGTTAACCGTACAGATCCTGAGGCAACCAAGTAAGTTAAAAAAAAATTGATTTAAACACATCTCAGCTGCTCACAGAGAGGCATTAAAAAAAAATGTTTCAAAATTATTTAAACTACCTGTTGCTGAACACACACACACACACAAAAACTAAACTTTTTATGTTATATGTATTTGGATCTTTTTTTTTTCTCCCCGAACCACTAGTACTCCAGTCTGTTTATTATTGTGTGTTTACATTTCTGTGTTGACTCAGTTAAATTTGTCCCCCCACTTTCCTTGTTGCTGTTTTCACACTCTCTCTTCAGGTTGTGTGTGTGTGTACAAAGACTGTAGTAATGGCTGTTTGTTTTTCTTTCTGGACTAAATGCTCTGATGTGAACACTCTAGTTTAGATGACTATAAGTCTGCACTTCTATAATCTTTTTTTTTTAAGCATTTCTTAAGAACTTGGTGTATTGTGAAAAAATTTTAACTCAAACAGGCAAGTTTGATATTCCCCTAAATATTTTATTTTTTGTTGGTTTTGTAGCATTCTTACAAATGTATACACACACTGACTCTCCATGTAAATAATAGTTTATTGTTTCATGCGTGTTTACCGTAAAACAGCGTATAGTTGTATTTCCTTACTTGGCTTTCTCTTTTGTTTAAGTAGTCCATTAATTTCAGTCCATTTCTATTATTACTTGTTTAAATATTTTTTTTTTGTCTTTTAACAAATGAGTACAAGTGTATATAACTCCGAAACCATTCAAACTGGATGACTTTTTTTTTGCTTGTGGTGATAAGACATATTTAGAAAATGATTAGATCACATGAAAAGATTATAATTCTAGTCATTTGAATTTTTTGTATCTTGGTGTTGACTATGAAGATGTACAGATTTTTGACACAAACTAAATGTCAAACTGAAGATTACAGACTACTTTTGTATTGTAACCACATTTCAGTTTATCGCTTAGAGTAAAAAATAATCAAAACAACTTATCTAGAGCTCATTGCAATGTGTGCATGACACAGTATCTATCTTGGGTTCTGAATGGGTTATGCAAAGTGATTGACTGTCCCAGCATTTTGTGCTTTCAACTTATCAAGTTCTTGTGTATAAAAAAATTCAGTTCTTAACTTATTAGCAAAGTAATGATTATTCATCCAATTTAAAAAAATAACATTTCTAGATTGGCTTGATTTTAAAAAATAAATTACTCAAGCTGAAAATTACGTCTCTCAACGCTTGTGTTTTATGGCTGTCTTGTCTGAACGCTTGTGTTTTATGGCTGTCTTGTCTCAACGCTTCTGTTTTATGACTGTCTTGTCTCAACGCTTGTGTTTTATGGCTGTCTTGTCTCAATGCTTGTGTTTTATGGCTGTCTACTCTCAACGCCTGTGTTTTATGGCTGTCTTGTCTCAACGCTTGTGTTTTATGGCTGTCTTGTCTCAACGCCTGTTTTTTATGGCTGTCTTATCTCAACGCTTGTGTTGTATGGCTGTCTAGTCTCAACGCCTGTGTTTTATGGCTGTCTTTGTCTTGATATTGCTAACATCATATTATTGAAATCTCCCAGCCTCGTGACATCGCTGGATGCAATAACCAAAATCAAGAATGTCCTGGGTGGAAGCCTAAATATCACAGTTGAAACTATCCGTCCCCCCTACACCAGTAATCTTATCATCCGAAACATGCTGAACAAGTCCTACATCTGGTGGATGGATGACCCATGGGCCGCACTGATCGCCCTGGCAGCCATCATCATCCTGTTGTCTATTGTTGGAATCATCGTCATCATCTTCACCTATGCCAGGTACATTTTCCCTTTCTTCTACGCATGAATTCATAACTAATGTCATGACGATTCTTTTAAAAACAAGCTTGGTATTTTGACAAAGTCAATCCTACATATTAAATACTGTGCTATTTGTGTGTCTTCAGGTACATGAAATTCCTCCACCAGTACAGGAGGTACATGGACCAGACGGGCTTTGATAATCCAGACTTTATAGAGCCAGCAACTTTCAGAGAATATGAAACACAGGTGAGCACTCGTACATGTGGATAGTTTGCGTGAATGTTTTTGTGTATATTTACAGAATCAATCATTTCTATTGTATGAAAATTTCCTACATTTTATGCAACAAAGGTGTTTTGTTTGTTTTTTTTTTTCTTTGTACATTTATACTACGTCACAACATATATACTAGGTCACAACATATATACTAGGTCACAACATATATATTAGGTCACAACATATATATTAGGTCACAACATATATATTAGGTCACAACATATATATTAGGTCACAACATATATACTAGGTCACAACATATATACTAGGTCACAACATATATACTAGGTCACAACATATATACTAGGTCACAACATATATACTAGGTCACAACATATATACTAGGTCACAACATATATACTAGGTCACAACATATATACTAGGTCACAACATATATACTAGGTCACAACATATATACTACGTCACAACATACATGTACTTAGTAACATTATGTGTAATGAGATGTTTTAAAAATAAAAAAATTGTTCTTCGTCGCAGAGCTTGAACATGTATGTTCCTCCGGATGAGGCTATTCCTGACTATGGTGAGGTCAACATGACATTGGGATCTTCTGGAGTTGAGCAAGCAACACACACCACTCATGACCCGAGAGTTGCTGCGGCAGTGAACCCGATATATCAAGGGTAAGGTTAATTATGTAGTAAATAAAACCATCCCCCAAATTAAAACTCAAAATTATTTCTTTTTGAGCCTTTTCCTTTTTTTTTTTTTTTAATACTAATGTTAACATTTTCTTTTAACTTTCAGAGACGTCAACCAGCCCTTAGAACAACCTCATCAAAATAGACCAGACAATTTAACCATGTTATAACCTCTGATATTACCGCTCATCAATGATCTCAAAAATTCTGGACATTTCGTTCTTTTTTAATTTTTTTTTTTTTTTTTATGTTTACACACGTAATGTAAAAAGTGATAAATTTCATGTACTTAAATAATTTTTGAGCGGAACACTAAATGTTGAATATCCAAGACCAAAATCTTTCATGTTAAGTGATTGAGATATATTTTATTTTATTGTTCAAACATAAACCAATGGTATGTACGAACATGTTCATATAGCATTACCGCATGACCACTTCTGCCTTCACTTCCCTTTATTTATTTAAAGATCTTGTTTCATTTTTAGTTATTTTTTCATAGTGGTTTTTTTTTTTTCTATGTAATTTTTTTTTTTTTTTTAAATATCGGATGCTCAAGATGCTGGCGAGTTTTTGTTGTGTTTCTCTAATGTCCTGTTTCCTTTTATATGTAACCAAAATGAAATTAATTGAATCTAGATAAAGACGCTCACAGTTTTACACGAATATGTTGTTTTTTTTTTTTGCTATTTAGAAAACATTTATTTGGACACTTTATTTAATTGAGCTTATTATCAGATTGTAGATTTTGTGATAAATTTAAAACAATTAAACCTAATTGTTAAAGAATTTCTGTAATATTTACATAATTTATGTATATTTTCGGCTGTTTAAATTTATTTATTTTGATCATAGACTTGTGTTGTTTTTTTGTTGATGTAAATTGACTAATGATATATTTACATATTCAGTTGTGATCTTTTTGAGAAACTTACCCTCTGTTGATGCATCTTATATATTATATTTGTATTTTTTCTATATTAAAATCAATAAAATGTATTTCAAACAAATATTCGTTAACTTTTTTTAGTTTGCCTATGTTCAGTACAATTTCTTTCAATTGATATTGATAACTTCCTGATAAATGTTAGTTTTATGTCAAACCAGCTCAAACCTTTTATTGAATACTAAATCTATTGTTTAAAAAAATAATCCAACCCAATGAAACCCATAAGGAATAAATGGTGCCATAGCTCTCAAGTTGTAATAACAAGGAGGTCTACACTGAATATATATTAACCCAAACTATCACATTTTCTAATATGGGGAAGTCATTCAATTGTTGACTTTTTCTTCCTCTTTGAAATTTTTTCCATCCATTGATTGCTGGGCAATGCCCTACACATCCCAATGCAGTAATACTCAAACTATTGAGTGAATTAAAGACAATATACTACCATCACTGATTCTCCCAGAAGTACTGCACTGTGCTACCCTCACTAATTCCCCCCCCAGAAGTACTGCACTGTGCTACCCTCACAGATTTCTCCAGAAGTACTGCACTGTGCTACCCTCATCGATTCCCCCCAGAAGTACTGCACTCTGTTCCCCTCACAGATTCCCCCCAGAAGTACTGCACTCTGTTACCCTCACAGATTCCCCCCAGAAGTACCACACTGTGGTGTCAGAATACTTTCGAGTTCTAAGGTCTGGTCTCATTAAATGTATTTATAAGTTTGGCCAAGGTTTAACATTACTGGGATCTACCAATACATTGCAACATATTTTAATTGAACGATTTTTCCCTCGCGATGAGACCATTCCAACCACAATATAGCAGCCTAGCCATGAATCTGGCTGTAGAGACCATCTCAACAATAAAGAACGTGACCAAAAATGAAAGATGTCAGGCGTGAGTCCGTGCCCAGCACCGTGCTAAGAGGGCTTTACTACCCACCGGTCACTTAGTGGAACTGTCCGACCTGATGACTGTAAGTGACCATGAGACTTGACAGTGCTGAATCCTCGGATACATGACAACAGCATGCTATTTTGAACAACTAAGATGTCTTATTTCAGTTTTTTCGGTTACTTTTTGTCTAATCTGTTTGTGCAATATTAATGTAATGACATGTAAACTTTTGATATTTCATAAACAGATGAATAATAATAATAATAATAGAGTCCAAAGCTCGTACATAGTAGGTGTTAAGGGGTCATTCACTTATTACATAACGACTGGGGGCCGAAGTGTGTTAAAGAAGGGAAAAAAGCGTTACTCGGGGTGGGGGGATTGGAGTGGGGTAAAAAGTAAAAGGTTTACGTAATAAGTCAACCCCCCCCCCCTTTAACATACGAAATATTGTCTACGAAATATTCCTTTTACATAAATCCTACTTGGCGGAGTTGATCGCGGTTGAGTTTGGAACAGATAAGCTGAGATGGTCGACTGTACCAGCAAGAGACTTATAATGGGTGGAAGGTGTTTGTGTGTGTGATGTGTGTGTGTGTGAACGGTCGCCTAGTCGGTTGATCTATCAGAACGTCTCTACTAACTATGGCTAATGTCACACAAACCAAAGACATTTACTGATAGTAAATATGTAGACTCGTTTCCCCATTCCTAACCGCCTATTAGGCCTTCCTTTCCGCCATCTAAGGCCTTCCTTTCCCCTTCTAAGGCCTTTCCTCCCCCCTTTTAAGGCCTTTCCTCCCCCCTCTAAGCCTTTCCTTCCCCCCCTCTCAGCTTCTCCCCCCTCTCCCCTTTCCCCCCCTCCCTCTTATATCCGCCTATCTAAGACCTATTCATGTTTTTGGTTTTAGTATGTGTTTAGATTTGCTTTTTTATTTTTTTTTTGCTTTACGATGTTTTGTCACTGTTAGCTAATGTGACCTTTGATGGTGAGATGCAGTTGCCTCCCCTTATTCTTTATTTAAAAAAAAAAAAAGTATTTTATCAAATAAAGTTCACCTTTGACCGAAGGCTAGAAATATATGAGCCGGTTGGTGTGATCAATTATTGATTGAAGCCCCCCCCCCACCACCTCCACCCACTTTTATAACATCTGTTGGTCTAATTTTTCACGTGAGCTTACGGTGACGTAGTCCTTCCCCCCTCCCCCCCCTCTCACCCCCTCCCTCCTCCCCCGCCACAGCAACTCTATAAACAGGCACGGTTTAATTTCCGGCGTCTGTCTTGTCCATCGGTTGTTTACATGTCGTTTTTTTTGGGGGGTATTTTCGAGATCATGGGATGGGAGATTAATTTGTGTTCATTGGTAAGTAGTGTTGCTCGTTATTGTCTGTGTCAGCATTGAATTGAAATGAGGCGGTGGAGAGTAAAACAAAAAACCGGAATTTACCTGAAAAAATTCTCTATTTGCAATATTCGTAAGAGTTTTTATTGTACTTATTTATTTTACGAAAAAAAAATGCATGTATAGTGAAAATATATAGGTATATATTTTTTTTCTGTCAAAGTATAATTTACGCTGTCTAAGTAATTGTATGTCGAAGCGAGTTCGTGTGATTTTTTTTCTACGTAATTCTTAAACATTTATAAAGAATGTTTACCAGTGTTCAGTTACCAGTGTTCAGTTACCAGTGTTCAGTTACCAGTGTTCAGTGGTTTGACTGGCGTTATGCCCCCCCCCCGGGGTCGGAGTCTGAAAATGCCGCCCCCATTCACCTGTAAAAAAATTTTTTTTACTAAAGTGGCGAAAAGGCGTCGCAGTAAAGTGTCCGAATAATGACGCCCATCTGAAATTTGTTTCCCTTGGTCTAAGAGAGCCCCTTTTTTTGGGGTACATCCTACATAATGACTTAGCATTGTGTGTGTGTGTGTTTGTGTGTGTGTGTGTGTGATCAGAGGGGATACAACATTTGTTAGACATTGCCCCCGGGGGGGGGGGCAAGAACAACTGGCAGCAACCATGACAATGGACCAAGAGATAAAACATATTTATGTTACGACTCAGTTACGAGGACATTATAGAACAATAAGGGGGGGGGGGTAAAAACTGTAATGCTGGGATGGGGTCGGGCGAGGGAGTGAATGCTGTGGGTTATGTAAACGTAAGCTAGGCTGTGAAATATCGCGGGGGCGGGGCGGGGGACAGGATGGGCTGAGTGCTGCCTTTGTTCCCACCCACCCTCTCTCTCTCCACCCCCAACCCCTACCCTGATGTAGAGTGCATCGTACTGAATGTCAATATTTCTGTCATATACTTTATGTGTTGCAGCATTTCGTCTGGTGTTAAACTGTACTATGATGCTGGGGGGGGGGGGGTCTAGCCATGTTCAGATGTTTGAAACTTTCAAATCGTGGCCGCCATAATGAACCGTGATAGGCGGATTGACAGACAAACATATAACTCGATAGACAGACAGACATATAGCTCGATAGACAGACAGACATATAGTTCGATAGACAGGCAGACGTATAGTTCGATATACAGATAGACATATAGTTCGATAGAAAGACATACAGACATTTAGTTCGATAGAAAGACATAAATATAGCTCGATAGAAAGACAGACATATAGTTCGACAAAAAGACAGACAGACATATAATTCGACAGTAAGACAGGCATATAGTTCGATAGACAGACAGACATATAGTTTGATAGAAAGACAGACATATGGTTCGATAGAATGACAAACAGACATTTAGTTCGATATACAGACATATAGTTCGATAGACAGACAGACGAACATATAGTTCGATAGACAGACAGACAGGACACATTTAGCCATCGTCGGTTCAAACTAAAGTCTACAGTCTAACTACATCAGATACCAGGAAGGAAAAGTTAATATATTTATCCATGCTAAAAATATGCAAAGTAGAAGAAAAGAAATAATTAGTTACAACTATTACAACTGGGAGTCGTGGTGTGCGGGAAAGTGTGGGGGGGGGGGGGGATGGTCGTGCGGTGTAGAGCGCTCGACTGTCGACCGGCGAGTCCTGGATTCGAACCTCAGTCAGAACCTTGTGATTTTCGACCTGTAGTCCTGGTGTAAGTCCCCTAAGTCCACCCAGCTTTACATGGGTATCTGACTGTAAGTTGGGGAGGTAAAGGCGGCTGGGCGTTGTGCTAACCACACCATCCCGTCATATGCCGAGGTTACTGTAACAGAATGAATTCTACACTTCATCTGCCCCGATGAGCCCTTAGGGGCTTAATGGAAATTTACTTTTTTCTTGCAACTGGGAGTCTAATTAGGCCTATAGTGTTGACATTGAGGCTTTAAGTAAAGGCTTTTGGTATGGATGTTATGGCTTTCAGTATAGGCCTATAGTATTGACTTTGTGGCTTTAAGTATAGGTCCATGGTATTGATGTTGTGACTTTAAGTAACGGTCCAATCAATAGAGCAATGGCTATAAATAATAATAATAAAAGTAAATAATCAAAAGATTGTTTCGCATAGAGTCGATTCATCTTCATTTAACTTTTTATTTCTATGTATTTCTTTGAATACAGTTAATTAAAAGCTGCTGTAAAACCCCGGTTCTATTGACTGCGTATATTAATAAATGTAATTTTTTGTTTATCCATTTCAATAATATGAATCATTAATGTATGCTTTTACGTTCTTTTAATTCTTCTTATTACGGAACATGTTTCAGAAACAATTCTTAGTTTACTAGAGAACAGTTTGTACTAAACTAAATGGAACACATCCAAGATAAACTCGTCTATGTAAAGCTAAAGAAAGATATGAACTGAGGATGTTTTGTCTTAGGATTTGCAAAGTGAGCCTCCAATCTCTGTCTTTCTTTCTTTCTCTTTCTCTCTCTATCTCTCTCTCTCTCTCTCTCTCTCTCTCTCTCTCTCTCTCTTTCTCCCTTCCTCTTTCTCTCGCTCTGTCTCTCTCTTTCTATCTCTCTCTTTTCTCTTTCCCTCCCTCTCTTTCTCTCTCTCTCTCTCTTTCTCTCTCTCCCTCTCTCTCTCTCTCTCTCTCTCTCTATATATATATATATATATATATATATATACAAGTATATGTGTGTGCGTGTGCGTGCGTGTGTGTGTGTGTTGACCTAAATGCAAAATAATTATTATTATCATTAGTTGTGTGAGTCAAGCTCGTGTAGGACAGGTAGAACAATGAGACAAAGAAAGAATAAAAGTAACAAACAAAATGAAAGCGCTTTCTGACAACATATAGCCCCCCCCTTTATTATACACTCTGCTGTTGAGTTAATGTCCTTTCTCAGGAACCATGTTTGTTTCAAAATGTCTACGCGTTCATCTGCAGCTGGGTCTGTTCCTTTATTTAACCTCGTACGAAAAAAAACTTTGTTTTGAATTTTTACTACAAAAAGAGATCTGCATTAACCGTAGTCTGCAGTAAGAGTGAGATGTTACCACTTCATCCATCATGTTGCTCCTTTCCCTAATTCCCATCGCTACCCTAGTGAGTAAAGTCATTTTTTTCCCCACCAGCCTAAGAGACTTCCAACATCAGCGGACGCTGTTAGACTGGATCCAGTCCATCTTTCTTATTGTGAACTTCGTTGGACAAAGTGTAAAATTTAAAAATAAATGATTTTGTATAATGAATTAAAAACATTTTAATCTATAAAAACATGTTCATTTGTAGACTTTCTTAAGTCTTTTTTATATTATTAAATTTATTTGGAGGATCTAAGCAGAGACTTTGAGATATTTGTGGGTCTCAAGATAATGGTACTCGGCGCTGGCGGCTCTTTATAGCATTAGATTTGATATGAATTTCTTCAGAAGAGATTTGCCTATATATTAGAATAGCTCTTTGTTATTCTCAGCCATTTGGTTTTAGGATACAATTTAATGTAGTCAAATTACATAATTTATTATTCCTCAATAGAAAAGGGACTAACTAATTCACATACACGCTACAGTATCCATGAAAAGTAATTAATTATACATGTGACTTTCCCTACAGTCGTCTGCTCGAACGATGCTATAAATAGACTGCACTGCACACAGCGTATGTATGAATACATACTGAATATTTATTCTGTGCTACTGTACTCTAATAACAGTATAAACAGAACATATTTCTACAGGCTACGAGTGCGATGTTTACGGTACATGAACCGTGTTTTGATCGTCTGCCATAATGCACGACATTCTCTCCCCCTTTCCCTTTGCAACTACGCGCGTGTTTTATGAGATTATGTAATATACACGTGCATTTTGGCATTCTTTCGCTGTTAGTAGAAAAACAACACAGCACACAGTACACACTGGTTTTTTTTTTTTATTTACCTCAACTTAGATCTCACGTGTGTTATTATTGCCTAATCAACACGTGTTGACTGTACTTCATTCACTTGTTAGTGTGCTTCCTCACATTTTTTTTTCATCTGTTAGAACTCTCAAAGCAAGTAGCTGAATGACGGAAAATACTGAATTGTAATCTTGTTGTATACATTGCACAGACATTGAGTGGTTTTCTAGTGTGTTCCAAGTTAACAGCGCAAAAAAAAAATTAATGAATTTTTTTTTTTTTAAAGTATATACAAATCTTCATCAATATCAAAGAAAAAGTATACATCAAATCAAGCTAGAATGTTCGAACAGTAAAAAAAACCTATTTATATTTCTTTCCCCAGGATCTTGGGTTTTTTCCAACAGTTGGATGTAAATTAACGAAACAACTTTCATTTGGTTGGATGAATGTTTTCACTTCAACTAAGTACAAGATGGAATCTGATTTCTAAAAGTAGCGATAGTTGGTTAAAGCAATGGATGTTATAAATGCTATATAAATCAAACTTTGTGATAATTTTCTTCTAAACGTTGATTTAAAAAAATAAGTTCTAACATCAATTTTTAAAAAAAATAAGATTTGTATTCTAACGATGTTAAAAAGTGTACTGAGTGTCTCGAGCTTGATATCACGGATTAAACCTGGCGACCAACACGACAGCCGGTTACAGTTTTAATGAAATCTTATGTTGACCCCCCCTGGCGGTGACCTTTAATGGGGTCAAACTGTTCTCGCCTTGTGGCCAGGAACCTCCGCGACGAGCTGTGGTCGTACACCGCCCTGTCCGGCCTCCTGTTCCTGCACATCGGCATCGTCCTGATGGTGTACGCCCTGAAGCGGGCCACGCCCCACACGACCGTCATCAAGACCTTCGGGATCGGCCTCATCGCCCTGGGGGTGCTGGCCACCCTGGCCTCCTGGTACGCCCACCGGCAGCACCGGCTCCAGAGGGATCTCTGCCCGTGCTGCCCCTTCGAATGCTGCGGCGCCGCCCCTGTCAAGAAGGCGATCGGCGGTGACAGGGCGAAGGGCGCCCAGGTGACGACGGGGGTGTCGGTAAAGTCCCCCAAAGGTAAAGACGTCCAGGTCACCCCCGAGTTCGCCCTGAAGATGTTTGCTGCACCTGAGTTCCAGGTAAATTTTAAGTTGGTCATGTGAAAAATAGAGAAGGTGTATTGTGACAATGCTAAATACATGATTGTTTTTTTTATTAGAATAGTGATTTGGATGCTTATGTATCATAATATCACGCAGACATATATAAATGAACAGATAGATAAAACAGACTGATCGACAGAATGACGAATATAGACGGACATACTGATATATAGACAGACAGACAGACAGACAGACAGATAGATAGATAGATAGATAGATAGATAGATAGATAGATAGATAGATAATAGATAGATAGATAGATAGATAGATAGATAGATAGATAGATAGATAGATAGATAGATAGATAGACAGATAGATAGATAGATAGATAGATAGATAGATAGATAGATAGATAGATAGATAGATAGATAGATAGATAGTAGACAGATAGATAGACAGATAGATAGATAGATAGATAGATAGATAGATAGATAGATAGATAGATAGATAGATAGATAGATAGATAGATAGATAGATAGATAGATAGATAGATAGATAATAGATAGATAGATAGATAGATAGATAGATAGATAGATAGATAGATAGATAGATAGATAGATAGATAGATAGATAGATAGATAGATAGATAGATAGATAGATAGATAGATAGATTAGATGAATGGATAGAAGGACTTACAGATAGACCAGCAAGCGTACGGACGGGTGAATTCATAACGAGTATTTAAAAATTGTGCTCACTGTTACTAAAATGAAGCGAAACAAAGCAGATAAAAAAAAATCAGCCATGTAAGCGTACATTAAGTTTCTCAGTTGTGTTTTTTTTGGATCGATACACAAAATAAATGGACAGGGAGTATCAGAAGAAAAAGAAGTATTTATTGGTACGGTTGGCAAACGTTAAACACAAATTAAGTTTAACGATAATACACAATCAGTCATGCGAGCATACTATGCTGGGCTTATGAAGTAAGTATTTCATCACCAGAGGTACGCGGAGTTTATCAACGGCTCAACTGCCGGTGTCCAGGGATCAAGAAGGGAACCCCAGCGGCAGAAGAAACTTGTTCATCCAGAACGGCCACGTGATCTGTCCTTGAGGGAAATATATATCAACCCCAGGTAAGTACGATTTGGCTGGATGTTGTTATTGTTGTGTAGTTGTTGTTTTTTTTAATTACGTGTATTTGAAAGTAAACTTTCTTTTTCCATTTTAATTGACACTTGGCAACAGTCTTACTAAATATATTCTGTGGTCTTTACTGTGATTGAAGTCCAATATTCTATGGTCTTTACTGTGATCGAAGTTCCTATCCTGTGGTCTTTACTGTGATTGTAGTTCCTATATTCTGTGGTCTTTACTGTGATTGTAGTCCAATATTCTATGGTCTTTACTGTGATCGTAGTTCCTATATTCTGTGGTCTTTACTGTGATTGTAGTTCCTATTGTCATGGTCATTATTTTTTTTTTGAGGTAGTCCTTTGAGTGTGTCAGTGTCAGTGTTTCGGTGTGTCGGTGTGTCAGTGTGTGTGCTGATGTTAAACCACCTCAGTGACACACACCTGCACAGAAAGTAGTTAACAATTAACAAGTTATTATTTTATTTTTATTTTATTTTCTTGATATTGGAAACAGTGTTGTGGTAGCTGCTCGATATTGCAATACATATCTCATCTACAATTATGTCCAAGACCAGTGTCTTTCAAACATTTGAAGTTCGCTACCTAAAGGTTTTACAATAGTGTACAAAAAATGTTTCTTCAGCTCCACAGGGTCATGGGGGCAGATGAAGTGTAGAGTTCATCTGTTTCTGTATAACCTCTGCATGGGACTGTGTGGATAGCCCCCCTATAACCAGTTACTCATTTAAAGCTAGGTGGAGTTGAGCGACTTTTAACCAACTTTAAACCAGGATTTAGAATAATTCCCTCGCTAGAGATCGAACCCCGGGACTCTCAGGTCGAAAGACGAGCGCTCTACACCACTAGGCCATCCGCCCCACGTTGACGGTATAGAATACATTCGATAAAAGAAAGAAATGGTCAAGCTAATTGTATATATTCTATATTATGTAATTATTCCAAGTTTTTAATCAGTTCATGCTCACGTGCTGAATCCAGCTCGCAGTATAATGTTTATTTAAAGTTTGTGGTGCAGCAGTTTGGTGGGGGGGGGGTCGTCTTTAAGAATAAAATGGTAACCCCCCTTTATTTTTTGGAAATTTTGTTTATGAATTAATAGGGCTTGATTAAGATGTCACAAAACTTGTTTGTAAGTTGTGTATAGTTCCTTCCCCCCCCCTCTTCCATCCCGCTCCCAATTTCTTCACTGTTTTACAAACACACACGCTATTTATCAGTAGCCTATAATTAACTAGCTGTACCCTGTAAAAACCTTTGCATAGAGTTATATCCCCTTATGTTTGATCAGTAGGCTAGGTGATTTTTTTTTTGGTTTCGGGCAGATCCGATTTCTTCATGATTGTATTTTAAACTGGAATACTGTTGTATTTATTCTTTACTTTCGATTTAACGCAGAGCCGAAATCGCTTTTATATATATATTATTTCTGTAATGGTAGGGAGGGCGTTAGTTCTTTTTTTTTCTTTTTAAGATGAGAAGAAGTGCAAAAGTTTTCCATTACACCGCCAGGGAAAAAAAAAACTTGTTTCGTGTATTTATTTATTTATCTATTACTTTGATCTTTAAGTTGCGAATGTACTGTTGACCCTTGAGACTTGATTCGTGTAAGAAAAAGGTGAAGTTAAGTTCAGAATCAGCTGACCAGGCACGTCGAAATCGAGGAAGTGGAGGATGGGATGTTTGTGGGGGGGGGGGCGGGGGCGGAGGAGAGGGGGGTGAACTCCATGATCTCCCACTCGACAAAAAAAAAACACCCCAGAAAGATGACCACTGTTTGTGGTGCGTGATTCACGGATACTTCTCACATGTGTGTGTGTGTGTGCGCGCGCGTGCGTGTGTGTGTGTGAACAGGGCCGTTCTTCAGGAAAGGCAACCACGGAGGGTCCCCCGTCTCCAGAGGGGCCCTCTGATAGTAAACACTCAAATAAATATATTAACGTTATCATGGCTGAGTCTAGTACTAAATGCCTAGGAGACCCCCCCCCAAAAAAAAATTTACCATTATATCGTTGTTGAGGGGCCCTGAAAACCTAGGTACGGCTTTGTGTGTGAGTGTATGTGTGTGTTAGAGAGATTGTGTAATCTGAGTGTGTGGGGGGGAGGGGGGAAACAAAATATCATTCACTGTAAAGTATTCAATTTTTAATGCTGAAGGTTAATTATTTTTTTTCCTGACAAACCTGGGACCAAAAGTCTGATAACTTGAGTATTAGTTTTTGGTGTTACTGTTATTTTGTTTTGTGTATGTGTCATCCAATATTTATTACAATCTTTTTTTTTTTTAAAAAAAGAAAGCTTCGTTTCTAATAAATTGGTCCAAAATATAAACTTTGACAAATGAAGATTGCGTTTTAATTAATACATGAATTAATAGACTATTAATTAATGACGTATGTTGCATTGCATTACACTTACAGCAATGTTGTGGTCCTATAAATAGAACGGAAGTTGGGGTTTTTATTAATTCAAAGCCATCAACTGGACTAATTGTTATTTTTTTTTTAATTTCGAATGTGGCGGTCCTGCGTTTGTAGAGTCCAGTGTTTGATCAGGCTGGCGTTTGTATGAGTCAGTGTTTGTATGGCCCAGTGTTTGGTCGGTGGCTCCCACGAGGTTTGGCTTTCACATCAGCTAAGTATTGAGCAGGGGTGAGTTTCGGGGGGGGAGGGGGAATGCCTCGTGCAAATATTGGTCACTGGACTGCTCTGAACAAATCAGTTATGTTGCTAGAGCGAGAGATATAGAGAGTAGAGAGAGATAGAGAGAGAGAGAGAGAGAGAGAGAGAGAGAGAGAGAGAGAGAGAGATGAGCTTGTGAAAAGACAGGAAGAACCAAAGCTTCGAATTTTAACCTTGGAGAGGAATCTAATGTTCCTGTCTATCTATCTAGTTTTTCTTCACCCATGTTTGCCCGTCTGTCCAATCGCTATGACATTCCTGATTGTTCCACATAGGAGGAATTTACGTATGCATACATGTATTTTTATATTAATGAATTCACCAGTCTCGGTGAATTTCTTTCTTTTTTTTCTTCTGTTTATCAGTGAGTCTTTCTATTTATCTATGATGAGTAAGCTCAAGAAAGTTTTCATCTTCACTGCCATCTTGTGACTCAGTGTAGACTCTAGATGTCATAACATGAGATTCTTGATCAAATACATTTCCAATGTAACTTTAAAAAAAAATGATTATATTTTTTAAAAAGTAATATTGCTGTCTGTATTCTTTACAGAGTAATATTGCGAAAGCTCATTTCATTCAGCTACTTTCTAGAAAGTTGTTTTTGTACAAAGTATTTGCCTTAGTGAACCGATATTTATAGACCTATAAAATAAATATGTTACATGGGGTAACAGTTTTAATAGTTTAAAGGAAACACTAGATTCCCCAGTTTCAAATTACGATTATGTTTAATGTTGAATCAGATCATAAGTTTCAGTTATTTATTTATTTTTTCCAAATGAATGTAGCCACCATTTTGTAATGGTCAAGCAGTGTGTACACAGGACCTTAAAAACTTGACCTGTTGATAGCCTCAGTCAATAACCACATCGGTAGCAGAAAATTATAATTATAGGCTCTAAGCGTTTGTTTGTTTTTTTAAAAAGGGGACCCTGATGCCATTGTTTATATCATTCTAAATGTCATTGTTTGTATCATTCTAAATGGCATCGTTTGTGTCATTCAAAATGTCATTGTTTGTGTCATTCTAGATGTCATTGTTTGTGTCATTCTAAAATATCATTGTTTGTGTTATTCTAAATACCATTGTTTGTGTCATTCTAAATGTCATCATTTGTGCCATTCTAAATGTCACTGTTTGTGTCATTTTAAATGCCATTGTTTGTGTCATTCTAAAATGTCACTGTTTGTGTCATTCTAAATGTCACTGTTTGTGTCCTGCTAAATGTCATCGCTTGTGTCATTCTAAAATATCACTGTTTGTGTCATTCTAAAAATGTCATCGTTTGTGTCATTCTAGGTCCAGCATAAATAAATCACAACTTACTTTGGAGGTAGCGTAGCAAGACAAAGAAGGGTGGAAGGTGACAATATGGGCTGGGGGGGCGGGGGTTATACAGCTACCTAGCCATACGTGAAAACGGCCATGTTATAAATATCTAAAAAAATTGGGTGGGGGGATAGAGGTGGATGAGAGACTAAATGCTCCATTTGTTCCTGAAGTTACTATGTAACTATAGCGATGACGTCTGGCGCGTGCCCAAGTATAACACTTGGCACACTGGGGTTGTGGGGTTGGAGGGGGGTGATTTGGTGAGATTTGGTTTGGGAGGAATGGTTGTTACAAACTTTCTCATTACATCAGTGTCAAGAGATACAGAAATATAAAAAAAATGATGGAAAAAAAAAATCACTGGCCTCCCCCCCCCCACCCCATTCCTTTCCACATGTCACGTCACACTCTACATTTGTCTTGAACACACACACACACACACACACAGAGTCAACACACACACACACTTACAGCCTACACACACTTACAGCCTACACACAGATTCAGCCTACATACACGCACTCATCATACACACACTCAGCCTATATACACACACACACAGATACAGCCTACACACACACTCAGGCATGGGCGTCGCTAGGAATCTTTCCAAGGGGTGGGCAACAATTTTTCGGGGGGGGGGGGCAAATAACAACTTTATGACATTTTTTTTAAATGTAAGGGGGGGGGAGCAAATGCCCCCCCTTGCCCCCCATGAATACGCCCATGCCTCAGCCTACACACACACACACAGATTCAGCCTACATACACACACTCGATCACGTTCTTATGTTGCCCAGTTAATGAATCTCAGGGGCGGACCCGATGTTTGGGGGGGGGGGTGAGGGGGGGTTGCACCGCACGCATACATTTCCTGTGCAGATAATAGTTGTTATAAAATTCCTAAAATAATTATATTGTTTTTTTTTCTAACCATTTTTGTATTCAATGTATTTCAGTCACATCAAAAATATTTCGTAGTTTAAATATGAGACGTCTTTCCTTGTTCTAAGTTTACATCATCCGTGACCAACTGTATTCAATGAAGTAGCACATCCGTGACCAACTATATTCAATGAAGTAACGCGGAATTTAAACCCGAACTTCCATCTCTTGTTACACACACAAGCTTGATAAACTTTGATGGACAGAGCACAAATACAACAGCAACAAACGTAACAGATTGTTAACTATTTACAGGGGGGTGGAGGGGGGTGGAACTGATTCAAATTACCATAGTTTCATTCAGTCATTGTAGATTCTTGGTTGTTTTTTTTTGGGGTTTTTTAAATCGAGATACAACGTACATGTGGCCTGCTACTTACGTCAGTTCAGGTTGGGTCATCGCGAGGGAAAGGCAACTCGAACACTTGCCAAGGGCCACAACCCTTTCCGGCCACGTCGCTTTAGGCATATATTTGTATGCAGTTATTTTGCTGCGAAATCGTCTAGAGCCCCCAGATATCACTCAGTCCATGCCTAGGGCCCCCAGATATCAATGATATCCCATACCTAGGGCCCCCAGATATCACTGATAGTCCATGCCTAGGGCCCCCAGATATCACTCATAGTCCATGCATAGGGCCCCCAGATATCACTCATAGTCCATGCCTAGGGCCCCCAGATATCACTCATAGTCCATGCCTAGGGCCCCCAGATATCACTCATAGTCCATGCATAGGGCCCCCAGATATCACTCATAGTCCATGCCTAGGGCCCCCAGATATCACTCATAGTCCATGCCTAGGGCCCCCAGATATCACTGATAGTTCATGCCTAGGGCCCCCAGATATCAATGATATCCCATGCCTAGGGCCCCCAGATATCACTCATAGTCCATGCCTAGGGCCCCCAGATATCACTGATAGTCTATGCCTAGGGCCCCCAGATATCACTCATAGTCCATGCCTAGGGCCCCCAGATATCACTCATAGTTCATGCCTAGGGCCCCCAGATATCAATGATATACCATGCCTAGGTCTCCCAGATATCATTCATAGTCCATGCATAGGGCCCCCAGATATCACTCATAGTCCATGCCTAGAGCTCATAAAAACGGCTCTGTACTAAATATACCAGCTCGGTTTTATGTGTAGGTTATAAGGCCCTTAACTCTTCACGAAATCATCTTATGAACTCCCTTTAATGTGCTAGCTTTTGGTTCCAACTATCGGTACTAAACATATTGGGATTACTTCTAGTGGCGAATTGGGTCTGAAAGACTAGGTTGCTAGCATAATACGGGGGGGGGGGGCGGGGGGCTCACTCTCTCATGCCATAATTGGATTTTGCTACCCGTTTAAGGCGATAGAGGAGTCCCCCCACACAGTTTTCTGTTCAAGGGGGCCCACTTGACCATCGGTCAAGATAACTTAATGTTCAGACCGCCGCTGATTATTTCAATGACAGGCTGCTGTGAATAAAATGTATCTACGTGGACACGTTGACCTTGTGTTTTGTCCAACCCTGACATTGGAGGACACCACACCAAAAAAAAAATGCAACACGTATCGATATTTTTCAATACACACCTAGTCTGAGTAAAGGGATTCTCAAACTTGTATTACTCAAGTGCGCATTTATAATCAGAGCCGAACCGAGGGATTTATGGGGCCTCGGGGGGAATCGGCCTCTTTGGGGGCCCCTGCATTTTGACATTCGACATCATGACATGAGATAATGTACTTAATATTTAAAAAAAATTTCGAGTCCCCCCCCTCTCCAGCCGGAACCCGGGGGGGGGGACTTTCGAATTTGGACTCCCCCCTCTCCCCACCCTAGGTACGCCTCTGTTTATAATTTGTGGTAGGTGGTGAGCGTTATGCATTTCATATTTACAAATTTATCTCCGGGAGATGTAACTTCACACCAAATTGGCGGCTTTCGTTTAGCCGACGGCGCATCGGCGTACACATTCAAAGTCGTCTGCGGGAGATATGATGCTCGCGAGCGAAGGTTTGAGGACCCCTGGGCTAAGTCGTTTGACGGGTCAATAAACTCAATATATATATACTTTTTATTACTCATATACATCGTCAAGTTTTTTAAAAGTAAAAATCAAGTTTTGAGAGCTCACAATAAAATGAAAATGATAGGTAAACTTTTCGTCCAACCCTCGTATGTGCATTACTCTTAGTGGTATAAAAATATGTATTCTAAAACGAGATCTCAAAAAAAAATGTTCGGTTACAGAGTGTAAAAAATCTGGCATGTTCTGTGCTACAGAACAGAATGAAATATTTATAGTATTTTGCCGAACCCCCCCCCCGCCCACTTCCTCACCCTTCCCCTATCAAACTATTGATTGTTGACTCCCTTATTGCTTTATAAATAATTTTATTAGTAAGCTATTGGGAAGTTTATTCAGTTGTTGTTGTTGTTGTTTTTACTATTTTAGCAAGCAAAACATTTTATTTCTTCTTGGTATGATTTTGCCTCCCATCGGAGGCCTCCTACTTGGTATTTGTTCACCCCCTTGCGCCAAGGTTCGACCCTCCTCTTCATCGATGTTGCGTGGCAACATGACACTTTGACTGCAATGATTCATGTCTTAAATCGTATATAGATCAGTGCGGCTATTTAGGGCAGCGTGAGAAAAACATAATCTGTTGCACATTTTTTGGTTGCATTATGGCCCATAATTCCTAACTCGGACCTGGCTAACATCAGTTTTTTCTAAGTTTTTTTTATTGGTTTTTTATTTCCATGACATCGCTAAACATATGAATTACAAAATTTCATGAGGTAAACTAGTTTTAAACGGCAGCACCTTTTCGTCTAACGTTTCAGTTCGGGTATTTACTTTCTGGCGACAAAAGATTCCGAAAACTCCATTAGTTGACATTTGTATAATAAATAGCTCAAAGCGTTGGGGGAGAAGTTTGTTTAATATACATTTTATAACTAGAATGAAAGAAAAATGTAGACAGAAAGATAGACAGAATTATGGGTAAAGAATAAAGAGATACAAATTAAGACGGGCAGGTAGGTAGCTAACAACCGATAGATAGGCAGGCAGATAGGCAGCTAACAACCGATAGATAGGCAGGCAGATAGGCAGCTAACAACCGATAGATAGGCAGGCAGGTAGGTAGCTAACAACCGATAGATAGGCAGCTAACAAAGATAGATTGACAGGAAGATAGGCGGCCAACGACCGATAGATAGGCAGGCAGGTAGGTAGCTAACAACCGATAGATAGGCAGCTAACAAAGATAGATTGACAGGAAGATAGGCGGCCAACGACCGAAACGTGAAGTTAATTGTAGTGTTTTGTTCATGTTTTAATATGTAGATATTAAATCACATTACTGGTGGCTGGTTGGTGCTTTTGGTGTTAAGCCGGATCTTCATGATTTCCTATCTGCATGGCGTGGGTTCGACTCCCGGTGTGTCCAGTCACCTACCTTTGTTTCCCGTAGTGCCTCCATGGCACTTATACCGTCTCATTAGCTATTTATAGGATCAAAGAGATAAATAGATAGGCATCCCCTACCAACCCCCCCCCCCCACACACACACACACACGCCGCTTTATTATTAATAAATATTAGTTCGTGAACCTCTTTGTACATTAGTGTAGGTCTATGATTGAATTCATTGTCTGATGTAAATACTACTTCATGTAAAACATTACTTCACGTGAGCAGCTACTTAGTAGTTGGTTGGATTTCTTTTTTCTTTGCTTGGCTCAGGTCTTGTTAGTTTGTTGTTTTTTTTTAGTTTTTTTGCTTGAGTTGTATGACTACAACTACTTACCTCCCCTGTGACCTGACACAGACTAACCAGGTGATGTCGGTATATACTATGCTGTTAGCTGCAGATGGAACAAAAATACTAATACACCAACAAGAATACTTTCCTCCAATCGTAATGAGAAAAAAGGAGAACTAGTTGAAATGTGTTGAGTGTTCTTACATATAGTAAACACTGACCATTTTTTTAAATACATCGTCACTAGCGTTAAGTAGATTTCTCAATAAGGCTAGGACCCCTACATGGGCTGTAAAGCCAAAAGGAAAAAGATTTCTGAGAATGATGTAAATGTTCGAAAATACCACCCCCAACCCTCTTTAAGAAAAATTTCATATTTTTGCCGCTGGTTCTGCCCTTGCACGGTGCCTAGTTGTTCAGCCGCCAATGTGTATGGTAGCACGGCCATATTACAGCATAAGGGGATATAACTGCAAAGGTTTTGCATACAGCTAGTTTTATTACTTGAGTACGAGAGAGATTTATGCATAAGTAGGGCCTACGCCTGGATTGATGAATGACTTTATTAATGATGTTTAAAAAGGTATCTCGTTAAACCATTATTACCCACTTCCCAAAATCTTAAAGTTTGTAAATTAATTTTTATGTAATTTTATTTAATTTAATTTAATTTATTGAGTAGCAGGGTGGACACCGTTTAGATATAAGTACAAATCAGGGCCGTTTTAAGGTCATCGTAGCCCCTAGGCACTTTCAAAGTCGTAGCCCCTAGGCACTTTCAAAGTCGTAGCCCCTAGGCACTTTCAAAGTCGTAGCCCCTAAGCACTTTCAAAGTCGTAGCCCCTAGGCACTTTCAAAGTCGTAGGCCCTAGGCACTTTCAAAGTCGTAGGCCCTAGGCACTTTCAAAGTCGTAGGCCCTAGGCACTTTCAAAGTCGTAGGCCCTCCCCATCTTCATTTTTAATATTTTTTCAAGAATGCACTCGCACTTCTTTGCGATTTGAAATCTAAATAAACTTTTGAGGACGTCATATGTGACTATGCTAAGACAAAGAGCAGAAAAGTTAACATACTGTAATTTACAGATCTACAGCTTGACGTGCTCATCTCACACGGTAATATATGGTTACCTTAATACAAACATTTTTAAATTTTATTGGCATTCTGAACTTGTTTTCACTTTATGTTCTGGCTTTCGTAGGCCCTTGAAAGGTCCGTATGCCCTAGGCACAGTGCCTACTGTGCCTAGTTGATAAAGCGGCCCTGGTACAAATATATTTATATTTACCACTTGAATAAATGTCATGTTTTGAACTAGTGATGTGAGAATCCTTCGGAATCGAGAATCGAAAGAATCGATGCTGTCTGATGGAAATGGAATCGAGTCGATGTGTTTTCAACCCAATTTTTTTATTCCTGGTGTCATTTTTTTATACACGGTGGTGCACTTATAACATCATCTGATATTGGTGAAATATGTGATGTCACCTGGGCACATTGTGGTGCACTAGCATATCATTACATCCTCTATTTTGTAACACATCAATATATTTATTGACATAGCATTACGATAAGAAATGACGTCCTTGCACATTATGACGTCATTATTTATTGTATTTGTGAATGTGTGATGTCACTTTTAAAGATGGCGGTTTACTAACATAGTTAGACTGCACAGGTGTAAGTATGTGTCTGTGAGTCAGCCCCGTAGCGTGAAAATTCTACAGCAGGGGCCAGGCATTCTACAGCAGGGGCCAGGCCAATAGCGGGGAGGAGGGGGGCAGGAAATAAATGTTACTAAGTAGAGCAAACAAGCAGAGGGGGGCCAGACAAACCGCAGAAGGGCCCGGCCCTTTAGGCCCCCTCCCGCGCGCTACGGGCCCGCTGTGAGTCTATGTTGGTATTTCTTGTCAAAAGATGTGTGTGTTAGTGAGTCTCTTTGTATTTCCTTTCAATACACGTGATTGTGTGAGTGAGTGATTCTGTATCTCCTATCAACAGATCTGTGTTAACTGTCAACACACGCGTATATGTGTCAGAGAATCTGTGTGCATCTCCTTTCAATACATTTCCCTTTCATGTCAATAAATGTGTGCGTGTGCGTGTTTGGGCGGGGGGGGGGTCGGTTTCGCCTTTCAACAGTTCACGATATTTTGATGACGTCAAGAATCGGATTCGAAAATCGATGTTTTAGGGAAAGATTGGAATCGAATCGGCATCTTTTAAAATTCAGGCATCTCCCGATCACTAGTTTTAACTATTATTATTAAACATTGTTCTTTTCTGCATCGGACCACTACTTCTAAACATATAGGTCAGTTTGGGTCTGAGATAACCTGGTCTAATTAACACCAGCTGCCGACAAGTGAGTCTGTGACCTGTAGAAAATACTTCATGTGACATTGCAGAGTTAGCACAACACGCTCATATTGTCGTAAATTGCAGTGATTTACACGTTTTTTGAAGTGATGTTGACCCAGTGTTATGAAAGCACAGTTGGACTGTTGGTAACCACACCTTACTGTTAATGAGCAGAGATATCCGAAAACTGCCGTAAGGGGAAAACCCGATAAATTTAAAGGTTTTGATGGGGGGGGGGGCGTCTCGTAAATTATTCATAATTAATGGGTGGGGTGGGGGTGGGTGGGGGTGTTCTTATGTAGTAAAAAAAAATACTGCTTAATCTGACTCGTGGTCCGCCATTGGTTTCATATGTTTTGACATTCGACACCGTGACATGAAATAATGTAGTCAGTATTTAATGTAAAAAAAAATAATTTGGGGGCTCCCCTCAAGCTGGGGCCCAGAGGGGGGAGGGTTTACCTAGGTACACCTCTGTGCCCACCCCAGTCATAGACAACGTATCCGAGGGCACGTGAAATATATATATATATATGTGTGTGTGGGCTGGTCTTGTCATGCGACAGGTGTTATTTTGATTTTTATTTGTAATTATTATCACAGAGAGAATGAAAAGCATTATGTTATATTTTACAATAATGATAGCCAACGGTTGTTTTTGTTTTGTTTGTTTGTTTTGTGTGATGTAAAATATTGATTTTTACCTTGTCTAGCAATGTAAAGAAACATTGTTTATTGATATTAACAAACCAAGATAAATTGTCACAAGTGGGGTAAAAAGAATGGAAGTTCATTGGGGTCAAGGGAACTCAGTAGATATAAAATTAAATTTTTGTTTAAAAAAGCGGTTTAACATCAGGGGCAGATCAATAAATGTTGGGGGGGGGGGGTCGCAGGTCAAAATGTCTCCTCGCATCTGATTTATGTTCTATCTGTGGGGATCAATTTGTGTGCTGTAGGTCTAAAGTAGGTCGTTGAAATTGATTTTTTTTTTCCAAATATTTATTGTTTTAAGACTGATAAATTTCCACTGTGCGATGGCGTCTCGATTTGATCACGTGTCGTTGAAACTATTGTTTACTGTATTAATGTAGAGAGACTGATTGACAGATAGACTGTCGGAAAGACAGATAGATAGATAGATTAGACATACAGACAGATAGATACATCGATAGATACATACAAAGATACATAGATAGCTAGATTTCAATGATTTAATTATATCAATTTATTTCGCTTTTTTTTCTTCATTTATATTTGCGACTAATAATAATTTAATTGTGTTTCAGATTTATTTGTGTTTATATTATGCAAACCATAAAAGGTATAATCATTACGGTTAAAAGCTGGGCCTAGTATCGTAACTTTGCTCTATCAAAACGCATCCGTTGAGCCGCCCCCCCTCCCCCTCTCCTCCCCTGGGACAGTCACCCTAGCAGCCCGAACCAGGGCCGCTACTGTAATAAAGATATAATAATTAGAGCCGAACAGCTGGCAATAACATTACATTACGTCTATTAAACTAAGAGTTATTCGGTTGTACATTGCAACGAACCCGCTGACTTCTTTGAACCGGGACGCAAGAATTAGTGGGGGGGGGGGGGGAGGGGGAGAGAGGGTTGAGAGGTGGATGATGTTTTTAACTTGTGTAGGAATTACATTAGTTGAGCAAGCCAGAGTCAGCCGTGGCACTGAGCTGTGGAGGAGGGAAAGTGGGGTGGTGGAATGATGATGATGAGAGTAAATCGTATAAATAACATTAGTTTAGCCGTATAGATAGTCAAATGAATTGAATACGCTATTTATATATCTATGGTTCTATCAGCCTTAGATTTGTTATGTATTAGGCAGAGTCAGGCTGCTGAGAAGGGGTTTGCAGCAGCAACATTAAAAAAACAAGACACGGGGGCTGGGCCCTTGCGCCTGGGGGAGGGGGGATGCGCCTGGGGGTGCGCTTGGAGATTTTTCTATGATACGTTATAAAATTTAACTATCAGGCTTCGAATATGAAACGCTTTAGACCCGCAAACGCCTCCAGTGCATGTCCTTATAAAATCATGTTTTTTGGTTAGTTGCATGTGTCGAGTGCTTCATTCCATAACTTTCCATGAAGATTCAAAACAGCAAAACTCGTATTTTCGAATGATTTTCTATAATTTGTTCAGTTCTAATTAAAAGGTTTAACTGTACATAGCAGAGACTGGCAGAGCAGGGCAGAGACAAACATGGCCGTAACGTGTAGATCGTAGATGAACATAACAGTGCAGTGACGAGCAGAGCAGTAACGAACTCAGCAGACCAGAACATAGATGAACATATCAGAGTGGACAAGAGACGAGCGGACCGGAGACCACCAGAGAAGAGACAAGTGGAGCAGAGACTAGGGGAGCAGAGTCATGTGGAGCAGAGAGTAGGGAGCAGAGTCATGTGGAGCAGAGACCAGGGGAGCAGAGTCATGTGGAGCAGAGACTAGGGGAGCAGAGTCATGTGGAGCAGAGACTAGGGGAGCAGAGTCATGTGGAGCAGAGACGAACGGAGCAGAGTCAAGTGGAGCAGAGACTAGGGGAGCAGAGAATAGGGGAGCAGAGTCATGTGGAGCAGAGACTAGGGGAGCAGATACGAGTGGAGCAGAGACAAGTGGAGCAGAGACGAGGGGAGCAGGGTCAAGTGGAGCAGAGTCATGTGGAGCAGAGACGAGGGGAGCAGATACGAGTGGAGCAGAGACTAGGGGAGCAGAGTCAAGTGGAGCAGAGACTAGGGGGGCAGAGTCAAGTGGAGCAGAGACTAGGGGAGCAGAGTCATGTGGAGCAGAGACTAGGGGAGCAGATACGAGTGGAGCAGAGACAAGTGGAGCAGAGACGAGGGGAGCAGGGCCAAGTGGAGCAGAGACGAGGGGAGCAGAGACGAGGGGAGCAGGGTCAAGTGGAGCAGAGACGAGGGGAGCAGGGTCAAGTGGAGCAGAGACGAGGGGAGCAGATACGAGGGGAGCAGAGACGAGGGGAGCAGTGACGAGGGGAGCAGGGTCAAGTGGAGCAGAGACGAGGGGAGCAGATACGAGTGGAGCAGAGACGAGGGGAGCAGGGTCAAGTGGAGCAGAGACGAGGGGAGCAGAGTCATGTGAAGCAGAGACGACCGGAGCAGAGTCAAGTGGAGCAGAGACGAACGGAGCAGAGTCAAGTAGAGCAGAGACGGGCGGAGCAGAGTTAAATGGAGCAGAGACGAACGGAGCAGAGTCAAATAGAGCAGAGACGAGCGTAGCAGAGTCAAGCGGAGCAGAGTCAAGCGGAGCAGAGACTAGGGGGGCAGAGTCAAGTGGAGCAGAGACTAGGGGAGCAGAGTCATGTGGAACAGAGACTAGGGGAGCAGATACGAGTGGAGCAGAGACAAGTGGAGCAGAGACGAGGGGAGCAGGGCCAAGTGGAGCAGAGACGAGGGGAGCAGAGACGAGGGGAGCAGGGTCAAGTGGAGCAGAGACGAGGGGAGCAGGGTCAAGTGGAGCAGAGACGAGGGGAGCAGATACGAGGGGAGCAGAGACGAGGGGAGCAGTGACGAGGGGAGCAGGGTCAAGTGGAGCAGAGACGAGGGGAGCAGATACGAGTGGAGCAGAGACGAGGGGAGCAGGGTCAAGTGGAGCAGAGACGAGGGGAGCAGAGTCATGTGAAGCAGAGACGACCGGAGCAGAGTCAAGTGGAGCAGAGACGAACGGAGCAGAGTCAAGTAGAGCAGAGACGGGCGGAGCAGAGTTAAATGGAGCAGAGACGAACGGAGCAGAGTCAAATAGAGCAGAGACGAGCGTAGCAGAGTCAAGCGGAGCAGAGTCAAGCGGAGCAGAGACTAGGGGGGCAGAGTCAAGTGGAGCAGAGACTAGGGGAGCAGAGTCATGTGGAGCAGAGACTAGGGGAGCAGATACGAGTGGAGCAGAGACAAGTGGAGCAGAGACGAGGGGAGCAGGGCCAAGTGGAGCAGAGACGAGGGGAGCAGAGACGAGGGGAGCAGGGTCAAGTGGAGCAGAGACGAGGGGAGCAGGGTCAAGTGGAGCAGAGACGAGGGGAGCAGATACGAGGGGAGCAGAGACGAGGGGAGCAGTGACGAGGGGAGCAGGGTCAAGTGGAGCAGAGACGAGGGGAGCAGATACGAGTGGAGCAGAGACGAGGGGAGCAGGGTCAAGTGGAGCAGAGACGAGGGGAGCAGAGTCATGTGAAGCAGAGACGAACGGAGCAGAGTCAAGTGGAGCAGAGACGAACGGAGCAGAGTCAAGTAGAGCAGAGACGGGCGGAGCAGAGTTAAATGGAGCAGAGACGAACGGAGCAGAGTCAAATAGAGCAGAGACGAGCGTAGCAGAGTCAAGCGGAGCAGAGTCAAGCGGAGCAGAGACGAACATAACACAGAAGAGCTGATACGAACGAAGCGGAGCGAAGCATATCACATAAGAGCTGATACGAGCGAAGCGGAGCATAACACATAAGAGCTGATACGAACGGAGCGTAGCGGAGAAGAGATCTGCGGAGCAGTGACTACGAACTGAGCAGCGCAGAGAAGAGCCGACGCAAGTACTAGTTCCAGAGGAAAGACACTCAGAAGGACACACTAGGTCTGTTGTCGCAACCATTTCATCATTGGCACCGCTGTAACACATTTGACTTGTTCACCTGGGTCAGTTTACCGCACACACTCATGTTCCCCCCTGGACTATTATAACATGTATCTTGTAAATTGACTGTGAATAAATACTGTATAATTCAACTATCAAACCCACTGGTCCTTAGAAGTTATCGACAATATATTTATACAAATCTAAATGAGACTGAACAAACAGATGTATAAGTTCACAGAGATAGCTGTGCAAGATTCATACAGTTCATGAAACTAGAATGTATATTTCTTAAATGTATAACACTTTCTCAATTATGGATGTACAATTGTACGTATGTTTTGTGTTGCATACATAATTTACCTCCTTTTTCTTGATATATATATATATATATATATATATATATATATATGCCTACGTTATGTGTGCGCATGCGCTGGGCAAGCTACCTATTCTTTTATTGATCGGTATTATATGTCGATAGATATATGTCAGTATAAAACTTTCATTGCTTGGCTATCAAAGGGGGGATCATTGATCATAAGACCATCGCAATAACGTCCCTTGATAAAATACCAGGGGTCAACATGCAGTTGGTCGATTGAAGCGAAAAGTCTGATTTCCCTTTCGGCCAACAAAGAGGGCCGTTTATTAAACTAGGCCAGTGGTCCCCAACCTATTTTTCACCACGGACCGGTCAACGTTTGATAATTTCACAGCGGCCCGCTGGTGTGGAAGGGGGTTGGGCGGAGGGGGGGGGAGGGGGCGTTGAATATTTCTCGCCCATGGAAAGTCACACAAATCAGAGAGAAATCCGCCACATAAAATAAAAATGGAAATAATTTGAATGTTTCTTGGACGGCCCAGTACTATTCGATCCACGGACCGGTACCGGTCAGCGGCCCGGGGGGTTGAGGGACCACTGAACTAGGCGACTGAACTAGGGTCCCCCCGCTGCTTAATGGGCTCCTTCAAGTATTATTTGCTAATTAAATATGATGCTGAGAGATTCCCAACAGGTCGGATACTTTAAGCCTAGCCCCCCTCCCCCCCCCACCAACATCTCTGGAAGTCTCTGCTTATGTCCATTAAAATAAATCTGCAATAGTCTGCCTGGGGCCCCGAAATACTTTGGTACGGCTCTGCGTGCATCACCATATTTACAAAGAGCCTGACTGTAGTAATCAAGCACATGCGTGTCAAAATGGCTACATCACCACCTTTGTTACCAGCACTGGGTGTTCAGATATTTCCAAATATGCTGTGTCATGTAGACGCTTTTGCAGTGATCGCACTTTACCCTCGCCAACCCCTCCCCCCCCCCCCACACACACCCTTCCACACTTCACAGTATCTGTTCAAACAGGCAGCTACAAGGTTTGTGTCTCATTCCGAATGAAATAACAGGACCTCTGGGAAATTTATCCGATGTGAAGATAACCCATCGCGTTACTATAGTCCAGCGGTGACACGGTGCTGATGCATAGTCGATGGAAAATGTTCCGTTAGCTTGTCTGAACGTAGAGCCAGTAACGTTAATTTTGTTTACAAGCCTATTGAACTAATGTTATTGTTGTTGTTGTTTGTTGTTTTTTTTTTGTTGTTGTTGTTTGTTATTTTGTTTTCTGATATCGTGGACTGCCTTCATTTCTACATTTGGCTGAATGTTTAACTTTTGAAAATTAATGGTTTGGCTCTTTTGTTTTCCTATTTTGGTTTTTTTTTTTCTATTGAAATATTGGCCCAAATCAAACCTTGTTACTTTAATACCATTGGCCTTTATAACGAGTAATACCTTTAAATCACAAATCTAACTTTATGTAAACCATGATTTTTTGGTCAAATGTCTATGAACATCGAAAATTCGGTCTTTAAACGTTTATTTCAATTAATTATGTTTCATGAAAATATTTACTGTCCAATTCTGTACATTCATGTGTCGAATCAAGTCTATTAACACAAGCAGAACCCACCTAACACACAATACCGCATAAGACTATATAAGTCTGTTGCTCATCGCAGTGACAATTAGAGATCCTAAGACACGTTGTATGAAGGCTTATCACAACACATAAGTTTTTGACATGTTTTTGCTTTAACTACGAAATTTAAACTCTAAAAAAAACAGCAAAAAAATTGACGTATATATTTTAGGAGATGAAATATCGAAATCATTAAAAATACCGACAGTACCGGTTGTCCTAAAATCCAATCCTGGTATTTCAGATCATCAATACATTTTTTTTTCCAACAGTTGAGCTGTGTATAACGGCCGGGATTAAAGTTACGGAGGGCCTAAAGCTTTTAACCTAAAATAAATTTGCAGAAAAAAAATGACCAAACGAGGCACCTGTGATGCAAGTAAAGTGTCAGAGGCGTACCTAGGGTGGGGGAGGGGGCAAATTTGAAAGTCCCCCCGGGCCCCAGCTTAAAGGCCCGCAAATTTTTTTTTACATTAAATATTAAGTACATTATCTCATGCCATGGTGTCGAATGTCAAAATGCAGGGGCCCCCAAAGAGGGCAACCCCCCGGGCCCCCAAATCCCTAGGTTCGGCACTGCAAAGGCCGTTTTCTTGTATGAAGTTACTCTATAATCTGATAAACGAGGGCCGATTTATTTCAGGACATAAGGCTAAACCCTTAATAGCCTTATATTTTTTACTACTATTGTTAGAAACAGTGCCAGAACTGTTCGCGTGAACAAATGCACGCAAAAAAAAATAGGGCGAAGTTAATTTTTGCTATAAATTGCAATCAAAGGTAGATAACAAAAACGAAGGGTGGTAATTTCGGGTACACAATATTTTTGCTGTTTCCCTCACTTATTTTATTAAAAAAAAAAAAGATGCATTAGTTTTCTTCTTAATTATATTTTTAATATCACTTTATTTTTATTTAGATACTTTACTATAGTTTAAGAAGTGCTGTCTAAAAAGTACTTTTTTTTTCCCAAAATATTTTCAGATCTCTACAGAATCAGTCAACATTTTCCAATCGTCAGACAACCATTGCAAATCCAATTTTCCTGCAGTTATCCAAGTGACTATTTAACTTAGCCTCATTTATTGGATGAATTACTGCCCTCACAAAAAAAAACTATGACAGTGCTGAGTGAATGACAGCATTAACATTGATGTGTCACATCAAGCATCTTTGTATAAAGATTCATCCCACACCATGAATTTAAGTTGAATTCCTCAACTGCCCAATGCTCAGAAAGTCAAATATAAGTTGTTTTTTGTGTTATTTTATAATTTATATTTGATGAGACTGTCACCAATTATTTGATAACAGTATTTATTTTTTTTATTGATAACAGTATTTTTTTTAATGATAACAGTATTTATTTTTGTATTTATGTGTTTTGTTAATTTTCACGGATTCTGTGCATTTAAAGAGTAGCCGTAAAAAAATGAAAAGGTTAAAAAAAACTGGTAATACCTACTAACGAAGAATTTCTTAAGGATGGGCAAAGACTGCCTAGGGCTCCCAGGCTGGAATGATCCAGTAGTTGAAAGTTGTCAGGGCAGACAGTTTTAGAAGATCATTAGGGGCCCAGTGTTAGCAATTAGTGGCCTTGACACCATTTTAGACAAGGGGTCCCTATTCAGAGCCGTAGCTAGCTATTGTGGTGCTCTGTGCATGGTGCATTTTTTGGTACCCTCCACCCAATCCATAAATTGCTAAAACAATAAATAGCACTTGTTCGGCACCCCTTCCTAATTTGAGGCCCTATTCAGCAGCACAACCCGAAGTACCCTTCCTACACTACAGTCCCTAACTTATCTTTGCGGCCCCATAAAATATACCTTTATCTAGGGCCTCCATTAGAAGTAAGAACATCTAAGCTTACTAAAGCCAACGCTACATGACATAATTGAAAAGATATGCCAGTGGACATTTTTTTTAAAATAATAAATAGTTTATTTCAGCTGGTCGCCAAAAATTTCATCAACTACTCAATGGAGGATAAATTCAATTGATTCTAGATAAGTAAAGTTCCCTTAACCCTAGCGGGCCATCGGGGCAGATGAAGTGTAGAATTCATCTGTTTCTATAACCTCGGCATATGAAGGTACCCATTTAAAGCTGGGTGGACTTGTGGGACGACTTTGAAACACATTTTCACCTGGAAAAATTCCACATGGTTCTCACCGAGGATCGAACCCAGGACTCTCAGGTCAACAGTCGAGTATCTACACCACTCGGCCACCCGTCCCACTTGATTCTAGATTATCTTTCTTTTATCTTTTATTTTCCTTTCTTTAAATGTGAGTGGTGACAACCAAATAGGCTTCTTAGGGGGTCACAGGTTGCAAAATTTTGAGAGCCACTGGCTTATTTAATAATATTTTTCCTCAGAAAGGAAATTGTTAATGAGTACTCCCTGAGGTTTTAACTGTTAATGTTAAGTCAAATGATTTTTCAATGACCAATTTAGTTATTCAATCTTCTAGAGACATGACAGTGATATATAAATATCTCAGAGATGGACATATATATTTTTTCTTACCCTACAATGTTTACAAATATAGAGTAAACAATTTTAAGTTGAGAGAAATATTGGGTAAGTGTTGACTCAAGGCTGAGTGTTGCCTGTCATAATCGTATTTATAAAGAATAGTATTTTATGACACTGAGTTTATTAAATGTAGTAGTTAAAATATATCTAAATTTGTAGGCCTTTATATATGTATGTTACTAGCTGAATCATTTATACAAAAATATAGAGATATTTATTTGGATGTATGTACAGTCGATTCCGCTTAATTGGGACACATCGGGACCGAGGCTTTTTGTCTCAATTAAGCGGCTGTCCCAATTAAAAATACAAATTTACTATTGGCTTCTTGGTTTGGTTTCTTTGAGATTTGTCCCAAATAAGCGACTGTCCCAACTAAGCGGTGTCCCAATTAAGCGGAATCCACTGTATATATTTATTTATTAGCAGTGTACCTAGTGTTGTCTGGGAAGTTGGAGTTCTACATGACACTTGAAACATTTCTCATACATTTACCTAATGTGTACAAATAATGTACATTTCATCTGTCATAAATTACATTTCACTTGTCAACCCTAATAGCTTATTCAAGATAAATTGTTCTCTTTGTTACATCACAACGATGCTATTTTTAGTACTATGATTTATTCAAGAAATAAAAATAAACAATTAAGCCTGTTCCATTCTGGACACAGGACGTGTTAGCGCATTTTCAGTACATTTGTTATCTTTCAGTAAATATTTGTAAATTTTGGAAATGTTTATAAATTCAATTGTGTAATGCATATATCTGAAAAAAGATATTAAAAGGACAAGTAAGTCATGTTGAATAACTGTTACAAAAATAAATAATGATTACGCCCCTTTGATTAGCTTTTATTATTTATATTTAAAATATAAGCAAAACGGTACATAACAATCTCTTATATTTTGGCCCTGAGAGGTCAAATCGCGAAATGGACTTTTGATGTACACTTGGCAGGCCAAGACCTACACAATGATATATACATCATGGGTCTAGGACTTATGGTTGCTGAGATATAGGGCGGTCCATTATTAATATAGCTTATATAGTAAAAAAACAGCACTTTATAAGGCCCCTTTTACGGCCCTGAGAGGTCAGATCGCGAAATGGAAAAAAAGTCATTTCTTGGTAGGCCAAGACCTACAAAATGATATATACATCATGGGTCTAGGACTTATGGTTGCTGAGATATAGGGCGTTCCATTATTAATATAGCTTATATAGTAAAAAACGGTACTTTATAAGGCCCCTTTTACGGCCCTGAGAGGTCAGATCGCGAAATGGAAAAAAAAGCTATTTCTTGGCAGGCCAAGACCTACAAAAAGATATATACATCATGGGTCTAGGACTTATGGTTGCTGAGATATAGGGCGTTCCATTATTAATATAGCTTATATAGTAAAAAACGGTACTTTATAAGGCCCCTTTTACGGCCCTGAGAGGTCAGATCGCGAAATGGAAAAAAAAAGCTATTTCTTGGCAGGCCAAGACCTACAAAATGATATATACATCATGGGTCTAGGACTTATGGTTATTGAGATCTAGGGTGATGACAGACAGACAGACAGACAGACAATGTTTGTGTATTGTAGACATACATACATACATCTATACATACATTGGCGTTTATATGTTTACAGATATAACTGAGCTAACAAAAGTCAATACATTTTTCTTTTAGAGTTATGACAGGCAACACTCACCTAGTCTAAGGTGTTGACATAAATTGAGAAAAATAAAAATCAAGGCAATTTTTTGTGACATTAATAAGATGTTAAAAAGAATAATTTTGAACGATGGACTAATGATAAACTATGAAGTGTATTGTAAATTTGAACAATTGTCTAATGATAAACTATGAAGTGTACTGTAATTTTGAACAATTGTCTAATGATAAACTATGAAGTGTATTGTAAATTTGAACAATTGTCTAATGATAAACTATGAAGTGTACTGTAATTTTGAACAATTGTCTAATGATAAACTAATAAGTGTAATGTAAATTTGAACAATTGTCTAATGATAAACTATGAAGTGTACTGTAATTTTGAACAATTGTCTAATGATAAACTATGAAGTGTACTGTAATTTTGAACAATTGTCTAATGATAAACTATGAAGTGTATTGTAAATTTGAACAATTGTCTAATGATAAACTATGAAGTGTACTGTAATTTTGAACAATTGTTTAATGATCAACTTCGATGTGTACTGAATTTTTCCCTTGTTTTGTGCTCCAGACAAAGTAAACCTCTGTTTAAACCAAAAAATATTTTGTCCTGCATGATTAGATATAATTAATAAACCAAGTGCAATATTGTACAGTATTGTGATTATTTCATAACTTATACATCAATGAAAGTTGCATTATTTTTTCAATGTGAACTTTTTTTTCTGAAGCTGAAACTGTCATTTAATTCTATGAATGTTTATTATTAATGTTTCTCCAGATGTAAGCACCTATTACCTTGCCTACATAAGTGTGTCAGTTTAAATTATGGGTTTTTCTAAAAAGAAAGGTATTTTTTTTCTGTTTTTTTTAGTGGGGATAATGTACATGCATCCATGTTCCAAGGAAGCAATGAAACAACTAAGAAAAAATACTACAAAGCTGAATGAGATGTTCAGATCAGCAAAGAATATTCTAAAAGAAAGATTGATGGTCAGTCACAATTTTTTTTTTTTGCTGACTTCAACATCCTTGTAAAAATTTTGAGTGTGAGAAAAAATATGCTATTATAATTTTTTTTATAATTGAAGGTCTTGATCTATATAGCTTTAGCTATCAAAAGTATTTTCAGAGTTGTAAACAATAGGTCAATATACACTTTGGAAATGATCTTGGTGCTAATCCCTATGTTAAAAAGTTACATTTTTTCTAGTAGAACAAAACACTATAAAACAAAACACATTTTTCTCTTTTTATCTAAGAAAAAAAGGATTTAGCAACAAAGCCTACTAGTTATTTCTATTGTCACTTATAGCACAAATTTGAACAAGGGCTAAAGCTATTATTCAAACTTTACTCAGTTATAGGGACCACAAAAATCAATCAAGTCATCTAATTAAATATATTTTATAATTGACCCAAGCGATATTTTAAACATTTTCTTTTTGCATTTATTAGAATTAGATCATCTTTTGAAGCTAAAAAAAAATATACAAACAATACATCATATTTTAGTTCTGCTGTTTGATTGTTAATGATTATTGGTTGCTATAATTTCATTGGATATTTCAACACTACTTAATTTTCATTTAGTTAAAAAAATTCAGGTCTCAATCAAATGACCTTGTTTACAGTATTATTGGATAATGAAAAAATCTATTGTTTCTTCGGAATGGAAATTAAATTATATCATATATGTCTTTTTTTTTTTAATTTGTATTAGATTATCAGCTGGTGAAAGTTATATAAAATTTGTTGAATATTTTTTGTTTGTAAGATGATGTGTTTGCAGTATGTCTTTTTAAAATGTATATGATTATATATCACTTTTATTTTAATTTGGAAAATTTGTGAGACATTAAAATACACAGTGCAAAATTTAAGACTCTGACGACATGTAGAGCTCATTTTTCAAGCAACTGCACGCTATACATGTACAATGTGTTGCTAGTAAAATATTCAGATTACTCTTGATCTTTCTCTACATTGTCATGTAATCATGATGGCTGGATTAACTGAATGATATCTTAAGACCAGACAAAACAGCTCTCTTCAAGATCTGATCAATGTGTTGAGTTAAAGCTTGTGACTATTTAACCAAACCTATTTCATACACGCAGAAAGTTGTAAAGGTATATGTTTCAGAATAACTGTTTTCCTTTATTTAGTTTGTATATTTTAATTTGTGATCTTTTTGAAATCTAAGTTGATGTTGAATTCTTTTTACCTGTGTCATGTATATGTAACATTTTCCAATATGTCTTTGTTTATTATTATCACTTATATGGTAATATAAAAGTGATTTGTATACCCGAAAGAATTATTTTAACTAAAGGTTAATTTAAAAAAAAAATAATAAACCCAGGATTATTTTGAAATGTTTATTTACTTTGCAAGTTTAAAATTTGGGAGAAATAAAAACAATTACCAGTAATGTAAAAAAAAAAAAAAGTTGACATGAAATGTATGTGAAGCAATAACATTAATGGATGATTACTTGGATCACTATACACGCTGAACAAAATGAGTGTAAGTTACACAAAGAACATTTCAATGAAATAATCCTAAAACTTTACACTAATATTTTGACAATTTTTCAGCCTAAATCATTTTATAAAAATATAGTTTGATGTATTTTTATCGTAATTTGTATCCTTGCCTGAATATGAATTTCAACCAAGCATTTAAACAAAAAAAAAACACTTGAATTAAATGGTTTGCAAATGTCTTAAATGAAAAGAGAATACTGTTTTTTTTAAATAAATAAAATTTAATGTATTGTTAAAATTAAATGGAACTAGAAAACAATGAGGCATCTTTACACATGTATGATTTAATTATTTCAATTTTTTTTTTTAAAATGGTTACAATACTACTAAAAAAAAAATTAATGATAAACAAGAGCATAATTAGTAAAAACATAGGGTGTATCAATGCAGCATAGTTACATTTAAGTTCTTAATTTGTTCTATTTGTTGTGCAAGTCAGAATTTTTTGATTAAAAAAAAAACACCTTGACCAAAATTTTGTAAAAATATACACCAATAAAGATACATCTTTTGACTTGTACACACACTTAATTTTTACGTCTTGAATAGACAAAATGACCTTCAACAAGTTGTTATATTTTACAACATCCACGGAAATACACCAGTTCGTGAAACATGTAAATATACATCAAACCTTTCTCTTGTCTGGACCAAACAGTAGCGTTATTAATTTTTTAAGTCATGTGAGTCATTTAGTAGTAGCGATAATTTGGAGTGTCATAACTGGTGAAGTTTGACGTATTCAAGTTTCTGCAATTAAAAAAAAAAATTTTTTAATTTTTTTCTTATTAAAATGTGCTCTTTTGAGATGTAACATTGTGACAATTTCAACATTTAAAAAATAATAATTGGAGTAAAGTTAGGTTAGAAATCTAAGTCTCACTTGACCATTTTCTTTAATATATACAAGTCATCCATCATAAATTGTCTTAATTTTTGTTCTCAATTTATGACTAATATATATAGACGGCCCATAATCAAAATAACTGTTTCGCTAAATTTTTAAACTGACTTGTCAACAGATTACTATGTAGAAATGAAAAAAGTCTATTGTAAGGCATCAATATTCTGTTTTATCACATTCTACTTTGGAAAAAAATCCAGCCATGAAATACTTTGGCCTAATTAGGTGTTAATGCTAAGAAATTCATGAAATTTCATGAAATCTACCAAAAGTAATCATCTTCAATGGTAAGCCCAATCCTGGGTTTGAGCTAGGGTCTGTTGGTAGCACTAAATTCACCCAGCTTAAAATGGGTACATTATATGAAATCAGTTGGGGAAAGTACAAGTGGCCGGGCATATTGCTAACCACACATCCCCTTAAATAAATGCAGTAATAGATCAACTACTAGTTCATTGGTCAATGTAGACTTTATAAGTTGTTTTAAGCGTACATTTACAAAGGGAAGAAGGGACTAAAACTAATTTACAATTAAAAGGAATTAGCAATTCTGAATGATATTGGTGTTCCTAAGCAGATTTCTAAGAAAGTACTAAGCTCTATGATAGACATTATTTTTCACAATAAGTTTATGACCAAATAATGAAATGCCAATTTGTTTCTAATTTAGGGGATATAAAAATATTTCTGCTCTACAAGAAAATAAGAGATTGCCAACATACCTTGAATTATATCCTGATCCAAATCCTGACCCAGTGTCATTTCCCTGTCTGTCAGTGTCATAATTTTGTACCTGTGACTGTTGCTGCAGTGAATAATAATCACTGCTTTCATCTGCCCAGCTACGCTGTTGTTGTTGCTGCCCTCCCATGCTAACATTTTGTCTTTTCATGCTGTAGCTTTCATCACCATAATCAGATTTAAAACCAGCCTGGTTGGCCCTACGTTTGTTGCCAGCAAAGCTCCTGGTCATTTCACCTGGATTGTAAATGAGATCAATTATATTTTGCAGAACATAGTAAAAATACAATTGAAAAAATACAGACTGATTCAAAATCTCATAAAAATTTGAAGGAAACATTGAAAACTCAAATGCAAGTCTCATGAAACTTGAAGGCTGTTTACTTCAATATGTATATGATTAATTCCAAAAAGTTTCCTTAATTTTGGTTGTTAAACAAAAAAGTTGTTTTTTATGACTAAATGTGTTGGTTATACCTGATATTAGTTTTGCAATGCGTTGGCAAATTATTACTTTAAAAAAAAAAGGCCAGATAGTTGAAAGTTGACTATAATAATTATTAAAATGACATTAACTTTACTAACAAATATCTTTTTTTTTCTAATACACTATAATGAGAGGTGGAACTTAAATATGCTGAAAAATTATATTTAAATCTTAAGTTTTAATGATCATTGAACCAATACAGCAGTACTAATAAGTTTTCATTTTCTTTTTTTAAATATGACAGATACCTTAAAAATCAAACCTTAATCCATTTCTGGTTCCTAGAAATCATTTGAATTTTTAATTGTTTGAGATCTGATTCAGTTTTTTTTGCTATCTAATTCATATAAAAAGGATTTGGAGTAATATATTACTGTATTAGTATATTCTAAATATAACTAAAAACAATAAAAAAAATGATGCATAAAGGTGACTTGAGCGCTAAGAAAAATCAACAAAACAGAAATTATATGGTAAATGATTTTGAATGTTTTAATTGCAAGGCTGATTCAGATTCTGGAGTTAAGTTCAAAATTTTTGGCCACAATCCAAGGTATTGCAGTTTTGAGATGTTTGGATTTTGTGGTATCATTTTATGAATTATCAAATCATCCACATTTTAGACAACCACATTATTTACCAATAAACATTTTCCTCCAGCCAACTTTGAAAAATGTTCACAAAAGCCAAGTTAATGTTAGGAATGATTAAGTGCCCATAACTAATCCATCAAACTAACCAGAGCTTCCCTGTGCCAGGTCTGAAGTCAGGGCACCTCTCTTGGCTTGTTCGACTGCCATTTGAGTCTGGTTGAGCATGGCTATTTGATTCTTAATGGCCAAGCTTAACTGGTTTTGCAGCAACATCATTTCCTTAGTGGCTTCTACATTAATACCCATGTCACCTGCACAGGAAAGTACAACCAAAACAACATATTAATCAGTACAGAAACCATAGTTCTCACAATCATCATTTTACAATTTATTAATTAATCATAACTCAATTTTAACTCAATAGTCAATTTTGTAAAAATACCTTTTGAATTCAGTTGTTAAATACAGGTATAATGAGTCAAATCTGATATAACTAACATTTAGCCTACAATTTTATTTGAATTACACAAGACAACATGTAATCTAGTTTATTTTAAATAGCTTAAAAAAATGATAACATCAGAACTAAAATTTCCATGTAAACTATAAAGACCACTGAAGAAGGAAACAGGACAGGAGCCTTGAGGGGCTCATAATTCACCAGACGCATCACTAGGCCCAATAATCTTAACAGTACAAGATCTTTTGTTGAAGTCAACATTATCAATCAAGAACATAAAGAACAGTATTTTGTCAGCTTATAAATTAATACAAACAAATTATATTTTTTAAAGGCTCAATTTAAACTCTCTGAAGTACGATAAATATACGATACATATATTAGCAATTTTCCACACTGAAAATATAATAGCAGCAGAATAAAAAATGAAGCTTGTCCTCTTCAGAACAGTAAAGAGTTTTATCTTCTTATATAAAAAATATCCTCTAAGCTTATCTGGCCTCTGGACCAAATCTCTTGGTGTCAAATTACTAACAGTGCAGCAAAGGAAGAATCCAGTTGTTTTACCATCCAAACTCTTAATGGTAAAAGTGAAACCCCTTTAGTGTACCCACTAGAAGTACAAGTTCAATTTTACAATACACACTGTAAATGAATCTAACTGCAAATTAGCATTATTATTTTTTTTCCTCATATCAGCCAATGTATTTTAATATGATCTATTAGTGTTGCACAGGTTTATGAAATGGCCACATCTATGAATTAAGAGCCTACTTTTGACACAAACAAGAGATTACAGTCATCTATTGTGAAATGAGTGAGCAGTATGAGAAGTGTGGTTGGTCTCACATGCTCTCAATCAGGGTGGACAGGCAGCTCTGTCAAACAGAGAGAACCATCCCTACTGATACCTCACTCGGTGGAGAGAGCAGTTTTAACAAATGTTTTAAGATTATACTAACCAGAGCCTCCTGCTAAACTTCCACCAAACCCTGGATCATCAAATCTATTTGCTCTGCCATTGCGAGCAAATCCTCCACCAGATCCAAATCTGTTTCTGCCGCCGGCAGCTCTTGTGTTCCAATTTGGGTTATTCCTGGGGTTGCTTCGATTGCCAGAACCACCTCGATTCCCTCTGTTGCTCTGCCTTCGCGGGCTTCTGTTGAATGCAGCGTCCCGACCAAGGGGACCTTTTCTATCAGGTCTGTCTAGACGACCTCGTGGAGATGTTTCTGGCTTTGACTGATCAAATTTTGCAGCAACAGGGCCTCCAGTTTTTCTTTTATCCTGGTAAGAGAGTATTGGACCCTGAATATCATTTTTTTTTTCATTACAGCACCTGCTTCAGCACTGCTTTTGGTCATTAAACTTTGGCATTTCCACCAAATGCCAACCAAGTTTTGTACGACCACTGATAAAATTTAAAAAATTAAGCTCAAGTTCTTCGGTGCTCAACCTAAAATAGTCTCCAAAATCAAAATTAGCCAAGCAACAAAGATGCTGTATTTTTTACATTTCAACAACAGAAATGACAGCAGCCAAATCCAAGCTGACATGAAATGGCAATATTCATTCATGTTAATCTTAAAAACACAGATAATATTAAATTTTAAGGAAAAAAGATGTTTTAAACTCAGTATTAATACATTGTGATAATAATAGTTATTCTTTTTGATGATTTTCAAAATTAATTTAATAAAAAAATATTTGAGCCTACAAAAACTGATTAAACAAATCTCAAAAAAAAAAATGTTGAAAAAATAGTTATTAAACATACCATCTCATTTGGAAAACCACCACTTCTTTTTGAAAACCATAAGTTCCGACCTCGATTTTTTTGGCCTTTTCTTTCCTGATGATGTTAAATTTTTCATTGAATGTCCCCAGTAAAATTATGTAATGAATTCGAATTTTTTTTTTCCTTTTTAAACTTAATTAGAAATAATTTTTTTTAAATTCTTATTAATTAATGATGGAATTATTTGCAGAAACCTAGCCGAAAATGATCACAGAAATATAATTCTTAACTGATAATGCTATTACAGCCTAATCAACCAAAACAATTTCATTTTACCTCTTTTATGGGCAAAGATGATTTATTATCCCCTGGTTTTGTTGTGTCTTTTTTCTCAGTCGTCTGAGTTTGTTCTTTCTTCTCTTCAACTTCATTTATTTCTGTCTCTTTTGTCGATGGTTGCTCCGCTTTTGCTGGGCTTGTAGATTCTGGCTCTTTCTGTGGAGCAGGCTTCTTTTCAGCAGTACTCTGTGTTTCTTTTCTCTCTGTGTGAATTGGAAGAATCGTTTTATTATTACTTTTAGTTTCATTGGCAAATTAATAAATACAAAAAAAAACTTTGCTTAAGCAAAAACTATTAAAAAATTATTGTCCTTATTGGTGATTTTTTTTTTTAAAGATATACCCTCATATATGAGTCTATTTAAGCCATACTAGCCTAACCTACAGTGTGGTTCATATAAAAGTGGTGCATTGGAATAAAACATGATATATTCCACGGAAATAAATGTATTATTTTAATGATCTGGAAGAATAATGATCATAGAATTAATTGATCTATGAGGTGCAATAGGTTGCTGACTGCTGCTGTAAAAGATGACGGATTAAAAAAAAATTCAATTTTTTTTACTTCACGAAACCAAATTATGCGAGAATAATGTAATTGAGTGCCAGAGGATTAAGAGAAGAATTTCTTTCTAAAGCTACAAATAGGACAGTGCATTAGAATTGGAAAACCTAGATCCAATTTTCAAAAACAAGTTCTAAGATCAGAAAATTTTAGTCTCACTTCCTATTATTGTAAAACTGAAAAATAATTTCAACCCATTTATTTAATTTTCTATAAAATCTAAAAGTTCTCTGTATAAGGAATCAAACCAGAATTAGATGCTTTGAGAGATATCAAGAATTGAATCATAACTTTGTTATCTTTTTAAATTTAACAAGTGTAAAATACATGACACAGTGATCTTGGAGGCATTTATGTGGTAGTGTGAATCAACTCTATATATACATATGAACAATACACAAATAAGTACAAAGACTAGCCTAAGTTGCAATGTTATTTATTCTTGTAGTTTTACAATGATTTAAATCATACTATGTCCAGATCTAATGTAGTTGTGACAGTCCAAATCTACTAAATAATCTTATCAATACTGAACTATGCCTAAGACTCAACTCAAAGTGATCTACTCAGTACAAGATTTAAGCAAAGACTCAAATTAACTTCAAAATTGATTACGATAGATGTATATCATCAATAAAAATGCTCTAATCTGATAGGAATACCAATCAGAACACTTGAGTGTAAAATACCATGGGTCTTCTAATGAGAAGGATAACATCGTAATAAATGCAAACCAAAATGATTGATTTATAACACTCTAAAAAAAATTGTAACAAGTTCTGGAAATTACTTTCCTCTGGAATTTTTCTAGTTCATTATTTTAGAAAAGGTTTTCTATTATACACATTTTTATCAGAGAATTAAATTCACATTTAATGCAAGCATTTCAGTCAAATGAATTTTTTAAATAACTAATCCTTTAATTTTCACAACGGTCATTCTTCTGGCATGTTATTTATTAGTGATGAGAAGTCAAAGCAATGTTAACCCAGGTTAATTTTTGTAATTCAGATTAAGGTTTTTCAGCTTTTAGTAGTTTTTTTCTTAATTATATTGATCATGATTAGTGTCGTATCCCACTTGTGCTCTAAGCTGCACTGTCCACTTAGTCCACGTGTTATACCTAGTATCCTCTTCCTGGGTCTCTAGTCTCTCTCTTGGGTGTGTGTCTCCGTCTATATCCCAACCGTTATAACTTCCCCTATATATAGGATATATCACCCCCGCATATTACATCATTTTCCCGCCAAAACCACAGAGGTCAATGTGTAGGTGATTCGCGCCAAACTCCGTGCGTGGGGTGATTGACATTATTGCATCATGTATGCTTGACCCTGCAAGCACTTACATACCATATAAGGAAATACGCCGTGACCAACAGTGTGTGGTAGCAAGGGATGGAACAATACCAAATAAGGCAATAACATGAAACGTAAACAAAGCTTAATCACAAGGGATAGGACAATTAGGTACTGCCAAACATAAGTGATTCAATAATTAGCTTTGTTTGAGAGAAAAAAAAAGATAAGAACACTTACTTTCTAAAGGATGCAGTTCTAAAACGTTTCCTGCCAGTTCTACTTTAGCAAATGCTTTTAAACAAGGGACAACATTACTCCTGTTATCCAGGACTAATCTGGCAGTGCTGTTGATAGATGTTAAAATTAAACATTAAATTTTTATTACCATTTCAGACTTTTCATTTCTCATTTCCCCATTACAATTAAATGCCAGGCATTTCTAAAATCAATGTTTAATGTAGAGCGTCTAAAGATATTTACCCATCTTTAAATTTATCAGGATTATAGTTGACTTCAGCAGCAAAAGGAAACAAAACTCTCAGCATTTCTTTAGTTGTATCATTGGGGAGGTTCTTAACAAATACTGAACCTATTCCTCTACTTCTTAATTTTTTATTACCTGGTTTACAAAAATTGAGGCCATCAAAAAAAAAGAGAACATTTGATATAAAAATAATATTAAAAGATTCATCAACTACATTAAAAACTATGTAATGATAATAACTAACTTACCAGGCCGTCTCAATGGAACATTTGGAATGCACAACATTCTTACAAGCTTTGTATCAAATCTTAAATGACCTAAAAAAATTCATATATATTAATTTTTTTTATATTGGCACTTTCATACATTGACAAAATTAACCGAATAAATGCAATGCGATGTTTAATTTTTTATTATTTACATCTTAAAAACTCGCCCACTTTGAAATAAAATTACAGCAATATTAATAAGCTCAAGATTTAGACAATCGCTGTAAAGGATAATTCTTCCTTTTGTTTTAATTACATTCAAGCCATTTAAATATTTACACTGCAAAGTAGAGCAAAGTCTTAGCTATAGTTTGGTGAAATTCTACACCTAGCATTACAAACCTTTCTGTTCTATTTCATTTTCATCATTCTTTTTAATAATCTCTATATTGATTTCAGAACACTGAAAGTCGAGCTTCATGAGGTTATGAACTACTCTAGCAGCATTTTTCGCAGAAGATACATACATTTCACCTTTCCTGTTTGGAGAAAATACATTGTGCTTGGGCTCATTCATTTATCACAAGAATTGTAATGTGTCTTTCTAATGTAAAATATCTATAACATATTTATATTTTTTTTTAAATAGTGATAACAGATAAAGATAAAAGAAATAAGCATCTCAATGTAAACAAAGTTATGTGTAACACAGTATAAAATAGATTGGTGTTTTTTTTATTAAATGGTAACTATTTACACTTTGTTTGATTTTAAGGTTCATTTATTTTAATTTTCTCTGCGTCTAATTAGTTTATTTTTTTCTCCTTAAATAAAAATTAAGCAAGTGTGTTATAGAATTAAATTGCAATAAAGATATTAAGCACTACTCTTACATATTTTGATCACATATTTCAAAACCTACATAAGCGGATCAAAAATAGTTTTATTACATAAGCGTATGATATTTGAAAAAGATACTCACCCTCTTGAATATTTGCCAGGGCTAAGCACATACACCAAGCTTTCTTTGGCATATTTAAAGACTCTTCCAATCTGACCACTCATAAAATCTGCACACTTCAGTGGGTAAACCTTAACCTGCCATTTACGTTCTGAAAAATTACGCTCAAATTAGTCATAATTTATTTTTTCATATTATATAACTGAGATTTACAATTTCAATGATAAATAAAAATTTATTAGCACATAAAGTATTAAAAGATTTAGAATCAATACATCTGTTAATGCATCTGCATTTCAATGTTTAAAAATAAAAGCTGATAAAAAAATTATCAGTTAGGGTGATAATTAAACGATTAATGGCAAATCATACGTTTTATTAATTTTCTTTCGGATCTGTAACCAAAACAGAAATATAGAGATTTTTTTTTTAATCCAACACTACAAATCAATTTTGAGTTTTTATTTTAATAAAAAGTCAAGTGGTCAATTTTTTTTTCCAATATTTATATAGATTTAAATTAACCTATTAAATTCTGGCACTCCCTAATTTAATTTTTTCTTATATTTAAGTAAAAGAAATACAAATTATTCACAACTATGACAAATTGTTTGTCAGGTTGACCTACAGTCTAGCATTAATGAAAGATTTTATTTTAGCACTTTCCTAAAGACAACTTAGCTTACTTGATAGTAAAGCTACATTGACCTGTGGAATTACATTAGGGTCAACATTCTGTTCTCTATCATCTTCTTCATTTTCCTCATCATCGTCATCTTCATTGTCATCGTCTTTTTTCTTTTTAATTTCATCCTTTGTTTGAATTTCTCCATCTCCTGTCATTGATTCTTCTTTCGCTGTATCTTCAGTATTTTCTGCTAATGATTCAGTTAGCTTATCTTCATCGTTTGGTACTACATCCGATTTTGGTTCATTTTCAGGTTCATTTTCAATTTTAATATTGCTTTCTTCATTTTCATCCATTTGCTGCTCAGGTTCATCTACATTGTCTACTTGTTGAGTTGTCGAATCAGACATTTCTTTAATTTCAATAGCCTTTTATCCTATTTCTTGCAAATATACATTTAAAAAAAGGTAAATACTTGATATTTGGACTTAAAACAAAATGATTTCTTTTAACTTTAAGCGTATTATCGAAATTAGGTTATCAAATACTTTTGCGAAAATACACATTTTGTGTTCAATAAATGTGCAAAACCACAAATAAATTTGTGAAATTAATGATGGACGATTTATAATTTTCAAAAAAAACTTACCAATAAACACTACTCAACATTCATTTGAAATATGTTAAGTAAAAAAAATAAATAAATACAACTTACTGTAATATACGGTGACTACCGTTTTGTAATTATTGGCCAGGTACAAAATAAATGGTGGTAAAAACTAGTAAAAAGTTAAAAACTGCATAAACTCGAAATTCATTGAATTCTACACAAGCAAAAACTCCGGAGACATGCGATATTTAAATTTAAAATATTTATTCGAATTGTGAGATTTACAATCAATGTGTAACTAATATAATTTCCGAAACAATTATCAATAAAATGAAAACACATGCATTGAGATATATAATTGGCAAACAAAGCACATTAGCTATCCTATTCCTATGACCTATATAACTAAAAATCAAGATTGGCTGGTTGCCCGCCTATATTCTAGAAAAATGTTATTTTTGGCGTCAATTTACCTTACCCCCTCTTGACAAACTTTTTCACCCCTTCCCCTATTTTGGTGGCTAATAAATGGATGCCCTCCAAAAGAGTTTCACTGGTTTCTTTAAAATAAAATTGGCAATACTACTAAAAATAAACATGATTTGCAGGGTTGTTAGTATCAAGTATCGGTATCGGCCAATACAGTATCGCCGATACTTTTTCAGTATTGGTTGCTGTATTGCCGATCCTTTTTGTATCAAGTATTGATTTGTGTATCGCCGATACATTTTAAACGAAAAATTTTCGATACTCGATACCAATACTTTTCTGTTGCCACTATTAGCTAATTGTAGAATAACAATAGCGATTTTAATAGATTTTTAAAAGTAATCTTCATAAATTCAATCACTGCTTGTAATGATAACCATCAACCCTACCACTATTAACACCAAGACAACTTGGAACATAAGGCTGAAGTTGAACAAAACGTTCTTGCAGTTTCCACTCCACTTGGGCTACTCGACAGGGTGATGCAGCTTCAATACAGTCAGCTGTGCAGTTTTACTGCACGGCGGCAGAACCGGCTTAATAGTAAAGTTCTGCTGAAGTAGACAGATATCTTGAAGATAACTCATCAGAAATGCTGTCATTAGCACCCTACCCAAGCATTAAGAAACTATATTGATGAGTTGATCGGCTAGTGCTGTGTTGAGCGCCTGTTTTCATTAGGTGCGCGTCTTTTTATGCCATTACGTTCTAGTCTAAACAAGGATTGTTTTGAAATGATGGTCTTCTTACGTGCTGCCAAATGGTGAAATAGTAAAGAAAAAGTTCCCTTAGCCCTGACGGGCCATCGGGGATTCATCTGTTTCTATAACCTCGGCATATGAAGGGATAGTGTAGTTAGCACAACGCCCAGCCGCCTTTACTTCCCCAGCTTAAAGTCGGGTACCTATTTAAAACTGGGTGAACTTGTGGGAAAATTCCCATTGTTCTCACCGAGGATCGAACCCATGACTCTGAAGTCGACAGTCGAGTATCTACACCACTTGGCCATCCGTCAAGTACTAAAGTGATTAGCATTTAATTTGTGCTTTGACATTGTATTTAATTGTTTTCACTTTTTTTTTTGAAAGACTTGCACTCATTATATTTTAAATAAAAATACTTTGTTGTTCTCAAAAGTATCGGTATTGTATCGGTATCGATTTTGGCAATACATTTTTACTTGAGTATTTGTATTGGTATTGGCGATACTATTTTCATGAAGTATTGGTGGTATCGGTATTGACGATACAATTTAAGGAAGTATTGTTAACAACCCTGATGATTTGCAATAGGATGGAAGCTTTTCTCGCAAGATACACTGACTATGGTGTACTGCTAGGCATTTTAAAATGTCTCAACATCGTTGCAGCAAAAAAAGTATTGGCCTACATATAAAGGAAGGGGTCGTCAATTTAGTATATCAGCAAAGTGTATGTGGGGGGGGGGGGGTTAAAAGTTGACAATCGTTGACATGGGGGAGAAAGAAAATGAATTGACTTAAACAATTTTAGATTGTAAAGTCTAGTTTTGTTCGTGAACGAAATGTAACTTTAAGGCAGATTTTAAATATGTTTAAAAGGTAAAATATCCATTAAAACTTGCTCTTGTACAAATTGCTCAGTAATTCTGGATTGTGTTAGCTGCATAAAATATTACCTTTGAGGGTTGGAGGAGTAGCTGCCTGGCCAACAATTAAAATTTCTTTGCTTATTTAAAAAAAATAAGTTCCGAATGTAACATTATAGCGTTTCATTCTGATATGGAGAATAAAATTGCTCTTATAAAAAAGCTAATTTAACGTTTGTCCCTATAAAGCTCAGTACTGTAGTTGGCATGACTGACTTATACGGTGACTTCCCCTATCAGTTGAAAGATTTGGTAATTTGTGAGTTTCTACAGTTACTGCCCTTAGCTTTGACTTTCTTTTAAACAAATAATTGCTTTCCAGTTTACATCATTCATAGTTAAAACTTAAATGTACATACACTATACACATGTGTGTATGTGTTTGTGTGTGTGTATGCATGGATGGGTGAATGTGTGTATGTGTACACGTGTATATGTGCACAACAATTTATATTTCATTTTCGACCTCATAGGCATTCAGTGTATACAGGCGTACAGTGCACACAGGCCTGCAGTGTTTTAGGCCTTCAGAATTCAGCGCACATAGTCCTACACATACAGTGTACATAAAATTACAGAGTTATAGGTCAACATTGCACATATATCTACAGTGCACATAGGCCTACAAATAATACCAGTGGCATCACTTACTAGCTTGACCCCCATCTCTAAAACAATAACCCCCTACCTTGTGGCCTAAAAGCCCCCATCCACCTTTCATAGCAGCGGGCTCCAGTTCCGTAGCGTGCGGGGGGCCAGGGGGCCGCCCCCCCTGCCTTTAGTCTGCCCCCCCCTCTGCTTGTTTGCTCTACTTAGTAATATTTGTTTCCTGCCCCCCCCCCTTGCTATTGGCCTGGCCCCTGATGTAGAATGCCTGGCCCTTGCTGTAGAATTTTCACGCTACGGGGCTGGCGGGCTTTGAGCCAGTGGTGTGACTGGGCGGGATGAGGGGGTACATTGTGTGTCACCAAGGGCGGTACTTTGCCGACAACCAGGGGCGGCATTCTCATTACTTCTGTATAGGATTTTTTAGATTCCACCCGGAGTGCCATAAACGTGAATCACGGCCCCACACTAAAGAAGACAGTATTTGGCAATTTAGGCCTTCCGTGCAGTACATCTTATGAATACTAAGTAAAAGGGTGCAAGGGCGAAAAAAAAACAACTATAGTCATTGTTGACATACCTTGTTATATTTTAACAAATATTTATTTATTTAAATGGCCGGGGGTGGTGCGGGGGGATAACATTACAAGCCAGATTTCTCGAAGTTTTTTGTTTTTACACAGGATAATAGACTTAGTACAGAGGCGTAACTAGGGAGGGGGGAGGTGGGTTCAAATTCGAAATTCCCCCCGGGCCACAAACTTTTTTTTACATTAAATATTAAGCACATTATCTCATGTCATGATGTGGAATGTCAAAAAAAAGCAGGATTCCCCAAAGATGCCAAGCCCCCCCCCCTCCCCGGGCCCCCAAATTCCTAGGTTCGGCACTGACTCAGTAACATTGTACATGTAAGTTTTCCCAGTATTCCCAAACCTTCGACACCTGTGTACCCTTTTTTCATGTTCGTATTACTGAGTAGGCTATCCCTAGTTAAAAAAAAAAACAACAACCTGTATAATGTTTTTAAGATCATCAAACCCCCATTCCATATTTTTCGCTTTATCCGATATTCCCAGCCCGTTACGACGCGTACCCCCGCGGCCCCGCCAAACTCTTCACTGTGCCCGACGGGGTACGCGAACCACACTTTGGGAAACACTGGTTTGGCCTATATTTGTATATTATATGTCTACAGTTTTTCCATAGTATTTTTTTTTTCAAGATGAATGATCCACTCTTTCTACACTTCCTTCTCTAATTTACATTTTTCTTCTTGTCTATCCTACATAATAGGTCTGATTTTTTTTTTTATGTTAGCTAAAGGTGTGTATATACTTTTTTTTTGTGTGTCTCTCCCCTTAATACACGTTGGGGAACAGCGAGTTAAGAAAAAAAAAATCTCTCGGCACGCATGCGCGCGTAAAATGTTTCTTAGTGCGCATGTGTGCTCGTGTACAGTGTCAACGCCAGTCAGCGTGTGTGTGTGAGTGTGTGTCAACGCGAGCACGCCAACTGTGTTGAATTGACAAGGTCTGAGGGAGGGGGAAAAAAGGGCGTTGACTAGTTACTGTAGCAAGAAAAAAAAAACTTAACGAGCTAACTTGTCTATGCTAAGAGCCCTAACAGGCATATGTTTCTAAAGATAATTTAATTTACTTACATGTGAAGAAAGAAACAACACTTTATTTTTATTTAATTCTCTCATTTGGTCTTATCGAATTTGGATTCCTAACGTTGTCGTCTGTTTATCCAGGTAAATATTCATAATTTACACCCTTTTTTACATTACGATTAGGGACATCATACATTACTCATTTAAATATCTTTCATCTTTGAGAGTCCTCTGGGTTTATAAAATACGATATTACTGTATTTTAAATGTTTATAAATTTTTCTGTAAAATCTAGGTTTACACTACAAGAAGTAACAATTTAATGGAAGTGCAGTTTTAAATAAAATGACCAGCATATACTTAATAACCCAAAGAGCAATTCTTGTGGATAGGAAAACTGGGGAAATTTATAGGGCCCCTAGATCCATTTATTCCTTTTAAATGTGTAATGAAAAGGCCCCGACAGGCACTTTTGCTCAGGACCCACAAACAACTTTGGAAATCCCATGCCTATGTTCCCCAAGTAGCCTACCTAAGAATCGCTCTGTTGTCATCTCATAAATTTCAAAGATTCTCCCAAATTATTCCTTTTTAAGCTTTAAACCGTTACTGTAAATATTTCTATCCAGAGTTATGACTTATATAAAGTGTTCTGTATATTGAATGACCAAATTGAATGCTCCATTACACACCAACTTAACACAATTTTTATGGTTAATTTGAAAAAAAAAACGCCTGTTAAAAAATCGCATTGAATATTGCTACAATTGTGGCCACCCAAGCCTAAAATGGCCATTTCAATGAATTAAAAAAACGACAGAAATAAAGGGCCAAGGCGAATGAGTAAATTAAAATATCGACTTGTAAACCAAAGAACCTGGGTTTGACCTCTGGTAGCAGTTGAAGTGTGAGAAAGTCCTAGAATACAATGATATATTCAGTTTGGTTCCATAATTAACGGATAAAGTAATATTTGGGGGTTTTATCTATTACCATGGATTCAGTTATGGGTTTTATGTATATCGCAGATGATTTCGGTCAAAAATATGTTTATTATTATAAAAAAAAGGCCCAAAGAGACCCAACTTATCCCTCACATATGTTTCATAAGTTCCATGCGATATATTCAACCCGTAGTAACTTCTTTCACGTTTCAAGTTCTAATTCTCTGAATCATGTAATCAGATTAAAAAAAATTACTGCCTGTTCCATTCTGGACACAGGACGCGTTAGCGCATTTTCTTGTTATGTATCAGTACGTATGTTACTTTCAGTAAGTATTTGTAAATTTTGGAAATGTTTATAAATTCAATTGTGTAATGCATATATCTGTAAAAAAAATATTATAAAGACGTTTCTTTATATTTGAAAAAAAATTATTTTCTCTTAAATCTAACTACAAGTGGTTTGTGGTTACTGAAATAGGACTCATAATTGAAAACATTCGAAATTATAGTCATTTAATCGTCCGAAAACTCCGTCAATTGTTGCATAGCTCTGATACTTTCAATTAAACTCAGAACATAAGCTTACTATTTCATTTGATGAGTTTCTTAATAAATCTTGGCGAAACTACGTGCTGCAGTATTTCGCACCAAATGAATGGGTTATTGAACGTACAAGGTGTATATATAATATATAAGCCCTTAGGAGCACTGAAGCCCGGCCCTCAGAGGTCCTATCGCAAAATGGACTTTTGATGTACACTTGGCAGGCCAAGACCTACAAAATGAGATATACATCATAGTACTAGGACTTAATGGTTGTTGAGATATAGGCGCTTCTATTAATATAGCTTACATAGCAAAAAACGGTACTAAGCCCTTTACGGCCCTGAGAGGTCAGATCGCGAAATGGAAAAAAGTCATTTCTTGGCAGGCCAAGACCTACAAAATGATATATACATCATGGGTCTAGGACTTATGGTTGTTGATCTAGGGTGATGACGGACAGACGGACAGACAGACAGACAAAACTTATCTAAAATTGTTCGTTGAAATATAAGCATTTTAATAATGAGTGATTCGTCGATTATAGAGTCAGACCTGCTTGAATTAAATAAAGGTTTTGAGTCTCTGTCACCCTTGCAGCTGTTATGTGGGCTTCCCTTGGTGTCGTCTGGTGGTGTAGAGATATATTTTCTCCCCACCACAACCACACATCTGTTATGTGGGCTTCCCTTGGTGTCGTCTGGTAGTGTAGAGATATCTTTACTCCCCGCCACAACCACACAGTTGTTATGTGGGCTTCCCTTGGAGTCGTCTGGTGGTGTAGAGATATCTTTACTCTCCACCACAACCACACAGCTGTTATGTGGGCTTCCCTTGGGGTTGTCTGGTGGTGTAGATATATCTTTACTCTCCGCCACAACCACACAGTTGTTATGTGGGCTTCCCCTGGTAGTGTAGAGATATCTTTACTCTCCACCACAACCACACTATTCACAGTTCAATGTTAATACCTTTTCATCCTTGCAAGCAAAACCTTTTAAGCGACGGAGAACTTCTGAGACTGCATATGCCATTTTACCTCACCCTGCTGATGGTAAACCAACCATGGGCAAACTACGACAAGTGGACCACATCTGGCCCACCATTCGTTTCAGAGTGAAGCGCGGCGCTAACCTTTAACTTATACATGTATCAGTTTCATGTCATCCATCTGCTCTTAGGCCGGCCCGGTGGTCAAATTTACGTACCCAATGTGGCCCGCGATTTTTAAAAAAAGTTTGCCCAACCCTGTGCTAAATATCCATTTTTATTTCGGTAGTATTCTGAGGACTTCCTCACACTTCATCCGTTTCCAGAGTTCCTTGGGTTAGAATTCGAGTTTTTTATTTACTAATTTGCCCCGACCCTATATTCTCTGTCGTTTTTATTTCATCTGTTATAAGTCTTTCTGACTAACGTCATTAGGGTGACTATTGTATGTGTTTATGGTTTAAAAAAAAAATTCAAGTGATGGCCTACCGATTATGTGGGGGAAAGTTTTAATATGTTTTATTAAAATTCCGCGTATTTATAACGTGCTGTTATATGTTTTTTAATCAAACACTTTATTTATTTAGAACCTTTTGCTTCTACGTTGTCTATTTCGTAAATGGCAGTGGCTACGGTTCGGTCCGACCGAACCCGTATTTTTTTTATTTCGGGTACCAGCCATAGATAATATTGCTCCACACCCTAACCCTAACCCTATCTCTAACCCTATCCCTAACCCTAACCCTATCTCTAACCCTATCCCTAACCCTATCCCTAACCCTAATTCTGAAAAAAAAAAAAAATTATGTTGTTATATAGTTCAGTGCAGCGACTCGGCCGCTATGCAATAATAAGTAAGGCTGGTACCCGAAAAAAAGAAATACGCGTTCGGTCGGACCGAACCGTAGCCACTGCGTTCTTAAATACGTGTTTTAAACATTCCCCCTTTTTTTTCTTTGCCGTATAAATAGTAATACGATGTAGAGATAGCATTGTGTTTGCTTGTATAGATCCGGCTGTGTTGGCGGCTTCTTGTTTTCCTGCTCCACCCTGGCATTTGTATCTCATATCGTGTGTTGACTTATTTTTTTTTCTAAGTCGTCGAACTAAGATATAAGTTTATAACGTATAAAATGGTAAAAACACTCCTCACTTATCTATATATATCTTTGTATAAAATGATTAAAACGCTCCTCACTTATCTATATATATCTTTGTATAAAATGGTTAAAACGCTCCTCACTTATCTATATATCTTTATCAACGGTTCTCAATTTTTTTTAATGATTTCCTGAGTCTTTTACATTTTTTTAAATGTCTCACATTCTTAAAAAAAATGACTTGGCATTGATCTCAAATAAATAGCGCAACATTTCCAACAGTGCCGAACCTAGGGATTTGGGGGCCCCGGGGGGGCGGGGGGCTTAGCTACTTTGGGGGCCCCTACATTTTGACATTCGACACCATGACGTGGGATAATGTACTTAATATTTAATGTAAGAAGAAATGTTGGGCCCCCCCCAAGCTGGGGCCCGGGTGCACTTTCTAATTTTGACCCCCCCACCTCCCCCCACCCTAGGTACGCCTCTGATTCCCAACTTGGCGACCCTTGTTTTGTTTGAGAACCACTATCTATAAAAACGTACAATGGCTGACACACTCCATTACCTACACATGGCAGAGCTGTACGCCGATAGTCCCCCACCACAATATGGTTCGAAATAAAGTCAACTTCCCAGGCGTTTTTGGTTGACCAAAAATGCTAAACAAGTAAGAAAACGGGTTGTACTATATCCATTTGTTACCAGGTATAAAAAGTTCGCTGTTGAAAATGTGACCCTTGCAGAGGTAGATTTAATGACGGTCGAAGCGGGGGGGGGGGTGCCTAGGGCCCCCGAATATTTAGGGGCCCCCACAAGGCCCTATTGTAAACCTTTTTGATATGTCTCTCTTTTTCTAACGGGTCCAATATAAGTCCGTCCCTAGGCCGTTGTACCATATCCAGTTGTTACCAGGTATAAAAAGTTCGCTGTTAAAAATGTTCTTATCCATTTGTTACCCGGTATATAAAGTTCCCTGTAAAATGTGCTTATCAGTTGTTACCCGAGCTAAAGAAGTTCGCTTGCTTTTAAATGTGATCCTAAAAGCGTTTCATACACACTCACCTTTTGTTTTTATTGATTACTCGCTGTACAAAAGACCAAATAAAATTGTAATCGACCATTTGAAATCAGTGGTTCCCAATCCCTTGTTCCTGATTCATTTGTGGCCGGGGTTGGTTTTCTACGGGGTTTGTCTAATGAATCCTCGAAATAGAAAATAAATACAATAAAAAACTTTTATATAAAAAGTGGTTAATGTAAAATCAATTTTATAATTAATTTTGTTAATAGGTTTATATTTTGAAAACCATATAGGCCTGTGTCATGACTTAAAAAAAACAAACATGGTGGGTGCCTATCTTTCAAATAGGCCTACATATATTTCATATCTTTTAAATGTTCGACTTTGCTAACTTGTGCTCTATTAGAATACTTGCCTACACTTAAGTAAAAGCTAGCCAAAAAAATGGCCTAATAAATGTGTGTTGTATATTTTCCGATTATTAAGTATAACAACAGATTTCGTGAATTGGTCTTTAAAAAATGGCGCGATTTACTATTGCTTCCGGCCGCCATCTTACAGTTACCGTCCTTATAGTGGATAACTTGTATGTCGACAACCAGCTCATGTTGTTCTTAGAATCTTAGTTAGATACACGAGTTAAAGTATTAAATGCCTATTGATCTGTTTTCTTATGAAGGTTGGGCATTCACATTACAGTGGATTCCGCTTAATTGGGACACCGCTTAGTATGGTAACAAATCTCAAAGAAACCAAACCTAGAAGCGGGGGGGGCAATTAGTACATTTGTATTTTTAATTGGGACAGCCGCTTAATTGGGACTTAGTAAAAAGCCTTGGCCCCCCGATGTGTCCCAATTGTAGAATCGACTGTATTTGTTTGTATGACCAAACATATATGTATCGGGTTTAATGTTGTCCAAAGCACCCGACAGACAACCTTAGGTCTCTGTCCGTTTCCACCCAACGGGACCCCTCCTATTATACCCACCCAACCTATTAATAGCTAATTGATTTACCACACCCGACACCGGAGGGGGGCGGGGCTCATTCGGGTAGCACCCTCCCATCCAAGTGGCGGCACTGGTATAGCACAGTGATGTAGGCGGGATCCCTCTCAAAAGAAATTAATTACGTCTCCTCTCCACCCCCCCCAATCTCATCCCTCCCTCGGTTTTCAGGTAACGACAAACAAAAACGATCTCTGTGCGCCAATACCCGGCTGTGTCAACAATGTTGAATGTTTACATCCATTCTTCATTCAGACACATTCAACACATACATGTTGCATTGCTGCCAACTTGAATAATTTACATCCCAGTCAATATATTTTTGAGTCATCTAGATATATATAGAAGTATAAATAAATTGATAGACAGACAGACAGACATACAGACAGACATACAGACAGACAGACAGAAAGATATTGGTGCCTCCCTGCTTCCTTTGATACGGGCCCAGTTAGATAGATAGATAGATAGATAGATAGATAGATAGATAGATAGATAGATATAGATTTTTTTAATTGACTGCATTTTATACACCTTGAATTACTAGTAAATAGAAATCTATTTCTAGATAATTATTCTAAAAAACAAGCAATTAAGCCTGTTCCATTCTGGACACAGGACGTGTTAGCGCATTTTCCAGTACAGTTTGTTATCTTTCAGTAAATATTTGTAAATTTTGGAAATGTTTATAAATTCAATTGTGTAATGCATATATCTGAAAAAAGATATTAAAAGGACTTAGAAGTAAGTCATGTTGAATAACTGTTACAAAAATAAATAATGATTACGCCCCTTTGTGATTAGCTTTTATTATTTATATTTAAAATATAAGCAAAACGGTACATAGCAATCTCTTATATTTTGGCCCTGAAAGAGGTCAAATCGCGAAATGGACTTTTGATGTACACTTGGCGAATGCCAAGACCTACACAATGATATATACATCATGGGTCTAGGACTTATGGTTGCTGAGATATAGGGCGGTCCATTATTAATATAGCTTATATAGTAAAAAAAAACAACACTTTATAAGGCCCCTTTTACGGCCCTGAGAGGTCAGATTGCGAGATGGAAAAAAGTCATTTCTTGGTAGGCCAAGACCTACAAAATGATAGATACATCATGGGTCTAGGACTTATAGTTGCTGAGATATAGCGTTCCTTTATTAATATAGCTTATATAGTAAAAAACGGTACTAAGGCCCCTTTTACGGCCCTGAGAGGTCAGATCATGAAATGGAAGAAAGCTATTTCTTGGCAGGCCAAGACCTACAAAATGATATATACATCATGGGTCTAGGACTTTATGGTTATTGAGATCTAGGGTGATGACAGACAGACAGACAGATAGACAAAACGGGGACAATAGTAGCATTTTTTCGAAAAATGCTCTAAAAATTGGCAGCACTGCCATGTAGACCTATATTTATAATATCTGCGTAGTTGGTATATGTCTCAAATACGAGCAATGCATTATGAAGTCAGTTCCACATTTTCTCAAACATACACACTCACAAACTTATTTATATAAACTAGTATACAGGGGAAACGGTAAACAGATAGTAAAATAATAATCCCCGATTTATTTATTTTTTATTGACTCGGTCAACATGATCCGCACACAGTGAAAGTAGGCCATCACCCTCCCACCCACCTCACCCCCCGCGTCTTCGTGAGAGACTTTTTTATATATTTTTTTTCATACGAACTGCATAAATCCTTTATATTTTAGATAAAGGCATAGTGTGTTTACATTTTTACGATTCACTGAGCTCCATGCTGAGCGGTGGGGTTGCATTGCCTATATATATTTACAAATGTTGTGTTGTAATACGTTCTTACAGTTTGACGTTACACACCTACATATAATATGCGCTTATAGAATGGAATGCTTTCAAAATGGATGCTGTACACAAGGGGAGATAATTATGCCGAGCACCACATTTGAGGCGTGCCTTCAGGCAGGACCGTCTGAACGAAATGGGCCTCGTCCAGGCACTTTGCCAGCCCCCCGTCCCTCCATATTTAAAAAAAAATAAATATAGCGAACCCGGGCTACATACCGGCTTGCCCCGTGGGGGTAGAGTGGGGTAGGTGCATATTACCGTAAAGACGGCTCTGCGATATAGGTCAAAGGCCAAGGGTGATATCAACTAAGATATACATTGGTCTAATGAATCCTGATGTGTGTGTGTGAGGGGGGTGTCGTCGGAATTATATAGCCTTGACGAAGTCTAATAATGGGCCCAGGGCCTTTCGTAAGAGACCATGACGACTGACTGACTGATCGTGGACTAAATTTTTAGGACTAGTCTCATTAAGAAGTAAGCATACAGTGAGTGTAAATGAAGTTGCTGGCTAGCTGCCTGGGAATAGCCTGTCATAGGATCAAATCCCCTCCCCCCTCTTCCTCCTACCCCATTATGATGCTTCTTCTTCTTTGTTCTCGTCGTCGAGATTGCGTGGCTGTATGTTTTGCGCCGTTAAGGCCCCACTGCCTCCGTCTTCAGCCTGCTGTTTTTTTCTGGATTTGCTTCCATAGCCTTTGGTCAACCAGGACCATCTGCAAGGCAGCAGTTGATTTAATTTCGGAGTTTGCTCTCCTAGATGACTGCTATCCTAGCTAACGGCCTCATCTGGCCGGGTTTAGAGTTTGAGCGCTCTATGTTCGCTTTTTTTTTGCTATCATTTCCTAGGGTTTTTGAGGCATTTTTAAGGCATCCCTTTACCACGGGATACCTCAACCTCACCCTCCATGACAGCAAACCAGTTGGTCCGCGGCCGCTTATTCAGTATTCACGGCTAACCCTTAAATCTAAGGGTCTTTCCCCTATCCGCCAGCTGGGGACGCGCTTGGTAGGAGATGGTGGCTCCCCCAAGATTATGATGCTGAATAATTCATACTCACTATCGTTGGAGTCTCGGCTATGGTGGTTGGAAGGGGTGGGGGTAAGACCGGGCACTACAATAACTGTCCCATATAGCCATTAAGTATACTTTGCTCTTAGAAAGTTTAGGCAAACATGTCATCACATGAGCCACACGGGAAAGGGAACTTGAGATATTTACCAACAGTATTTATTTTACATTGTACATGATGTCATCAAGACACGATTGAATTACATAAAGCCTACATTAATAATCGTTCACCGTGTATATTTATTAGATAATTATCAAAATACAAAAATACTTTTTTAATGGATTTCGTGTTTTCTTACTGCACATTAATGCATTGTGTTCTCGTGTGCTCCACCAAGGATAAAACAAAGGTGAATTTTTTAAATTTTTTTTTTTTTGCCTTTTTGAAAAAAAAAAACAAACAACATTACTGTAATGTTTTTTGCATGTTTTTCCCTGACAAAGAACAACATCAGCTTTTTCTTTCCCTTATTAATACAAACTGGCCCTACAGTGTATTTGAATATTTCTCTAACCGGACGCGTTTATCTGGCCAGCAGTACGCGACAGTTTTATTTTGGTTCAAATCTTGAATGGAGTGTCTATAAAAAACAAAAATGTTTTGGATATGACTTTACACTGCGGACACAGTCAACAAGGGAATGTGGGGGTTTTATGGGAGGGTGGGGGCTGGAGGGCGAGTGGGTGGGACATAAATAAGGAGTAGATTTATATCTCATTCAGCGCATGGGCGTTTCAAACTTGGATCAAGAAGGTAGATCAGTAACCCAATACAACATACAATGCACGGGGACCGGCTAGCGTGACCGACTGACTTGTATATGTCGGGGAGGTTTGATATGTGAATATCAGATGTGAGTGCTTACATATTCGGTTACTTCAGCTGTTTTAGTTTATAGTAAATTCTTCCCTTTCCGGTGAACACAATCTGTGCGTACATAACTTTTGGGGCTGGATCAGTGCCGTTCTTGTGTTTTTGGGAGCCATCGGCAGACACGTTTTCTGGTTTATGGTAGGGATGGGGGGGGGGTGGCAAAGAAGTCAATTGTTTATTGGGGGGGTGGTGGCTAAAGACATATCCCCCATCATGGACAATGATTTATCTTGGACATTGATGTCTCCATATAAATACATAAAAATCATTATGTTCCCGTGAGTGATATTTAATCATTATATTTCTAATCATGCGTAAAAGCAGTAAGGTTTATATTAAAGCTATTTTATCAAAATTTTATACGAATCGTAGTTTGCTAATGGGGGAGGGGGGGTTGGGGCAACAGGCATTTGCCAAGTCGGTATATGTCAAGGTAAGGCCCTACCTAGGAAAAGGTGTGTGTGTGTGGGGGGGTAATTGTTGTTTTGGTTTTTTTTTCATCAGATACCCATGCCCACCGACCCAATGAGGTGTAAAAGGCCCCTATGGCTGCTTTACACCTCATTTGGGCCCATCCGCTATGACGATCCTGCCCCGGATCTCATTTCAGGAACAACTGTTGTTGTTTTTTTTTTAATTTGAGAGATGTGCGGCATATCGTGATGGTGAAGATCCCACACATATGTGTGTTTAAGGATGTTAAACTCATCCCAGATACAAATGAAGAGCTCCATATTTGGACCAAAGATTCACACACACACATACAAAAGAAAAGCTGTTCAAATATAACAGGAGTTTGTAGGAATGCTTTGAAGAGATCAAATGAAGATTGGGGGGGCGACGGTTTGGCTACTATTAGTGACACGATTAAAAATGGTGTGACATTTTAATTTTTATTGTGACTATCAGCCTCATTATTTGAACCCGGAGGAAGCTTTCTTGGCATGCGAAACTAACAAAGATAATACAGCAGTTACATATGAATCATAAACTAATCCCTTTATTTCCACCACTTTCTCTGCAATTAACTTATCGGACTATTCTTGTAAAAAATTGTAGAACTTAAGAATTTTAAAATAAGAAATATGCCTACGGTAAATTGTTTTTGATTACTTATAATAAGAAGACACTATGATGCCATTAACCGGCTTAAGCATTACATTGATAAAAATAACCGACGCTTAGTTCTACAACTGTTAGCTACTGTTTTAAATCTTTAAAATAAAAAAAAAACGTTTTGCTTGCTAACATCCACAAATCTTGTATTTACTTGACAGCAGACTCTAAGTAATCTGGACTGACCTATCTGTTAAGTTCAAAAAAGATTTTAGCCAATAGAATTTCTAGTTACAAAACAAACATTTACCTCTCGTCATTGGGTAAGCAAAAAACGATTACGTCAAAACAAATGATTCCCCCCCTTATTTTTTAAAAGTGTAACTCTACCCTCTTTTTTTTTTTTGTTACACCCAGAGTTACCTTTTTCCTTAAACACCCTTATTTGACATGCTACAAATCTGTTTCAAATGTAAAAGTGACATTTCTATGATGACACTTGAACAGAGTGCGTTCTTTCTAACTGTGGATTAAACGGACCACTACTATTATTAAATATGGGGATTAAATTGAAATTCATTCACAGGTATTGTTATTAATTATTGATATTAGTTGTCATGGGGGTCTGAATTCGCTTATCGCAGTGGCTACGGTTCGGTCCGATTCGAACGCGTATTTCTTTTTCGGGTACCAGCCTTACTTATTATTGCATAGCGGCCGAGTCGCTGCACTGAACTATATAACAACATAATTTTTTTTTTCAGAATTTTTTTTTTCAGGATTAGGGTTAGGGTTAGGGATAGGGTTAAGAGATAGGAGGTTAGGGTTAGAGATAGGGTTAGGGTGTGGAGCAATATTATCTATGGCTGGTACCCGAAGTGAAAAATACGGGTTCGGTCGGACCGAACCGTAGCCACTCGCCTTCGCTTATTAACACACCCAGTGCTTATTAAAATTGACTTAAAATTCAAAACAAAGACTAGAAAGTTAGCCGAAATAAACTTAATAGACTTAATAGTGTTTTTAAAAATATTGTTAATAAGCATAATGAGGTAAAATGTATGTGTATTATTTAATCACTTAATTTATATACACAAAGATAGATTTATAGACAGACAACAGTGACGTATTTTATTTGGTGGAATATCGAGTGTCCACTGCTAGCGTCAATAAAAATATGTCGCACTATTGTCAGAGATCAATCAGAAGCTGATAGATAGATGGGTGGATGGATAGATAGATAGACAGACAGTGGCGGTTTTTGCAATGCCCTTCTTTCATCCCCACCATAGCCGATAGTGCAATGGCCATGGAGGCACCACGGGAGATAAATTGGGGACTTATGGTCGTGTGGTAAAACGCTCGACTGTCGACCTGAAAGGTACCTGGTTTGATCTCCGGTGAAGACCAAGGAAATTTTCAGGTATTGGCTCAAGTCGCCCCACTATCTCCCGTGGTGCCTCCATGGCCATTGCACTATCGGCTATGGTGTTGATGAAACAAGGGCATCATAAAAAAAACCGTCCCATTAATGGTTTATAGGATCTAAGAGATTTCATTTCGTCCTTACAGGGACTTCACACACAAACAGGGGCAGATTTAACTGCGGGCACGCTCCTATGGTCCCTACTTGTTATGGTCCCCAGAAAGCCCAAATTTGTAGGTGCTCAATATTTTCTAATTTGCTCGGGGCCTCAAAAGACCTCTTCCCCTCCCTCCCCTCACACCAACCCAGCAGATAGTACAAACCCACACTTAAGTAATATTTTACTTGTATGTTATACTTCAAGATGACACATTTATTAAACTTTTAAGTGGATGTATTTTAACAAAGAGCCCAAGTAAGAGGAAGTTGTTTTTTAATCAGCCCTTCGACTGTCAATGAATAAACAACTCAGGGCTTCTAATGTACAATATACCATAGTAATAAACAGCTCAGGGCATCTAATGTACAATATACCATAGTAATAAACAGCTCAGGGCATCTAATGTACAATATACCATAGTAATAAACAGCTCAGGGCATCTAATGTACAATATACCATAGTAATAAACAGTTCAGGGCATCTAATGTACAATATACCATAGTAATAAACAGCTCAGGGCATCTAATGTACAATATACCATAGTAAAAAAAAAAATCTGTAATGTTTTCTTGTCTCATTTTATGTCAGTCGAAAGAAACTTTACTTCATTATACTCATAGTATAGCAAAGTAAGCATAGTTTCCCTTATAGAAAATATTATTTAAACTGAAGAATATAGGGAATGTGGGGGACGGGTAGTCGAGTGGTGTAGAGCACTTGACTGTCGACCGGAGGGTCCCGAGTTCGAATCTCAGTGAGAATCTTGGAACTTTTTCAGGTCCTAGTGAAAGTCACCAAATGGGCACCTGACTTTAAGTTGGGGGAGGGGGAGTAAAGGCGGCTGGGTGTTGTGCTAACCACACAATCCTTTCGTATGCCGAGGTTACTGAAACAGATGCCCCGATGAGCCCTTTGGGGCTTAATGGAACTTTACTATATAGGGAATGAAGTATTTTCACCACCACCACTCAAAGGAATCAAATGTAAGTTATCGCAGAGGTGTACCTAGGATGAGGGGGAGGGGGTCCAAATTCGAAAGTCTCCCCGGGCCCCAGCATGAGGGGGGACCCCGAAAAGTTTATTTTACATTAAATATTAAGCACATGGTGTCGAATGTCAAAAGTCCCCCCCCCCCGGGCCCTCCAATTCCTAGGTTCGGCACTGAGTTATCAGTTAGCTTTGAGCCCCTTTACCTTATAATTGTCTAAGTACCTGTATTTTTTTTAAGAGTTATTCTTCTTTCTGTATAAAATATTTTCGCATATTGGTCCTTAATTTTTTGTGTGTGTGACAGTGATCTTTGATAACTTTAAATCTTGTTCAGCTCGTCCCTTATTTCTTTCTCACTAAAGGTGGATCTTTCGTTTTCGTCATTCACGTAGGAAAACAATGTTTCTTTTAAGATACCTATCAGTCATTCTGACCGGCGTAGGGCGTAAAGTATATGGTCTGGATAGAGTCTATCCACACACACACACACACACACACCGTCGGGATGATATGTTTAACCACTAGTTACAAGTAGAATTGTTGTTTTTGTTTGTTTGTTAAGATAAATAAGACACTTTTAATATAAACAAGACACTTTCTAGAGAAACAAGACATTTTCTATGTAAACAAGACACTTTCTACATAAACAAGACATTTTCTCTATAAACTAGACATTTTCTATATAAATAAGACACTTGATATGTAAACAAGACATTTTCTATATTTTCTATATAAACAAGCTATTTTCTATATAAACAAGACACTTTATATATAAACAAGACACCTTATATATAAACAAGACATTTTCTATAAAAACTAGACATTTTCTATATAAATAAGACACTTGATATGTAAACAAGACATTTTCTATATTTTCTATATAAACAAGCTATTTTCTATATAAACAAGACACTTTATATATAAACAAGACACCTTATATATAAACAAGACACCTTATATATAAACAAGACATTTTCTATAAAAACTAGACATTTTCTATATAAATAAGACACTTGATATGTAAACAAGACATTTTCTATATTTTCTATATAAACAAGCTATTTTCTATATAAACAAGACACTTTCTATATAAACAAGACACCTTATATATATATATATATATATATATATATATAAGACATTTTCTATAAAAACTAGACATTTTTTTTGTAAACAAGACACCTTATATATAAACAAGACATTTTTCTATGTAAACACTTTTTGAGTACCAGTACCGTTTGAAGCCAATTAAAATATACGACCCTGGTCGGTTGACTAAATGGAAACAAGTTTATTGTATGTGTGAAGTTCAGTGGCGAATAGGAAATTGTCGATTGAGTGGGTCCCGAGTGAACAGTTTAGTTTAACAGTGCTTCCTTAGGAAGTGCGGTAGTCGGAAACACTTTATGTTTTTAACAATTTATTGCTGTGAATAAATGACAAGTCGGAAATAAACTATCCTATCGCGTGAACCCCCCCCCCCATTAGACCGGGGCCCGATTGGGTGCAATCGCTACAATTTAACCAACACAGGGTCACCACATATATATATATATATACTGCATGTATTGGTTTTTGTTGAATGTCAAACACTCATTCTTAAATATTTACAATTATTGATTCTTTGTTTTAAGACCCTCGCAAGAATGTGAGTGTGTGCGTGTTTTATCAAACAGTTCTGTTAAATTTTTTTTTAAATGCATTAAGGGGAAACAAAAAAAAAAGAAGCCAGCTGATAACTCAACTTGACGAAAAGAGATTAATCAATGAAAACAACAACTCAGCTCGGCCTTCATTGTGGTGCCGACACCGGTTGATTTACAATCCTAAACAGTGCGCCCGGAATGTTTTTATCTTGAGACTTAAAGTGCAGTCGGCGCTGCACATTTGAAACCAAGGAAATGGGGGCTGTGTCACGTGTGTATGTGTCATACGAGAAATTAACACACACACACAAAAAATGATTCGAGTTATCTGTCTTTATTGATATTTTTCGGAGACTGGCAAATTGATAAGGCAGTGGCTACGGTTCGGTCCGACCGAACCCGTATTTTTTTTACTTCGGGTACCAGCCATAGATAATATTGCTCCACACCCTAGCCCTATCTCTAACCCTATCCCTAACCCTATTCCTAACCCTATCTCTAACCCTATCCCTAACCCTAATCCTGAAAAAAAAAAAATCTGTAAAAAAAAAATTATGTTGTTATATAGTTCAGTGCAGCGACTCGGCCGCTATGCAATAATAAGTAAGGCTGGTACCCGAAAAAAAAAAATACGCGTTCGGTCGGACCAAACCGTAGCCACTGCGAATTGATAAACCGTGTTCATTTATTGATCTAATGGGTATACCCCCCCTTCCCCCCCCCATTCCCTCCGTATAAAAATGTGTCAGTACAGCTGTCTCGTAATCAAAAGTTATTGTTTGTTTTCTTAGCATATCAGTTTCAGTCTTTATCGAGATAACGTGCGCATATCGGATATTATAGCAGTAATCGTCCGAAATCTGTGGAATCGAGCCTTCCAAACAAGCGCCATAATTACAACTTAGAAATGACGACAGCATTGATTAACACGTTGAATTCAGATCGCGTATCTTTACTTTGACTTGGTAGCATTACACACACTCTCTCTCATTACACACACTCTCTCTCTACGTTGTGGCTCTCCCATCCCCCGGGGGGGGGGTTCATTGAAGAAATAAATGAGGACCTTTCTTTCTTTTTTTTTTTTAAGTGTTTGATTTGACATTGGTCTGAACAAAATCAGACCTTAAAAATTGTAACTGACTTAATTAACTATGACTGATTGATCGATTGAAGGGATTAACTCGTTGACGGTCAGTCAAACTGAAAGTAACAAGAGACCACTTGAATCGTCGGATAGCAAGTAGTTGGTTGGTTGGACACTATCTTACAATTGTCTTTGCCGTATTATAGCTTGGGCCGATCCGCGCACTTGCCTGTAAAGGGGAAGGGCTAAGGGGGGGGAGAGCCCCTTGGTCACTGACGATTTATTTTTTCACCTTTTAAGGTGGTGGGGGTCGTAAAGTTCCCAACACCCACCGGCAATGTTCCCTCTAAGCTGAGCGCGTGAGCGATCGCTCACACGTATTCAGAGCGTCGCTCATACTACACGTACGATCGCTCACTCCGACGGACGACATCGCTTAAATCGCTCACAAATGTTTGGCCTCAAACAAAAATGTCACTCGGAGACAAAATTTCTTGCTCACTTCATACCACACCTTAGAGGGAACATTGCCCACCGGTTGGCCCGAGAAGCCGCTAGGCTGTTTCTGATGAAGCAGCCGAACGATCGAACAATTTACTCGATAGCAGAGTTCCCTTATCCCTAAAAGGCCATCGAGGCAGATGAAGTGTAGAATTCATGTGTTTTTAAAACCTCGGCATGTAAAGGGATTGCCTGGTTAAGAACAACGCCCAGCCGCCTTTACTTCCCCAACTTTAAGTCAGGCACACATTTTAAAGCTGGGTGGATTTGTGGGACGACTTTGAAATTAAATTTCACCAGCGAAAATTCCCGCGTTTCTCACAGAGGATTGAATCGAGGACTCTCAGGTCGACAGTCGAGTATCTATCTCCCCCCCCCTCCCCCGCTTTCTAGAAAGCAGCTCTGAATAAAGTATTTAATTGTTGTTGTTTTTTTTTTTATTTTCAAAGTATAACGCGGATGTTGTAAGCTGGAGACAATGTAGGTACAAAACGGTACAATGGGTTCGACGGCTTTGAGTTGAACATTGTTTTCCGTCTGTCATTGCGATTTGTGTGTGGTGGGTGGGGGTGAAGTGTTGGGGGGGGGGGGACACGAACTTCTCTGCATTCAACCTTATTTCTATTTCTATTTTTACATTTGTGTTGAGACGTTAAACGCTTGATGTCTAACGGTCAGTTTTTTTTATGAGGGGAAAGTGGGCTGGGGGAGGGGAGGGGACTCACACTGTCCCCTGTGGCTACGATATCAACGGAGATAGTGGGAACTACGTGAAGCGTTCAATGCAAAAGCTCAGGAATGTCAACTGGGGGACAGAAGAAAAAAAACAATATGTCTATATGTTGATGCTTTTTTTAAACAAAACATTCAATAGCCTACTTTTTTTTTAATATAAATATATTTCAATCTTTTGACGGTAATTTTATTTTTTTATGTTATCAATAGACATGTTAGGTTATTAGTTTTATATATATATATTTTTTTTTTAAACGGAAGTGGCAAGAAATCGTCGATAATTATTTCTTAATAAGGCGGTCGAAGCGATCTTTCTGGGCTATTTATAGGTTTCTGTTCTGGCCCATCATCAAAGTTCTTGATCAGTGATGGGCGAAGGTTAAACTATACAGGTAGCCTACTTACTATTAAACTTAACTAAATATTTTTTTTTCTTATTTATTAGATACAAGCAAAGTTTAACGATGCTACAAAAAAAAAGTTTTGTTAAAAGTTTACTTTAACTTTTGTTCCGTTACTAACTGAAGTTTGTAGCTCATTTCAGAATTTTTTCAGAATGGAAAATTATAAGAAATTTAACAGTGCTTTGTTTCATCTTCCAAGTAAAAAGTAAAAAAAAAATCTCTCTCTCTCTCTCTCTCTCTCTCTCTCCCTCACCCCTTCTCTCTCCCTCTCTCTCTATTGAGGATGACTCAGTTTTTCCTGTAGTGCTAAATCAAATTCTAATGGTGTTGAGTTACTTTTAGCTATTATAAGCGGCCCTTTATCTTTCCCTAAAATCGCCGAAACATTTATAAAGAGCAGTGAAATGTTCTAAGATCAGCTGGACAGTTCAGAATCACGAATCACTGGTGAAACAATCATTTTGCTGATTTTTTTTCTTTAATCAAGACTGAAAAACAACTTATTCTCAAATATTTCCATGGTATAAAGCTATTGGACGCTACTTTTACACAGTAAATCCTGTTTTATGAATACAAACCCTGTAGTAAATGTCGTTTTCATTTGTTCCATAATTAACATCAGAATTAATAGAAAGCTAAAACTTGGAGTAGTTGGCATGCACACACACACACACACACGCACACACAGTGTAATACTTACAAATCTGTCGTGTTATTTCTTTTTATTATCCCCCCTTCCCTTTCTTTGTACAGAAAACATCTATAAAGTGCATTGCACACACGTCCGTTAATTAGCATTTAAAAATAATGCGTCCTAGTGAAAGTTCACCTGACAGACACAGTGGAATGCCGTTGTTTTGTGTATCACGGCAGAGATTTTAAAATAAAAACAAATAGGCAGCACATTTATTTAGAATAGAATAAAATAGCAAGCATTCGAAAGTTACAACAGCACTTAATTCCATTAATCCAGGGTAGAAAATTAAAACGTCTAATTTCTCAAACGTAAACAATGGGAAGTTGGAGCGGGAAGGCATCGATCGTCCTTGTTAACAAAAACATTGGCTATTAGACTTGTCGTATTTATTTAAGTCCGTCTTCTTCTTCTTCCTTTGGCTCTACAGCCCATTTAGGGCCCTGGCCTGCCATACTACTTTTTTCCACTCCTCCCGATCCATGGTCTTCTTCCTTCACTCTCTCACTCCTATGGCTTTAAGGTATTTCTCCAATTCCTCCAAACATCTGCTGCTTGGTCTGCCTTTAGGCCTTTTCTCATTGGGTATTGTTTTTGGACCTCTGTTGTTTTCCATTCCGTCTGTGTGCCCTACCCACCTCAATCTATTCACTTTCATTTCAGCTGTTATATTTGGTTCTTCGTACTGTTCGTATAGCTCTGAATTGGTTCTACTTATTCACTCGTTATTGTCCTTTACTGGCCCATAGTAAGTAAGTAAAGTTCCCTTAACCCTAACGGGCCATCGGAGCAGATAAAGTGTAGAAAGTGTAGAATGGGGTTATGTGGTTAGCACAACGCCCAGCCGGATTTACTCCCCAACTTAAAGTCAGGTACCCATTTAAAGCTGGGTGGACTTGGGGACTTTCACCAGGACCTGAAAAAAATCCCAAGGTTCTAACTGAGATTCGAACCCGGGACCCTCTGGTCGACAGTCGAGCGTTCTACACCGCACAAATTTTCCTAAATATTTTCATTTCCCAAGTGTTTAGCATATTTTCTGCTTGTTTGCTGATGGTCCTTGTTTCGCTACCATATGTTACTGCTGGTCGGATCATTGTCTTGTATATGTTTAAGTCCGTCTACATGTACAATACATATACAGGCCAAAATAAAAAACAACGGGGACCGCCCTGTTATATACATGTTTATATATAAACAGATTTATTGTCATATGTTGACATTTATGTTGTTGTTTTGTTGTAATGTCTAGAATGTGTATGCATGTCACTTTGTTTGCTCACATTATAAAAACTAGAACGCATAAACCTAATTCCACCACCGCACAAAGTTTGTAATCACCGTGTAGTCTTGATGAGATAAATAAATAATTAAAAAATAAACAACAAAAGGACTGATCCTTGTAAACGATTACAAGTCTCAGTGTGTTTGTTTGTTTGTTTTTTTGTTTTTTCACCAATTGTGGTGGGGTTGGGTATATAGTGTCTTTGGAAAGTAAAAAAAAAAGCCACCAGTATTTTATGTGTAAAGAGACTTTGTGGAAATGTTTTCTTTCTGGCCAGATATTTTCGTTCGGTGACTGCCTATGTTCTTTCTCTCTCTCTCTCTCTCTCTCTCTCTCTCTCTTTCTCTCTCTCTCTCTCTCACTCTCTCTCTCACTCTCTCTCTCTCTCTCTCTCTCTCTCTCTCTCTTCCACCCCGCTACCTCCCGCATGGCTTAAAATTTCGAATACTGTCAAATTTCATTGTATCTGGGCCCCCGTTAGGTACTTTTCGCCTAGGACACCAATATATCATAGAAAGTCTGCCTCGGGCCTCTAAATATCACAGAAAGTCTCCACCCCCCATCCCCCACGGGCCAAATAAAAAAATCAAAGAAGGAGGGTGGGGAATACGTTTCAGTTATTCCCAAACGCAAAATTCGTTCTTGTCTGCCCATTTCGTTTAACTTTATTCGTTTAACTTTATTCGTTTAACTTTATTCGTTTAACTTTATTTGATAAACTCCACAGCAAAATGAGCGTGTGCGCCACGGTCCTCATTGTGATCGCCACCATCCTCGGACCCATCACCCTGGTCTTCATGTCCGTCTCCTTCGGCACCGACCACTGGCTGGAGTTTCGGGTGGACAGGTCCAAGCTGGTGACGACGAGCAGAGACGACAGCAAAGTGGATCTGGCCAGGATCGCCCATTCCCGTGACCGCGGTCTGTTCAGAGAGTGTTACCCTGGCAACGACACAAAATGTAAGCACACGCTTTCATTCTTCTTGTGTTATTTAGTTTCGTAAAAAAAGAGTGTTTTTTTTTTTAATCGAAGTAAAGTTTCCCTTAGCCGTAAAGGAACATCGGGGCAGATGAAGTGTAGAATTTATGTTTCTGTAGCCTGGGGGCAGTTGAAGTGTAGAATTTATATGTTTCTGTAGCCTGGGGCAGTTGAAGTGTAGAATTTATATGTTTCTGTAGCCTGGGGCAGTTGAAGTGTAGAATTTATATGTTTATGTAGCCTGGGGCAGTTGAAGTGTAGAATTTATTTGTGGGGGGGGGCAGTTGAAGTGTAGAATTTATATGTTTCTGTAGCCTGGAGGCAGTTGAAGTGTAGAATTTATATGTTTCTGTAGCCTGGGGCAGTTGAACTGTAGAATTTATATGTTTATGTAGCCTCGTCATATGAAGGGGTTGTGTGGCTAAAACAAATGCCCAGCCGCCTGTAACCAACCTTCAGTTTGGACGTGGAAAAATTTGAGCATGTACACCACTCGGCCATCGGTCCCACTTGTATTTTCATACTGAAGAAATAAAAACCTGGTCTATTATTTAGATCACAAGTGGCCACTCATAATGCCGATAAAGGCCGCACTACGTTTATTTATATAGTAAAAAATAATGTAAAGAGACGCACCCTAAGACATAGCTAAACTATCCTAAGACATGGTTAGTTTATCCTAAGACATGGTTAGTTTATCCCAAGACATGGGTAGTTTATCCTAAGACATATTTAGTTCATCCTAAGACATAGTTAGTTCATCCTAAGACATAGTTAGTTCATCCTAAGACATATTTAGTTCATCCTAAGACGTGGTAAGTTTATCCTAAGACATATTTAGTTTATCCTAAGACATAGTCAACTTATGAACATTTATAGCCAGCTTCCGACTTCCCTCCCCTACACTGACCTTGTTACCCTGGTTAGCCGAACATTTGTAATTTTTAGAGTTCCACCATCAGAGACGTTCTTATTGATGGGCGAAACTATGCCACCGCCATAATGCCCCCCACTCCGCCTCTATGTACACCTGTATATCAAATTTAATAGGGGCCCCGACATGTAAGCTTTGTCTAGGACTACCCCCCCCCCACAATATCTCAGAATGTACCATTCTTCATAGGGCCCATAAACAGCATTACGCCCCACCCTCCTCCGCAACAAGCACTCAGAGGAATTAAATGGAAATATTTAATTGGGATTGGGCGGCCTCTATTCCCGTAAGGAGAGGGCGGGGGGGGGGAGGGACTTTACAAAAACCCCGGTCCCAATCCCCCCAAGACCCACCAGATTCATAACGGAGACACTACATTTAATAGCTGCGTTTAACAATCTGTGTAAAATGCCGATCTGTATAAAAAAAAATCGTTCAGCTAAGAAGTTCATAATTATTCCACCCCTTCTACCCCAACTCTTAGCCCAATTTGACCGCAGTTTGCCATTCTTGCCACACACCCGTACACACACACACATACACACATACACACACATCAGCACACTCCTGTAATGATAGCGATCAATAAATCCCCCCACCCCCAACCACTACCATTATTCTACCTAACAGACAAAATAAAAAATCTACATGGCTGGTAGGTGTGACATAACACACAATATAGCCCGTTGCTGTGTTTGGTGAGAAGAGCCATCCTATTCTTCCCCATCCCCTTTAGCGAAATACCCCCTCCCCCCTTCTTCCAAGGACTAATTCTCTTAAAGTATTTAGCTAGGGGGCCCATAAACATTTCTGAAAATCACCGCCCTAAGACATAAGAACAATTCTGTTGGTGGGTAACAATAAAATTCGGTGGGGAGGGGGGGTAGGGGCAGTAATATTATTTCTGCTGTATAAATTAATTCACATCCGACACAACACGCTCGATTGTGTCTTTGTTTTCCCACCGTGTGCGCACAAGCTGACAACCTGTGGTGCAAACAACAAAAACATTCCTTTTCGTCACATCTTCGCCCGCCGCGCCACGCCCATCCTCTCTATCCTCCCCCCGTGTATTTTCCTCCACTAGACCGGTGTGACAACACGGCGTCTCTACCACCACAATAAAATCATGTCGTATAAAAATGCACGAATTCCCTTGTAGCTCGTAGAGCGTGTTTATGTAAAATAGACATTAAAAAAAAAAAACGAAATGTCTGTCTATTCGCACCAGAGCAGTGACCTACATAAATAAATCAAGCTTATTTATCCATAACATTAGTCTTTTTAATCATTGTTTATTAATGACATCCAGACACTATATAAAATGTGTTTTTTTTTAAATATGTATTTTAGAGCTTTTAGAACGAGTTAAAGGGAAATATATTTGTTCACATGTTCATATTTAACTTCCTTTTTTAGTCTGTTGCTCTTAATTACCGACAATTGCCTAATTTGGCGAAACATTTTAACAAAATTTAATCTCTACAGAAATGAGATGATGTAAAAAAATGTCGTCAAAGGAACAAACTGTATCTATGTGATTACTATGAAAGAATTACTAATGCACTTTTAATAATTTAATTTAAAACTAGAATCTGTTGCGAACAGGCTCAGCCAAAATAGAAAAAAAATCAAATCAGCACGCCATGTGTGTCGCATATTTTGGTCTGACAACACTATGACGTTGTCGCCTCATTCTCATTCACGATTATTTATAGACTTCAGTGCAGGTCTTCGCGCTAGTGATCTTTATAATTGGGGGGCGGGGGCATTTATTATTATTTTACGAATGAGTGAAATGAAGGGTTGAGATTGGCAATTACTGTTATTATGGGACAAGGTCAGGTAGAAAAGTTGACAAGTCCATTTAACAGTACAGTGTGCAAAACAAAGGCAAGGCGTTTTTATTTTATGGATAGCAAAGTCACCATCTTTCATTGCCAACTTCTACCATGAATTATAATTTAAAAAGTTGATATTTAAATGCCACGTTAGGTAATTTTCCCCCTAGATTTCATAATATCTCAGAGAAATCAAAAATGATTGGCGAATTACAATACCCACGTGTTTCTATAAGAACTTGAACCATTACGGTTTCCACATCTGATTAAGTTTATATGGGTTATTGTTTTTTTCATTTTTCTCCATCCACACTTGTCCTACCCACAAAACACTCTTTTTATGGGGGTGGGGGGGCTGAATTTCATTGTTAAAACTTCACATCCGCCCATTGCAGGGTTTACGTATAAGCTACACAAGCTAACTTAGGGCCCCCACTTTCTTGAGGGGCCTCCAAAAAAATTGTCCGAGTGAGCGATTGTCTTATAAACTTTGATATATGGCACTAACAAACACGATCTCGACTTCTAAAGGGCCCCCATATCTCAAACAGCTTAGGGCCTTAACAAGTCTAAATCCGGCCTGCATCTGTCCTTATATTTTTCACTTTTTTTAAGCTTAAACCCTTTTTTTTTTTAAGTTTGACTCTTTTTTTTTTTGTTCCTTTCTCCAACATTTCTCCTGCTGTAAGAAGGATGGGGTGGGTAAAAAAAAAGAAAAACCACGCGCCACTTTGTTTGCATTGTGAAATCCTCTTCTCCATCATTCCATAAAAACTCCCCCTCGCCCCCTCCTGGCTCTGAGGCTATTTTGTGTACTTTCAAACCTCTTCTCAAATCCCAGGCATCCTTTGATCAAATAGACAGCCTCGTGTGGTTCAGAATGCGTTCATGGTGACCCAGCGCTCAAGCAACAGTCACTAGCAGTTTAAAACAAAAAAAAAACGTTTATAACACATTTCTTTTTTTTTTCGTCTTGGCTTGGTTACTATCAAAACCTGTGTTTGGTATCTCATTTTGTCAATCTCTCCTCATTGCCTCAAGGCTTATTGAACCTTCATCTACTTCTCTTCCCATTTTCTCTTTGTCTCTCTTTTAAATTCGCTTTTAAAAAGACAAAGTGTTCGTTTTATCCAAATCCGCAATTGTGATTTCCTACGATATCCCAATTCCGTGTTCCCGGTGCAGGATTTACGTATAAGCTTGACAAGCTTTAGCTTAGATCCCCCCCAAGAAGTTTGTCCGAGTTAGCAATGGTCATGTTATACTTAGGTATTTGGCACTGACATATATAATATCTGGCCATATCTCAAATAGCTTAGGGGCTTATCAAAACTATGTCCGGCCCCAGCGTGTTCCATATTGCGGCCCCATTCAGTACTAGTGCCCCGACTTGCCTGTACTGTCAGCCAACACTGTATAATGGAGTTTTTTAAACTTCTTTCTTGTCTTTTTTTTTCCTTCCGTGTTTTGGTCTACAGATTTCACCTCTTGTGTGCATGGCTTATTTTTTGTTCACATGTGTAAACCTCTTCCTTGTCGATACTCAATTTACGTATACAGACATTTTAATATTGATAAGCTTTTTTTTTTAATTTATATAAAAATTGTTTTGATTGGACAGAATATATAATGTAACCTGTCACATCAAGTACTGGTAATCTAGACCTGTGAAGTCTGTCTACCCGCGACACATCAGTTCTATTTATACACGCAACCTTTAACTACACCGAAATTATGTCCTCTTTTCGACAATTGGTGTGTGTGTGTGTTTTAAACTAACCCCTTCCCGGGTCCCCTTTTGAAACCGTGTCTGATGTTTTTTTTTTAATAGAAATAAAATGAAAGAGGGAAAAAGAAAGAGAGCGGTCCACTAGAACTTATTGTGGACTTCGAGGCGAATCAAAGTAAATCTATTCATAAATAGATTCAAGGTTCTCATGTAAAGTATTAGGCAGGCCTTAGCTGCTCTATTGTAGATAATGTTAGGCAGGCCTCAGCTGCTCTGTTGTAGATGATGTTAGGCAGGCCTCAGCTGCTCTGTTGTAGATGATGTTAGGCAGGCCTCAGCTGCTCTGTTGTAGATGATGTTAGGCAGGCCTCAGCTGCTAAGTTGTAGATGATGTTAGGCAGGTCTCAGCTACTCTGTTGTAGATAATGTTAGGCAGGTCTCAGCTGCTCTGTTGTAGATGATGTTAGGCAGGCCTCAGCTGCTCTGTTGTAGATAATGTTAGGCAGGTCTTAGCAGCTCTGTGGCTTCGTGGATTTAAAATGAGGGAACCGCCGTTTAAGAGTCTCTCGCACCACCTCACGAATTCTCTGTGTAGCTTGTCAGTCTTGGGCTTACGAGGACGCTAGGTCATTTAAATGTATTTCGGGGCCCCAGGCAGAAACTTCTATACACGTTCTGGGGCCCCTAGGCCAAAAGTACCTCTCTTGGCCCTCGTGACGTCAGATTTAAACGGAAAATTAATGATTGAAGGCGCCTCTTTAGCAACTATCTATTAGGCTCACTATGGAAGGTCTCCGTGCGTGGCGGGCAACCCGAACACTTTCCAGGGAGGCCTCGAGCTTAAGGGAGCCTGATGATTTTATACGAATTGCCATAAAATGGCATGTAAGTTGATTTTAGACCCTCTGATTTGTCATTGAATGTTACGGGGGTCCACCCTCTGTCCACGAGGGGAAAACGTCACTCAATGGGGGGTAGACACTAGAGATGTAAACAGTAGATTAGGAAAGCTACTGCGGATTGTGCGGCCGCATAGGGCGCCCAACTAGGAAGGGGCGCCGAAAGATCGCTGTTACATTTTTTTTTGCACTTTTCAGATTGGGGAAGAGGGCGCCAAAAATATTTAAACTTAAAGGTCTTCGTGTTCTTCAATCTGGCAGTAATCTAGCGAATAATATAATAATTATAATAATATATATAATTATCATTGTTCTTACAATTAAGAAAAAAATAAAAATGTTACATCAGTAACTGTCGGTTTCTGTAATTGTTTTATTGCTTTTTGGCGGACATGCGCACTGGAATGTTATTCACATGTCAGTGACGTCACGTGTATGTGTGTGTGTGTGTGTGCGCGCCCAGATTTCCAGGAGAAATGTTTGCGCGAGCTATTTTTAAACCCTTCGGCTGCAGCTGTCTTTATATTCCTGTCAGGTGTCGGTCGGTGGTTAGAACCATCCCATGTAGACATAACATGTATGTTTTACATAATGAGTTAAAAGTAACACCGGTGGCTCTGTGAGTCATTCCTTCCACTGACCGGGGGAGGGAGGAAGGGGGGGAGATGAGATGGTGAGAACAAAGTCTATGTGGGCCTAGCCTATATGCTGACTGCAGAACCGTTCTTATGTTTGGTAAAACAGGGTGATTTTCAACGACACCCCCCTCCCCCCCACAGACACACACCCGTGTAAAAACAAAAACAAAACTGTTTCTAGTTGATTATTTAAAAGACTACTAATCAAGGCCCAATTAAGGTCTAGGAACTATTGGCACCTTGCCTAGGGCCTACAAACAAAAGTAGGGCCTACAAAAGTGAAAAATAAATAATTTATTTAAAATTTTACAATTATATAATATTAAATTATTTTTAACACACCCCTCAACACACACACACACACACGCACTCCCGTGTAAAAAAAAGAGTCAAATTCCCTTAGCACATAAAGGGGCATCGGGGCAAATAAGGTGTGGAATTCTGCTAAGGCCGTCACTTGTAAGGACCTAGGGATTCGGAGGCCCGGGGGCTTGACCTCTCAGGGGGCCCCTACATTTTGACATTCGACACCATGACATGAGATAATGTACTTAATATTTAATGTAAAAAAATGGGGGCCCCCCTCAAGCTGGGGCCCGGGGGACTTTTGAATTTGAACCCCCTCCCTCCACCCTAGGTACGCCTCTGCCTGGGGGTTGGGGGTAACTGATATACGAAAGTGGGCCCTGCCCTGACTTAGGTCTGGCGGTTTTAAATAAACTTTACGGACCTCGCATAAAAATATGTGGGTATGTAATTTAAAGTAAAATAGGCTCTATCATGAAGTACGCGTGGTGGGCAAATTCTTTTAACCGCGGGCCACATTAGTTGTTGTTTTTTTTTGTTATTAGAAAGAAGGGGCCGGTCATAGAGCAGTCGGGTGGAGTGAAATAAAATAAAATTAAAATGTCAGCTTTCATTGATGTTGAGGAGCGGAGTGGGACACAGCTCGAGTCGGGTCAAACATTCTGACGGGTGGTGGTTTGCCAAATCTTATCTCAGTATACTACAGTGCACTTGCTACACTACCTACTGTACATGCAAAAAGAAAAAAAAAAGTAATCCCACAGTCGACCTACCTGAGTAAGACATTATTTTTACAAACAATACCGAGATATGGGGTGATACTCTCACCCATGTAACACAACCGGTTCTATGGTGTAATGGTTAGCACTCTGGACTCTGAATCCAGCGATCCGAGTTCAAATCTCGGTAGAACCTAATATTTTTTTTTCTATTATCATATAATATACCTAATTATTTGGTTCTATATTTGAATTCATTTTTTTTATTCCATTAGTGTATAATATTTTGAAGTGATGCATAGAATAATTAGATTGAAGATAAACTCCATTTTGTTGGCTCTCTCCGTAGGGGCCGTTCACATATTATATAACGCCGAAGGGGGAGGGTGGGGGGTGGATGCAAATTTGTTTGTTTTTTTTGTTATATTGTTATATCATACAAGTGTTACATAATGTTATGTGAGGGGGGGAGGGTACAAATTGACATTTTATGATTTTTGCCCCCTTACACTCGGAGACTAATGGCACGTCACAAGGCCACAAAAAAAATACAGTTAAATTAATGTTTTAATTAATATAAAAAAATGTTATTAACTCGATTATCTGTGGAATCAAAAGATATTCCGCTTATTTATTATGTATAGTACGGTTTTACTGAACCAAACACACACAAAAAAAAAACCGGCCAAACTGGCATGAAAACCGCCCGAATGGCTACACTTATTTTTGTCTTTAGTCATGCTCAAGTTCCTGTGAGCAAAACTGTGATGTCCATTAGAGTGGAGAAGTTATTGGGGTTTTTTTATAAGCCATCATGGACCGCTTACATGTTATACCAATTAAGTAGCATGATGTCTGTGTTTGTAACGTACATTTTATAATTAAACTAAAAATAATAATAATTGAATAAAACGCCAAAATTTTCTGCGAAGAGGGAGGTCTCAAATTTGAGAATTGGGGATGAGCCGGGGGCAAGTCACTCCCGCAAGTGGGTAATTTAAAACAACAACAACATCAACAACAACATTTTTTTTGTTATACAATGTATTAAAACGTCGGCCCATACTATATGATTGTTGAACGCGATATGGCTGAGTGGTTCAGACAACAGTCGTGTTACCTCAGCTTTGTCACGGTTACAGCGGACTTATTCAATGAATATTATTTTGACATTAACAGGATGTGACGTCTTACTTTAAAGCATGGTCGTGCAATCGTTCCAAAAAGATAAGATGGCTCTGTGCTCATATAATATGTTTAAGTTCCTTTAGCGAGCCATCTGGGGGGGGGGGAAGACAGGTGAAGTGTAGAAAATCGTGTGTTGGTGTAACCAGGTCGTATTTTGTGTGGCTAGCGCCATACTGCCACGCCCAGCCGCCTTCACTCCACCCCCCTCACACCACTGGTGCTCCCCTAGGAGCGAACCCGGGGCTCCTCAGGTCGTCATTCTCAATCGCTCTGCAACGCTCGACCGTCCGTCGCCACCTCCCATAGAATACAGGGCCCCCCACCTTCCCCTTACTGCAGTGGCTGCCCTGAAAGAGTTGTGCTGAGCTGTGTGGTAGTAAGTAGAGTGTTAAATATGTTTCGCTTCTCAATCCGTCCACAGTTTTGGACAGCGCCAATGACAAGGTTGACGGCTACTGCTTCAACATAAACTACGACATGCCCGAGAACACCGGGTCGCTGAGTGACTACTTCATCTCAAGGCTTCGTGAGTAAAGAAGATTAAAAAAAAATATGTATAAAAAAATTTGCTTTTCTGTGTATCAGGGTGATGTTTGCTTTTTTTTTTTTTAAACCCCGAATGTGTAGGTCAAGGCCGTTCATGCGAATTGGTAAACTAGTCGGCTGCCAGCGCTAAGAGGGGCCCCTCCACCACCACCCTTTTCCCCAACCGGGGGGGGGGGCTATTTAAACTTTTAATCTGATGTAGGCCTGATCCATTACAAATTTAAAGTTTCATCTTTAAATGCTTAAAAAGTACATATTTTATTCTCAACCATCTCGCTTACCCAGCGCTGTTTACATCTTTTACAAGATATTTTATAGTTGATTTTCACATTCTAGCCTGCAGTGCTGACAGTCAGACTTTGGAAGGGCAATATGAGACCCCGACCCCCCCGACCCCCCACCCCCCACACACACACTTCAAGTTAAAAAGGGGGGTTCAAAGAGAGCCCTACTTGTCAAAGATTTTTTTGGTGGGGGGGGGGGGGGAGTTAGGAGACACAATTTGCAAGCCAAGTCATTGACAGCGATATTTGCCTTAGCTCTTAACCCCAAAAAACATAAGAACTGCTCTGTTAGTGAGCAGGCCTACCCTTGTGAAGTATGTCACATGCATGGCTTATTAATTCGTTAATAATTAACAACCGATCACACTACCACACACACACACACACACACACATGAGTAGCAAAATAAGTAGGGCAGATGTCCTGGGTACTCGGGGGGGTGGGGGGGATTCCAGCCCAGACATTACCAACTCAGTCATCCATTACAGGCCAAAAGATAAGTCAGTTGTTGAGAAGCCAAGACCAGTATATACAGTATTTGTACATTGCCGAACCTAGAGATTTGGGGGCCCGGGGGGGCTTGGCCTATTTGGGGGGGCCCCTTTCATTTGACATTCGACACCATGACATGTAATAATGTTATTAATATTTAATGTAAAAAAAAAAATTTTGGGGCCCCCTCAAGCTGGGGCTCGGGGGAGACTTTCGAATTCGGCCCCCTCCCCCACCCTAGGTCCGCCTCTGTATTTATATATGTAGTATTCCTTCTTCCTAGAAATATCTTTGAAAAAAACATAACACAAGAAAACACATTTTTAAGTTTATGATAAAGCAGAGGCGTAGCGAGGGGTGAGCCAGGCAACTCGCGCCCGGGGCATTTTACCTTTTAATACCTTTTTAGTGCCCCCCTACCCATTCGAAAACCATATAATATTATATGTAAAATATACAATTTGGCGCCCCTGAACCTCGGCGCCCTGGGACATATGTACCCACCCCTCCCTAGCTACGCCTCTGTGATAAAGTTAGATATTTGGCAGATTACATTGCAATGTGTCTGGCGAGTTATAAACCTTTATTTTTTCTTTATATTTCTAATCCCTTCAGATTTAAACCGATGTTTCTTAGCGTTCTTCATCATAGCCATTGTTCTGTTTTTGTTGGCCTATGTGTTTGGTTTGATTCTGTGCTGCATGAGAGTTTCCAGGTGGGCCTACGTGGCAGGACTATTTTCTTACTCAGCAGGTACACAAAGTTTTAGTTGTAATTAAGTGTTAACTGAATTAACTTCAACTTTCTAATGTTGATTGCCAGTAATTGGCAAATTGTGTCAAAAGTGCAACCCAGTGACAATCGACTTGGTGCACAAGAGAATCAGCCAATGGAGAAGCTTTTATTTAATGTTTTAAAAAAACAATATTCAGACTTGTATTGTCTAATGTTTTATAGAAATATTTTTTTTGGCAAACATATGAGTAACCAAAATATCTTATTAGCCAACTAAAAGAAAGAATATAAATAAAAAAACATATTAATAGATGTTTTAAATATATTGTAATTCATCTACAAGGAAGATCATTATGTTTGAACAAATTATTTTTTTTGTTTTATATATTTTTATAAATTTCTTAATGTACTGGCATCATTTAGGAATCAGTGCATTAGTTAATAGAAACTAATTTTTTTTTTCTTTTTGTCAATTTTGTAGCGTTTTCACTGGCTGCCGCCATTGCATTCTTCCATGGTGCGGAGTACTTGGAGAGAAATAAATTAACTGACCCTAATTTTTATCTTCAGTGGCCTCCGGTACGTTATTTTCTTATTGCATTCTCATTACTTCGGAGCTTGATAATTATTTTTAGCTCCTTATGTTCAATAAAATGCCAGGTGTCGACTTTCAATTAAAACTTTTTATTTTCTATGCTACTTTTTTTTTTTTTTAACCAAGTATTTTCCGAAGCTTTCATTATGGAAAGTTAAGTATAATTAACATAGGGTAATCTCCCTTATTTTTTTATGTTTGCTCAGGACATTAAAGACAACACTACTCGTAATTATGGATGGTCATACGCTCTGGGATGGGTCGGGATGATTTTAGCAGCTCTGTCTGCCACCTTCTACTCTCTGGCAGGGTGCTACATTACCAGCGAGAGGTATGAGGATCGTGAAGTTCTGGAGAAGCAAAGGGCTCGTGATTACCCCATTGCAATGGAACCAGTGTACGCGGTTGGTGCAGATCCCTACTACACAAAAAGTTATGGATACCCACGTGCCTACCTTGGTCCCATGGCTCCTGAATACTATGCAAGAAGTTATCCGGCAGTTGGATATGGCGATCCAAGTAAAGACATGTGGCACTGGAGAGAAATGGAGAGTTAAGCTAAATTCTAAAAACGAAAAAAATGGTTGAAAATTTTCTAATTTAATATCTTGGCCACAAAACCGAATTAGTTTTAAAAAACATCTACTTAATCTTTTTTCTGCGCAGCTTTTTTTAAAACAAATTTTTACTGTTTTTAACAAAGGAACATTTCTTTAATATATATATACATATATTTTTTATATGATCAAAATATATTTTGAAAAACAATAATGCAAGAGAAATAAAATGTGATAGAAGCCCACCACCAATACAATTATACTAGAAAGATTTACGTTTAAAAAAATTGGAACTGAATTTATTTATTTTTATTCATCCTTATTTAGTATTTTATCAATATTTATAAATTTTGTCTTTATTTTTTTAAACACATTTAGCATTTTAAATGCATAATGTTGATGCTGGACTGTTAGATTATAATTATATATAAATATATATAATTATTTTACACCATCTAAAGAAATGCATTTTTAGTAAGACAAATAAAAAAAAAAAACTAGTGCTGAATTTAAAAATGAAAGATTTTTGTGCTTGAATAAATATAATCATTTCATGTCTAACTGTAACATCATGTCCCTTTAATATCAATGGTGTTCTCAATTCATTAGAATGTTAGAAATGGCTGTCATTTCAGCATCTGGGGCTTCCCTAAGGAGATTTGTGACTTATATATTGTTAACTGATACAGCCATGTGACTGTCATGTTTCAAAATGTTGCATTTTCTTTTGTATTCATGAAGTTTTATGATTTCATCTTATCTAAATCTTCACCTATTTACATATTTTTTTAACCACAGTTATAGCTTTAGTTTTTTTAAAAGGATTTTATATGACCAAAATTTATACATGTTTTTAGTAAAATATTGCAAAATTATGTTGCTGTTTTTTTTAACATGAAAGTTTTAAGATATCTGAAAATATTTTTCTTTAAACATCACCTATCTGTAATGTTACTGGATATCTTTGAAATGTTTTGATGGATTTTAACATTTAATACCCAACATTTGTCATACGCATCAGATAAAATTAATGTCATCAAAGTGTGTGACTTTGTCCTTTTCAGAAAACATAACACGATAAAAAATATTCTTTGACTAAATAAGTGCACTAAAAGAAATTCTATGAAAAGAATACATTTTTTTTTATTGAAAATGCTCTAGAATTCAGTTATTAGTCGATTAACTTTTAAAATTGTTAATTCATTATTTAATTTTACTTTTTGCTCCAAATGAATTTATGGTTCTTATGAAAGAGAAACTTTGAAAAATGTGCCTTCACTAATGGAAGGTCAAAGGTTATTATAATTATAAATACACAATATTTGATTCAATTAAAAAAAATTATCTCAAAACAAAAAGACTTCTGAACTAGGCTGTACGAGTTAGTTATGTGTGAGAAAGTTAAGCAAAAGAAAAATAGGAATAATTTTTTTACATTTAATATTATCTTGATACATTCTGAACCTGACACTTTTTTACATTCCAGAAGTGGAAATGACATGTTTTAATTTGGCTGTTAATTTTGATAATTTAACTGTTGAGTATATATATATATATTTTTTTTTACTGTATCATTCACCTTGGAAAAAAAAAAATTTTGAGGCCAGTGCAGCTAACATTTATCAAATTTTTCTTGTATGAACATTTATCTGCATATTACGTTACTGATGAGACCATTATGCTTAAATTCCGTCTTTTATTTAAAATATTTATAAAATACAAGACTTTCTAAAACTATGCACATTTGTGTACATATGATCACACACAAGGTGCCTGTCAGGATAAAACGCATACATTTGTCATGCAAAGCTTGTGTAATTAACAGTGGGAGAGCTGCTGTTTTTTTTTACGTGATTATCCTTAGCCTCTTAGCTGTAGTGGTAATAAAATCAAAGATAGAACTTTATATGTAATGTGAAAATTTGACTTTTCGGTACCATTTTGGAACATATGCAAATGCATACATATATTTGGAAATAAGATAGTTAAAATTGAAGTATAATGATATTTTTTTGAAACATATGCAAATGCATACATGTATTTGGAAATAAGATAGTTAAAATTGAAGTATAATGATATTTTTTTTATATTTTAAAATGTGTAAAATGTTTGTGTTAGTCAACTGCTTGTTGTACATGAAATTATTTAAAGTAATAATGTTCTATTTATAGACATTTTTTTATATACATACTTATACATATCTAATATTTGAATACAAACAAATAATTTAAAAAGAAATGTTTTTAAAGAACTTATTATATTATTTTAACTGTTCTTACAAAATCGAATGAATAAAGTATCTAACAAAAAAAAACTATATTTGCTTTGTGAGTTTCCAAATTCTCATTTCCTGATTGATGGATGGAAAAATTAAGATAGGAAAAAAAAACAATAAATGATTTACTTTTCAATTATAACACAATAGTTAAATTGTCTTTGAATGTATTGAGTGCTAAGCTTTTCCAAAGTATATAACGATGCATTAGCCGGCATTTATCCAAAATTAAATTAAGCCAGTGTATAAATACATTTTTAATTCACCTGTTTCTATAATTTTATCATAATCCTAATTTCAATAAAAAAATTAATGCTTAAATTTGTCTGCTTGAGTAATAAATATCATTAGTAAACTCATAATAAATAATGAAAACAAGTGAAAGAAATATAAAAAGTTTATTGTTTTCTTGACTATAAATATTTACTAATTTTAGCTTATTTTTAAAAAGTCTACAATGTTTTGCAACACGGAGGCTCCATTTGATCAGCAGATTTTATTTATTTGAGACCAATTGAAAAGCATGTTAAAGCAGACTAAATGTCGGAATAGACCAAAACTACATTAGGCAGAAATATTGATAAAACAGAACAAAAAGTATTGAAGAACATAGTTACTGAAATCAATATCAAACACTTAAGGGGCCATTCAGTTTGCACTTAATACTTGATCTCCCCCCATTTTCTTCAACATGTGTGTCACACACTTTAAGCCTGGTGAATATCAATATAAAATTGGTACATATAGATGTATTTTTTCCTTTTTTACAGGAACTTGAATTAGGCGGGGGTTTTTTTACACATGATTTTTCAGTGTGCTTCATTACACCAACAAAAATTTCACTTCAATAATGAAAAAGAAGATTGTTCTAAAAAAAATTTTTTTTAAATAAATTACTTAACAGTGTTTTGCTCTGAATCAACTATGGGATAACACAAAGAAAAAATTAGTAGCTTAGTGGCTGATTATTTTATAAATGTGATCTCCGTAAAAATTGATGAAATATGATATAGTGGACTCAACTGTCCAATACATAGTACAGGGTCAGCCGGATAACATAAAAGCTGGGCAGACCAGACCTCTAAAAAATCTACTTCTAGTCCCACTGATACTACTAACAAAGCCTTTTCTAAACTTAAACCCATTCTTATTCAAATTTCAATTTAGGTCAGTACTTAATAAATGTGCATATTTTAAAAATTTATCATAAAAATGAACTCAAATTCAATCAAATAGTTTAACTTTCAAAATTAATTTGAAGTTAATATTTAAAAAAAAAATTTTTAAATGTATACACTTATAAAAATTTTTAAAATAACAAGTTGAAAGATTAAAAAAAAATTAGAACACATAAAAATAAGGAAACTTAAAAATTGACAATAATTATGATTGTTGTAAAGAAAATAATGTTTCTATATAGTTAAACTTCTCTCCATTAGTCTTTTGCAATAATTTAACGCAGTGGCTCCGGCACCAGCCAAAACCATTATATTAGGGTATAAGGAACATGCCATATATATATTTATTTTTTTTTCAGAATTTTTCATTTCAGGATTAGGGTTAGGAATAGGGTGTGGAGCAATATTATCTATGGCTGGTACCCGAAGTAAAGAAATACGGGTTCTGTCAGGGACAGAACCGTAGCCACTCCGATAATTTAATATGAGGTATTTCAATAGCCTAACTAACTCACAATAAAAGCAGTAAACAATTACACTGTATTACTTTTCTTTGGTTACAGTTTATTACAGCCATAATGCCACATAGATAGCAGCAGTAAAATTCGATTAAAAGAAATATCATTTGGTATAATTTTTTAAACATTTAAAACTAAGCATCAAAAAAAAAGGAAGGGAAGAAATATTAGCAACTAACATAAAGTTTTAAAAGTAGAAATTCACAAGATTTCATTATTACAGACATATCCACATACTTGTAAATATATATATATATATGAATGAAAGTAAATAAAAGCCTTCATGAATAATAATTAACTAATTCCACTATGATATGTCTTACTAATACTCAGAATACAAAACAATAATACTACACGTATTTACCGTTGGCAAATAATTTTGACATTTCTGATAAATAAAAAATTTTTGTAATATAATACATTCCATATAAACATATTTTCCGATAAGCACACATTAACTCTTATGGGAATACATATGCCTTTGAAAAAAATAACACTTAAATGTTGAAGATCTTAAACAGGTATTGAATCTAAGCAATACAATCCATTAAGACAAAAAATTATATCTGTCAATACTGATGAAAAAAAAGGAAGATTGCAAGCAGTCAGAGCCGTTCTTATAAATGGGCGAACTAGGTGACTGCTGAGGGGCCCTCACTTTAAAAGTGACCCTAAATGAATTAAACCATCAAATACAACGCTAAGATGGCCCCGAAAGATAACTTTGCCTAGAGCCCTCAAACATCTCTGCTTAGGAGCCCCCAAAAAAAGGCTCAGCGTGCAATAAACATTTGTAGTAAAGATAAAAAATAACAATGCTTAGCAGTTAATAGACTAAAGAAAAAAATCAAACACAATATTATAAAATGGACATCAACTTTCAGTTAATATTGAACAAAGGGAAGATAATTGTATATCTGCAAACTTTTTATTACGCGACATAAAAGAAGTAAAATGTTAAAAATGGCAGGTTCGAACAATCTTGATATTGTAAAGGCTGAATTTCAAAAAAAGAAATGAAATTGATGTATGTCATGTTTTAAAGTTTAAAACTTATTTGTGGTGTCTGCCACTGGTTAATTGGGACAGAACTTGCAATACCCCCACTAGTCTGAATAATACTGTCTTTAAGTATGAACTGGGAGGGATAAATATAAATTTATCCGTGGAGTTTTTTTTCACTTTTGTCAACTCTATATTTATAAAAAAAAAAAAAAAGACATACATACAAGTCACACATTATACATGTATCAATATTACAAACTAAATCACAATTTTAGTTTTCTTTAGCAAGTGCCATTAAATGATGACTAATTAAAAGAAAAACAACAACAGACGTTCATTGCACTATACCACATGTAAAAATATAATAAAAGGAATAAATACAACGCCAACTTCGACATCAGCAAAAAAAAACAGTATTTGTAAATCACTTTCTATTCTTAATAGAAGATATCCAGTTTCAGAAAAAAGAAATACTTTAATGCATTTGTTTCTTTAAAATATAACACCTATCTGAAAAATGAACCTGGATTGGTGGGAATGATGACTTGTCGATGCTGATCTTATCAAAGGCTGGCACTGCGGCCAGAATTGTGTGGGTGTCTGCGTACACAGATAGCGACTGGGTGTCACCTCCTGGCACCCCAACCAAAAGGTGTGAATAATGCATCATGTCTGGACCTCCGGGATGGAGGTTTTCAGTTTTATTGTATCTGCGGGGAAGAAAATGCAAATTTGTTCAAGAAATAATAGAATAAAATAAAGTGTAAAATGAAAAAGTAAAGGAAACTGTAAGTAAGTTTCCTTGAAAGCCCTGATGGACCAGTTGAAGTAGTTTACCTGTTCCTAGTATTCTTAGTAAGTACATGTATTCTTATTCAACCTTGTATAGGGTCAGGAGAAAATAAATTCAGCTTTCGCCAGTATTAGAATCCTATTGCACTTGGCCCAGCAGTGATATGTTTTTTAATTGAATGTCAAGAGTTGTATAAAGTTTAAATACATTTTCTTATCAAACCATATCATTCAATCTAGGATATGTCATGCAGTTTGTATTCTGCTAAAGGCAGTTCCTAAAAGTAAAAGATGTCCTTAGAAAGTCTGGAAAGAATTATATTTTTTCCCATTTATATGCCAAGAATGATTAAAAAAAAAAGTATTTTTAAAGTGTGATATGCCAGTATGTGTTATCAAACAGATTATACGATAAATCTGGATCTCTGACCTATTTGTGGAATAACCAAAAAATAATTTATGATTGGGGATAAAGTGGCTGGGTGACAGTGAGCCGGATCCTCATGCTACAGCCTCTGCGTGCTGTGGGTTACGGGTTCAACTCCCAGCGAGTCCAGTCACCTACATAAGACTCCCATGGTGTACCCTTGGCCAATGAACTATCGGCTATGGTGAGGTGGAAAGAAGAGCTCTGCCGAAAATCATCCCAATTGCGGCCTACAAGAGATCCAATTCTCATCCTTACAGGGACTTTTAAAAATAAAATGTTGAAAAAGTATTCTACTAATTCCAATGTGGTCACGGGATATTTTACTTGACAATTACAATTATAAAGAAGAAAAAAATCAATGTAAGATCACTGATAATTAGATATAATAACACAAATGCTACCCACATCCAGTCGTCCCTTAACTGGGTGAACCTTGTGACCCCTGTCTGGGCTGTGAAAACATCAATATGCACATGGACATCTGAAAAAAAATAAAAACAATTATATCTACTGATGAAATACAACGTGTACACAATGCATTTATTAAAAGTGAGGTAATGCTAGTCTTCCTAATTGTGTTGAATTTTTTTTTTTTTTTTTTTTTTGGCTTTTTACATAAATGCATGATGCTATAGGCTTCTAAGAAAGAAAGTAATTCACAGAAAGACAGACAAAGCCAGTAGAAAGACATGAGTTTGGAATTTAAAAGACATAAAGACACTGATAAAAGATAACCCAACAAGGAAATTTAATGATATAAAGAGCCAGACATCTATGCTCATGCCAAAGAACCATGTTTCAGAAATCTATGGGAGCATATGAAGGTTTACAAACCTGTTGAATCCTTTTCCAGCTGGTGCAAGAGTTTGATAGCAGCCCCTCCTGGGTAATTATGGTGAGCTATGTAAAGAAACCCAGATGTAACTGCAGTGTTCACCAAGAGCAGACAGCACGCCGCAAGTGCCATGAGTTTTCTCAGGACAGATTTGTCTTTATTATGCAACCTGTTGATATTCATTATCACATTATCATTTTAAAGTTAAAGAAAAAAATTTGAATTGTTTTTTGTTTTTCTTTGCGTAGAATTTTTTTTTTATATGAACAAAGTTAGAAAAAAATAAAGATGTGTTACAAAGAGGGAAAAAAAATTGAGTAAAATAAATAAAACTACTTATATTAAAACTTTAACAAAGTTATTAAAAAAATAAACACCAAAGTTCTAAGCACAGTTTATCTATAACAATGAAATTACATTACTGATTATATGATGACTTTTTAGGAAGCAGTATTTATGTGCGGCTATATAAAAAAAATTACCCTTAGTCTTAAAGGGCCACCTGGGAAGTTGAAGAACAGAATTCATCTGTTTCTGTAACCAGTTCATATAAACAGGTTGTGCGGTTTACTTTCTCAATTTTAGTCAGGTACCCATTTGATGTTGGATGACTTGAGGGACTTTTTAACCATCTTTTGACCTGGGAAAATTCACCTGACTCTCACGGCTCTCAGGTGGACAGTCAAGTGTTCTGCACCGCTCGGCTATCCGTCCACTATGCCCGGGTAGAGCATAAATAAAATAGTTGAGTAAAAAAAATAAAATCGCACTTACAATGTGGACATTGCACAAGCTGCAACAGCGTTGAACACTGGGAATGTGTAGATTATAAACCTCAGCTCCTTGTGAGGCAGAAAGGAGAAGAGAATGATGTACCCAACAGCTGGCCAAAGCAGTACGGTCACATGCCTCATCAGATATACTCCAACAGGAACTAGTATACACGATGCTGATAAGGCTCGTGGCAAGACTGAATAGAAATACCATAAGAATGGTGATGTCTGGGCAAAAAAGTTGAAGAAATTCTAACAGGAAATTAATTTTCGTTCTGCTTTGTAGTAACATAAATCCTTTAACACATTTTCTAAAAACAGTAAAGAGAAAAAAAACAAAAACAGAATATATCCATATTTAAATATAATAAGCATTTTAAAAGTTTTAAAGACACAAAATAAGTTCACCCTCTTGCGGAATATTAAAATTTACAACTCAGCAATGCCATCTTTTATTGAATGTGTGTGGGAAAAAAAAAGCTTTGCTGAGTCTGCAATGTGTCAGCTGCGATGAATACTTTGAAATGAACACAAAATGCACGCAATCTTTGTGCCAATCATGTTTCCATTATCTTGATCAAAATTTAAATTATTAAATAACACATTAAAACATATAACGTGTACAGAAATTTCATCAGCTGCACTGCAGTTATAGTATTGCAAACTACAAATGCAATGAAATAGATTTTAGAACGCAGCTTTAATTGACAAAATTTATCAAGAACATTAAAAAATTTAATGGAAAAAGTTAAACATGAAAAAAAAAAATGAAATCATTAGTCAAAAGGATACGCCCCACTCCGAGCTCTTGTTGAGAACAGTGTTGAACCACATTACCTCCCCTTCCGGCCACAGCCATCTTTGCCAAAAATATGAGTCCACAGTTATTGTCAGACCTGCAATGGTAAATAATATTATCTTAACGTAATATTTTTATATGAATCTGTATGGTTGTAAATGTTCAGATTATGTAAAGCAATGTTTCTAAAACTTTTTTTGACGTTATGGAACACTTAGACTTTGACTTTATTAATGCAACACATTTACTTCTACTTTAAAGCAGGGGTGACAACTTTTTCAAAAAAGACAAGAAAATTGTTTGGAAAAAAAAAAAAACTGTGTATGAGGTCAGACACCTTGGTTTTTTTCAAAATAATTGTTCATTGTCTATTTTAATTTTTTGCATAATACTTGAATTGACTTCGCAGAATACTAGAATTGGATTCGCTTAAAGCGGCAGCCAGTGGAACAAGGGAAGCACTGACGTCATGTAAATCTATTTAGCTTTTAATTAATTTCACTTTCTGAGTGAGGCTAGCTAAGTGTGTGACCTCAAAACTTCAGGATCCACTTTTGAACATTTTCAAATTTAGTGAAAAAGCTCAAATTAGGCAGACATGTAGATTATACAAGACTATATGTGGTTTTAAAAATTTCCAGTCCAAGAATGAACATCTGGAGAAACTACATAGCGAATTCATTTTTAGTAATGTTTGTAATGGATAAAAAATTAACTTTGAGATTATCCTGTAAAAAAAAAAAAAATAAGCGAAGCCTATAACTGGTGCGTAAGGGTGCAAAATAGTGTACCTTTATTGAGTCTTATATATACTTGCTAAATTCAATAAATTATTTTTAAGTGTGCTAAAACAATAGAAAGTTTAATTCTTTCAGAACTAAAAGTATAAAATAAAAAATGTATAACCATCAATATAATTAAAAGCTAGGGTCATTACAATATACTGAACTAAATTTGTCATTATATTAGTAGCAATAAAACAAATGAACTATATACAGTCGATTCCGCTTAATTGGGACAAATCGGGACCGAGGCTTTTTGTCCCGATTAAGCGGCTGTCCCAATTAAACATACACATTTACTATTGGCTTCTTGGTTTGGTTTCTTTGAGATTTGTCCCAAATAAGCGGTGTCCCAATTAAGCGAAATCCGCTGTATATAAATAGATGGACACCCACACTTATATTTTTAGGAATGATAATTTATATAGATCTTTGTTTGACATGATGCATTGTTTATTTTTCTTTTATTGCATTTTGATAAAAACTTTCTTTTTCAAAAAGGTTTCTTCAAATATGTATTTTTTTTTTTTTTTTTCTTTTCAGCAATCAGGATATTACTCTATATATACCATTATCAAAACCATAGTTCTAGTTAAATGTTCAGGGATGCCAGGTTCCTATCATGAACATAAAGAGACTTATGATTTGGACTTGGTGACCGACAGAGCGGAAGAAACAATTATAAAAGGCCTCAATCACTTTTTTGCCCACGGAAATTTTTAAGTGAAATTTTTTATTTCTTTTTATGCTTCATGAATTTTTATTAAAACAAAGCTTGTTTTTTTTTTACTTTTTTTAAGAATTGAAAACCATTGTTATCCAAAGATTACATTCTTTTAATGAGCTACTTACCTAACAAACAAACACCAGCAATGAAGGTAGTGATGGTAAACTTAACTATAGCCAGGCGACCAGAGATGAGCTCATTCAAGATGATGAGTCCAAGAAACATAACCAGATCAAATCTGAAGATGATGATAGAAGCTCCAGACAGCCAGATAAATGTTTTGTGCTTCTGGTAAAGCCAACTAGACAATGCCAACATCACTGTTCCAAAAATGACAATGGATATATTGTACTTTAAAAATAACTAAACCAATTACTAGTAGTGAAAATAGCTATGTGAATTTACATTCCATAGCTAATGATGTGGTTTAACTAGCTTGCTTAAGATTATAATATAACTTTCAAATAAATGTAGTACATTATGACCCATAACAAGGGGAGTCTACTTGGCTATAAAATTTTTGATTTCTTGTTCACTTGTCTCCCATTCAAAAGTAATTCAGGAAATTCATTTTGTGTGACAAGATGAGTGTAATATGGAAGATTCCAAGGGCCTGCACTCCACTGGGTTTGGCCATAATGTCTACAGACATGCACTAAAAAGCTTAACCCTCCTTTTTGCTTCTTCTGGCTAAAGAAATGAACAAAATGCATATTCATAAGCGTAAAGACTAATGAGCTGCTAATAAAAAAAAACCTTACCCAGGATCAGAGCAAAAACATTAGGTAGTGGTCTGGACATGTAGAACATAAAGTGAAACTGTGTCATGGTGATCAGTATAAGCCATTTTTTCACACTGCTTCCGAAGCCTGACTCTATAGCTCGACAGAAGACAAGAAATGAAAGGGATGCTGCCAGTCCCAGAGTTCCTCTGGCTATAAAAATAAAAAAATGTAATGAACACATTTTTATAGTTGAATTTATAAACTGCATACAAAAATGTCTTGAAATGGGTTCTAAGCAGAGTCACTCATATGGTATGCAAAGTAGGTGACAGCTTGGGGCTCCAACTGCCAAAAGGTCTCCCTTCCTGACCCATCAGATTTGAGACTATCAGGGCCCCCATCAGGTACTTTTGAATAGGGCCTCCAAATGTCACTGAGACACTGTTCCCTTTACCCTGTGTGGGTGTGCATGCACACAAGCTGCAAATTGGGAGCACGTACACTACAACCGAGCGCACAAATATTTCATTTATTGAGTCTACATGCAGCTATGTTGTGCAGAACTTTTTTTTTATCTCCTTCCAAAGTTGCACACAGAAAATATCTTTAGCTACATTGCTTTGAAAGTCTAGGACCCTCACTGACCAAAAAACAGCTCATTTCAAAGAAAAGAAATATTATCTAAACTAATCTAAAGGAAAACAGTTTTTTAATAGTAAAAAAAATATTCTTTTATTACTGTCAGCACTTTTTAACTGGAACATTAACAACAGTTATTAATACTCATGTAGACTTTATTTATATAGAGGATTATCTTTCAGTGCTGCGTCTCTGACACACTACTGAAAAATAACCATTAACTGGAACCAAAGTAGCGTTAGCCTTTCTAAAAAAATCTATGGTAAAATTATCATATAGAGAAAAAGATTAACACTGGAAAAAATGTTTTTAATCTACAAGAAATCCATGCTGAGAAATGATAACCCTTTTAACCAAAAGGTCTGCACACGACTGAATTCTAATTATATAAAAATTCATCAATCAGGGAGCCCAGGTTTTCAATACAAACAAGGTGATGTGTAAGACAAGCCAGTTTTGTAATAGCTGCCTCAAGCAAACACAAAGTTACACCTTGCAATCTGAGCCTTTTCATAATAAACTCTGAATACAGAATACAAGAAAACTTGTAGTTCACGGATTGGAATAACTCAGCACAGAGATATTCTTATTGATAGGCAAATTGGGTGACTGCCTTCGACTCTCACTGATAAGGAAACCTCCTGTTGAGACTTTAATTTTTTGCTAGTCTCACAAAGATGGGCAATCTAAATGCTAGTCAGTGGCCCAGGGCTTACTGGCTTAACCGGCTGAGATCTGATAGGCTCAAATTTTCAAATAATGTTAAGTGCTCAATATTTTCATTTGGCAGTCATACAGCATAGTCTCTGTGAATTTTCTGATTTTCAATTTTTAAATTTTAATCTCTTTTAATACATCATCAATAATGAACTAGGTGAACATTTTTCTTAAAGAAAACAGATGGATAGATTGTTATTATTAAATCATTAATACAAATAAAATCAAGACAAATAACTATGCAATGTTTTAGTTATTTCCTAAACCCATATCAGTAGCAAATAAAAATTTTATAAAAAAATTAGTAGTGTATTAATGCAGTAGTGAGAAATAATATTTGATACAGAACATAGCTATGACATCTACTATCCGTAATATGTGAACTGATACATGTGTGCATTAAAATCGAAGATTTTTCCTAATGCATAATCTGTTCAGAGCATTAAAAAATACTGGTGTAGTTTACTTACCTATATATTGTTGAGCAAATTTACTGGCCCCAGTCAAGTTACTCAAAATTACAAAAGGGGAAGAAACAGCAGCTATAACTAGTGGTCCCAAGAAACTACGTGGGACCACACCAGGAAATTCAAGATGGTCATACTGAAATAAAATGTACAGCTGTTATAAGTAACACACTGACATATCAAATATAAATTATCCAGTGTCGTACATTAACTACAAAGCTTTTATGATTAAAGTTAAACAGTGAAGGATGAGCAAGAAATATAGTAAAAATTTGTAAGTCTTTTTTTTTCCACATTGGCATTGCTTCACTGACTTCAGAAAGCCTGACTCTATCATCCGTCTATGGCTCAACAGAAGACAAGAAATGACAACGAATGTCAATTTAGAAATTCTATGTTAATAAATATTCATTTCAGAATATGCCAAAGACAGATAGATATATGATAATAATGATATATAAAAAGTTTTAATTTATTTTTCATTTATGATGACAATTTGGTAACTTTGAATAAATTCATAAAACATTATAATTAGCAATCCTTTTCCAGCTTTTGGTTTGTCAGCCTGAATGAAAAGAGTACATATTAATGTTATCATTTTCAGCTCCAAATCAAGATGATTACATATAAATAAATATATGATATGTGTATTTCATGAAAAATTCATTAACTGTACATAATACATAAAAAACAACACCTTATTAATATCACTGCCGTGATTTAAAATGTCATGAATAGCTTGCATATTAAAGCTTTCCTCAACTTTAGTGTAGGGGCAACACATTAAATGCATAAGCATTATACATATTACACCCGCTTCTAATATTTTGATCATGATGCCAAGTTTTGTTATTAAAATTTGTAAACAGCTGGAGAGTGGAAGACGGAAGTAAAGAATGGTAATTCTGTTTATCAAACAAAAAACCAAAGAGAGCGCTAACTTTAAAACTACTACTACACACACACACAAATCGTACAATCGCTTTGATGTGTATTGAAATCAAGTATCGAGGTAATATGGCGATAATGCTTTTTATGTGTATGCACACATGTCAATTATTGTGCTTCTAGCTAAAATTATTAACTACACGTCTACACCCATCATACCATGTACCAGAGTCCAGACACATTATTAAGTTAAAGAATACGATACGTAAACATAGAAGAGTAAGAGATGTTGGCGAGTGTTGAGATTATATTTAATACCATTATTTATTATTATAATGAGAATATCTAAATTTACTGGCTGTACATAGCAAAGTAAAATAAATGGGTCAATAGCCAGACCACTAAATTTTCGTGTTTGTGTTGGACTATCACTCTTGTCTTGTCTAATGACTAATCGAATTCAAAGCAATATAAAATATTATTAATTAATAATGAAATGTTGAGAAACTCTAGTATGAAATTTATTAAAATTTTAGATTTTCACATTATCTTTTATTTTATTATTTGAATAGCTAAGCATCTTATGAAATCCAATATATTGATATTAAAAAGAAAAAAATGTATAGGCCTACTAAAATTAGTAAAATTGTTACATTTATTGTGTGTGTGAACTTTGATTCTACCTTGCAACCACCCTCAATCCTCATGCACTTCAGTCTCAATTTATTCTCCCTTACTACTTTAGGCCTTAGCCTTAGACCTTATTGATAGTTATAAGACATACATATTTTGTTTTATTAATTTTAATTGAAATACAAATGAATGTAACTGAATTTTATGTATTAAAATGAATAATATTTTTTTTTGTAAAAGGATGGCGGAGATGTTGACAGTATTTGTTGATCCTGCTGTTGCGCCTGAAAATAAGCAGAAAGAATTGATCTTAAAAGCTTGTGCAGATATTGGAATAAAGTGTGATTTCGTTCCGCAGAGATTTGAAAGAACTATTTCATGGATGCCACCACTTAAAGCATCAGTTAGCCAAATTTTTAATTTTAATTATAAATTATAGGCCTAATTATTTTCTTAAAAGCCTTTTGAATCTAAATATTGAAAGCTTCTATTAATCTTTATAAATTTCTAAGTCATTTTGTGGGTTTTTTTCTGCTTCTGTAATTAACCCATCCACCAGGCTCCATTCCCTAAACCAGTGTACTGTAATATCTAATCCAATGCTAGGTACTTTTTGGACTCCCTTATTTTCTTCTTTTCCCTTATTGGCCAACTTAAAGCTTTGTATTCTCAAACCATGTTTTTTTCCAATTCATCTGGACGTGTAATCTTATCATCTGAGTGCTGTAGGTACTTTTTCTCTCTAACATCTCTCTTCATGCATCTAACCAGTAACTACTATTGAATCAGTTTTGTAGAGTAAAGACTTTTCCACTTCATTGTGCCGTGGATATATTATCAGGTCTTGGTTGAGCTTCAAGTCCACCAACTTAAAATGCATACCTTATATAAGTTGGGGGAGTAAAGGCTCTCCACACAAATCCCTAATATGTTTACTGTACCTACAGATAAATGCTCCATCATCTGCCCTGTTAGCTTCCATGGGCTGTTTAACACGAAAGTCAATCTTTTCTGACATTTTTTACCCTAGATATCATCCCTGTCACACAGATAAATCTGGAAAAAATGGATGATAGTTATAGGACATCATCAACCAGCCTCTTTCAAAATATTTTTCATTACAAAAATGTCCTGGTCACAAGCGCAAAAGGATATTGCTATTCTACTGCCCCATTATTAGCCAGATGTTAGTTTGAATAATTCCTCTCACTGATAATTGCTGGATTTTAAATTCAGGGCGTTGGGTAGGAGAAATGTCCAACTCTCTGACTAATTTATTCTGCTTGATGAGAATCAACTGCATGCATGTTTCTTTTCATGTACATGAATATTTACAGACTATAAATAATAATAATAATATGGATAAAGTGTTCATTCATTAATATACTTTAAACATATGAATTGAGGCTAATATTGGTATGGGGAAAGAGATATTGATGATTCATTGACAGATAATGTGTTAAATATTATTCTTTCAATTTCTTTTTCATACTATTATATTTGCTGATTTGAGTGTTGTTGTTTTTTTTTAAAACATTTTATTAATTAAAGTTTTTTTAGGGCTGACTAGTTAGTTAATTTATTTTCAACATTATTTCTTCAAAGGCTTCTGTTAGCGAAGATATTACTAAAGAAATCATGGCAGTGCTAAGTGCTGAAGATGCTATATCTATGATAAAGGGTTATGTGCAGGTATTTCTTGTTTTATTTCCTCCAAACTGTACAATTTCATTTAGTGGATTTAATAAATCATTTGATGAGATGACAGAACAGTTAGTAAAGAAAAAAGGGAGGAAAAAAAAATTAATGCCTCATTTGTCTTAGCACCGACCCAAAAATGAGACACTAAATATTTCCCCCTTTTTATATTCTATTCTATAATAATTTTGTAAAATGGTGTATTAATTCCTTTGAACATTTTAAAATTCACAGTCTAAGCATGGAGATGCCCAGCCCTTGACATTAACTAGTTGGATTATGTCTCTTCAAGCCATGATGCCAGGCCACAATATAACCCTGATGATCGTTGGTTTGAATAAATATTTCAGGTTTTCTCATTTTTTATTATTAATCAATAACCCTTTGTATAAGTTTTATTAGTGAAGGGACGATTCATCTAAATTATGAATCGGAAACATCAGAATGAGATAATTCTTTCCCAATTTCTGATATTCTCTTCTGATTCATTAGACCCTGATGTAACCTAATTTTGAGCATTAACTAATGTCTATTTATCATGTATCAAAATTGGTACAAAACTTAGGTATCACCCCATCACAAATAAATTTTTTAAAAATCTTCAGTGGTATGTTTTAGTCTAAGCGTTTTTAACCTAATTAATCATGCCATGTTCTCAGAAAAAAAGAAAAATACTATTACCCGGGGAAAAAAATAATTAAATGCTGCGATCAAACTGTTGATATGTATATATCTCTTTAAACTCAACAGCGGCCAGAAATCAAAAGCTAATAGGAAGCTTAGAGAGGCTGCAACTGGACAAACTGGCAGACAGAAGAAAAAGAATAATAAACCAGAATCAACAATTACTTGCCAGGAGGCTGAAGAGGTATGTATGCAAGTTTGGTAACCAGCACTGCTGAGTCTTTTCTCAAAGCAAACAAACATTGATTAAGCTCATAGAGTTCTAATTCCACTTTCCATGTTATCTCTCTCTCTCTCTCTCTCTCTCTCTCTCTCTCTCTCTCTCTCTCTCCTTTATTTATCTGAGTTTTTCTAACTCAAGACTTCTGTTAATTTATTTGTGGAATGTTTTTTTTTTTTCTTTCCTTCTTTGAAGGAAAAATTCCTTATTAAACATTAAAATTATTAATAAATATTTTTTCAAAAAAATCCATAATTAATAAAAAAAATCTCATAATTTATTAAGGGACTAACCCTTGTTTTAACTATTAATACACCCTTTTTTTCCCCTGCTTTTTTCCTTTTAATATTATTCTAGATCTAGTCGATATCTTTGCTCGCAGGCGGAGAGCTGGCGGACGGTCAAACCACCCCTACCCATCAAAAAAAAAAAAAAAAAAAAAATAATTTTTTTAATAAAAAGAATTTTAAAAATTTTTTAAAAAAAATTTTAAAATCAATTTCTAAAAAAAAAAAACGGCTTGAACTGGTTTTCGATTTTACTGTAATATAAGTGAAATAATGGATATTTAAAGCATTCTAGCTATAATTATTTTCAATGTATGCCGTATTTAAATAACATGTATGAAAATGAATAAATTTAATGTAATTATGTCAACCAATTTTTTAAGTACAACAATAAATACCCCTCCCATCCCTTAGATGTATTAGTTACACCAGTCATTACAGCGGCTGTACGACAGTCCTGCCTTGTTTAGGTTAGAGGGTTGGCTGTTGAATGACGATCATAAATTTAGTCAACTTGTAACAAATAGCCTCACTCTGTCTATTGTTTAGTAATGAACTAAGGAGATACCAATTATGTATCCCCCCCCTCCCGTTTCAATGTGATGTCCTTTTCAAGTTGTTTACTTCCCGCAAGTTAACACTAAATTCGTGCGCTAAAAAAATTATTGGTTGTTCTGTGGAATTAGTAAACGACTTGAATTTGGCCCTCTTTCCAGATCGAGGAAACAGGTGCAATAAATCTCTCTATGTGTATATACCCTACTTCCACTTTCCCCGATCCTCAAATTACCCCTGAACCACTTTGTCACGCCTACTCTCTTGTATCGCTCAACAATTACTTTCTAACAATGACCAAGTACACGGGTCAGACCGACGAGGGAATTCATTGGAAAGTCACATGTTCCCAGATTTCTCTGTAATTTAGTTCAATGTGCCACCACTATCAACTAAGGTGGGAATGAAAGAACAACACATTGGATAATTACATCTTAATCACTTATGTTTGGGGGTGGGGAGGGGGGTGTGATAAATAATATGGTGTACCTATATTTAAAAAAATATTTATGTATTCTAAAAGCAGAGCTTGGTATCTTTCTTTATGTGTGTCATTGTGTGAGTTTGTTCTTTATAACTAACTTGGGTTTCCTTTCCACCTTTCACCAGTATGTTTTTTTTTTTTTAAATATCGCAATTTATAACCATATCACAGATAAATTTTTTTGGGTTAATGATTTTGTTTTTCCTTTATTTGATTTCTAATAGGCTTTTGTGGAGCTACAACTGCTTACTGGTTGTGTGGCTCAACATGTCGCTTCCGATGAAGATCTTGCTGAGCAGATCAAATATTTTACAAAATCAGTTAAATCCAAACCTGACAAGTAAATGTCTTTTTATCATTTGGCCTTGTCGTTTATAGCTATGACTCATTTCAATAAAAAAATCATACTTGTCAGGACAGTGAAAGTAGGTCAGAACTGATGCTTACTTAATACCAGCAGCTAGCGTAGAGTTAGATATTACATATTTCAACAGGGGAAGACGAAGGAGAGGAGAAGGGGACAGTTTTGTTAGTTTTAACAGATGAGGTTAGACACAGGGCACCACTGAAAAAGGGAGGTAATGTTGTTAAGTTTTGAAGGAGGTTGGGGGATTTAAACGAAGAAGTTAGTAAGAACTGTGTGGTTGTTTTCCAGGAATCGATATTCTGTAAAAAAAATAAAAAATATTTGTGAAGCTGTTACTCTATAGTATTGATTTTACTTTAGTTAACTACTTGTATTAAATAAAGTGATAGTTTCATATTTCAATCAGATAGACTTTTAGTGTTTTATTGCTAGTGTTTGTGAGATTTAGTTATTGTGTGTAGTGAGAGATTAAATAATAGACCACTCACCATCCCAGACAATACTTATTTCATATTTTATTTTTCATCTTTTTTTTTTTCTTTCAGGAAAGATCGCTTTGATAATGCCTTCTCCTTTTTGGATGAAAACACAAACTCTGTCTTTGTGAATAAACAAGGTCAGGGGCTCAGAAAAGTATGGAAACACCAGTTAATGCAGTTTAAAAATTTTGGAGCAGAAATGGCTGATGCTGTGTCCTCTGTGTATCCATCTCCTTATTTATTATACCAGGTTCTTGACCTCATTGACCTTTCACACATTAAGTATATCTTAGTTTAGCCAATTGTTTTAATCATTATGATATAACTGTACCATTTCATTGTTAACTGTTTAGCCTTGAGTGTAGTTTTGATATCTTTTTTTTTTTTTACTTTCTCATACATATCACTGAATAGTTATGTAAAATATTGCTTTTATTATTGTTAAAGAATATAGAATACAATGAGTTCCATTTATCTTTTTAGGCATGCAAAGAAAGTAGTGGTAAGGGAGCAGATGACGCTATTGCAGACATAAATGTGAGTATTTAATGTACTTTTTTTGTTTTATTTCTGTGAACTTGCGTGTTTGTTTTTTATTAGTAGGGGATACATAAATTTGCATAAATTTTAATACTAGTACAAAGAGCAATGATATATAAATATTTTTTCTTTTCATTTTTGAAAACAAAATTAATACTCATGCTGCCTTTAATCAGAGCAGCGTTAAGGGATAACAAGAGTGGGCAAAGTGTAAAAAAGATAGTACATGTATTTACAAAATAAACTATGAGTGTAAAGAAGATATTATTAACAAAATAAACTATGAATTATTTTTTAATTCACTATATGTGGAGAAAAAATAATGGCTTCTGATATTAAAAATTAAAAAAAAACTATTACATGTATGTGTTATAATGTGAGTTCTGCATTAGTTTGAAGCATGTGTCTCTTTTATGGATATCGACACCTAAAAATATGTTTTTAAAAAAGTTTTTTTTTTAAATGCAACTTTTCAAAAAGCTCACTTTATTTTTTAGAGTATGGTAATACATTTTAGCATCCATATTTTTTAAAACAAATTCTTTTCAGTTAAACTAATACATTGGATGCATAATAAATTTGAACATTCAGTTTGGACTACCTACCATCAATGATTTAATACTAATAAAAGTAAACCCTCAACATAAATGTTTTTTTTTATTATTATTATTCAGGTAAGAAGGAATGCCAGTGTAATATCGACCAATCGAAAAATAGGAAAAGAGCAAGCACGAAGAATTTACACATTTTTTACGTCCAAAGACCCTGACCAGGCTATCAAGTGATTGAATTTACAAGATTCTCATCAAATTTTTAAAGTATGTACATTAAGTGAACAAGTCCTGCCAGTTTTAAACTGATGAGGATAAAACTGGAGGAACTTCAAAGCATCTTTCAACAATTTATTTTGTGAAATTTATTGTCCAGCTTCACATGTGAAGGGTTAGCTGTCAGTGTGAATTATCCTGTTAATATTTTTAAAATATATTTCTTATTTTCTATAAACATTTTAGTTGTTTTGTAATTTGTAAATATTTTTTTTTTACCACACAAGAGTATGTTTCATACTCCGATGACACGATTAATTTGATTTTGGAGCAAACATGATTTTAACCAGTTAATTGAAAGTTTCTCTTCTGAGCCTTTGAATCATTTCATTAGCAAACTTATTTTGTGATAGGAGAATGATATAACTCGTTAATGAAAGTTAGTGTTTCACCATCCCTATGCTATTAACCTGACTGTAAAAGATGGAACTAAACTATCCCAGGAACAGTGCATTATATATTGACCAGTAATTTGCAACAGATATTGTCCACCACATAGGATAATATCATCTTGGTCACTTATGTTTGAGGGGTTTTGTGCAAGAATCAGATAACTCATTAATGCAATTTAATATACAAATTAGTAAGTCTGCTTCACAGAGTTGTATTTTAAAGTATAATATTCTAGAAAATAAAAAACCAATCTTTTTGTTATTATGGTAAAAATTCAAAGGAATTGGTGGAGATATTGGCTGAAGCAGCCATTAGATGAATTTAGGAACATTAGGATTGGGATATTCGGTTTAAGGTGGGGAAAGAATCAATGTAGAGGTCAAAATTTTCAGTTATTGGAACCAGCAAATTTTGTTGGTTATAAAAATCAGAATCCAAACTTGTATTAGATATTCATGTACCTGTAATGTTTAATTAAACCAGTTCTTAGGGATCAAAAAAATGGTGAACTCAATTTTATTTCTTTAGTTGTAAGAATTTCTGACCACTTAACATTTTATTGGGAGGATGCAGAATAGATACCCTGGTATTTTTTAGTTCAGAAAAATCTATGAATGATTCATTACTAGCTGAAGGACATTAAGTTCTTTTTTGTTTAAAAAATTTTTTTGTTGTCTCAAAATGTACATTTTTAGTTTTATTTACTCTTCTTACACTATATTGTATGAAAAACTATTTCAAATTGAAACTAATTTGGAGGTTAAATAAATAAATATAAATACAATGTGAGGTTTATGCTGTATCTTTTATACAGTTTTTTACCCCAGATAAATATTTGAAGTTTTATATTTATTATCCTTGGTAAATTAATTTTTAACAATTGAATACATTTAATAGAATTAATATATTTCTTATCCTAGTTTTTATACGCCAGTAGTGTAAAAAATAAATTTCATAGCTGTCCTTTAAAAATCTTTTTTAGGAAATCTTGTTCTACAGGTAACTCATTTTGTACACTAAGTTACAAATATACAGCTTAAAATGTTTTAAAATAACAATGTACATCGATCAACTCCATATGTCCCTGCTTATATTACTTATTTTAAAGCTCATAAAATGGATTTGGGGGTGAACTAAAAACAAAGCTTTTCCTAAGCAGAACTGTCATGTGCATGCTATCTTTAATATAATTTTATTCCTTATGCTTCAGATGGAAATGGAACAGTTAATTTTAGAAAGGGAAGGAAAAAATGTTTTCATTTGATCAGCAAGTGTTGTTTACTTGATAGGTTAAAAGCATCTAACTGGGGGTGACATAAATAGTGTATGCAGGGCATGTATAACACAAAGTCTTTATAGAAAATAGAAGCTGTTGAGTTAATAAGGTAGTTGGTTTTGCAACAATCTTAACATTTTTTGCACATCACGATAATGGATATTTCTCTCATTATCTTTTTCAGACACTTTTCATACATCAAAAGCAAAGAAAGCCATTGCTTTTATATTTAAACAGATACTGTGTATTAACATCTTTGAAATAAAATTAGGAATATGTGGGGGAAAAAAAATCCTCAGTTATGCACTTGGCAAAAAAAAAACATACAGAAAATTAACTACACAAACTTGACAACCATTTAGTCTATGGAGACATTACTGAAAAATCTAACAAGATAGAAGGACTTACGACAACAGTACTAGTATTGTCTTAGACATAAATATCAAACAAAAAATAATATAATGAGAACAAAAATATTAATGTCATATAATCTCGAATGGTATTTTCATAAATACATGTACATATGTGGACTTGTAAGTTACATTAGTGTTCAGTGCTAAATAATCGCAACTAGGATTTTTTTTCTTTAATCTGGAAAAAAAAGGGTAATTTAAAACTGAAATAATAATAAACAACGTCTACAAATTTTTAAAAAAAAAACTTAACGTAAATTAATGCATTCAACAAAAGAGATTCATACCAAATCACAGAATGATTTTATAAGGTTAACGAAAAAAAAATGTTGAGTACAGATAACAATAATAAATTAGTTATCAATAATTTTAAAATACAATATTCAAATGGCAGCAATCCAGGCAGTTGTTTCCAAACCATGTAAATAAGCATCCACTTCATAAATGAACACTTTGATTTTTTAGTCAGCAATGTTTTTCTATAGTAAGACTTGATTCAATGCATTTTCATTATTTTGATGCTTAGTTTGCTGATTCTCCACACATCTTGAACAATCACTAAAGCACTTTCAAAAAGACTGCTTGAGGCTAATTAGTTTACACAAAGTTTAACTTTTTTTTTTTTAAAATAAAGAAGATAATAGAAAATAATCTTAATTATTCACAGCCTTTACAACAAAATACTTACAACAGAAAAAATTATCCATAGGTTTTCAACTGATTAAACTGTTTAATATTACTGATAATAAAATGGTTTTAAAATGTGTTCAGATTGGATGAATTATTATTTGACAAAATGTGCTAAACATTCTGGGCATTTATTATTATTATAAGAGATTCTATTTTTATCAATTATTAATACATCAAGCATTTAAAAAAGGTACCATTCGGATGGGTTAAAAATTTCTCAATTAAAAAATATTTTATTTAATTTGTCTAAATAGATCAAACGATTATAAAATGTGCAATGTCACAACATTAAAATAATATTTAAAAATAAAGCACTCTTTGGCCTAATGCACTAAATGCTGTGTCACTATTTGGCCTATCTTTATATATGCCAGATATGAACATTACAAAGTAAATTAGTCACTTTTTTTTTCTTTTGCAAAACTTTACTTTTTGTTTTATAACTTTTTCATTTAAAAAAATAAATTATTATAGATTTATATGAATTTGTTATAAAAAAAAAAAACTATAAATTTATAAAAAAAAAAAAATCTACCTGCTGAACATACTCAGAAATGGTGAGGAAAAAGGTGCGGAAAAAAATGTATTCTATATAAAATATGAGAGTCAACTGCCTGTCATTAACTGTTTCTCACGATTAGGTATCATAAAGCAGCTGTACATGCATCGAATGCCACATGAGAAACAGCACTGGTCTGCATAATTACAAAAAAGTATTTATAGATTTCTCTCTCCTAAAATAAAATTTATTTATGAATTCATTTTTTTTCCCCAAATCGCTTACAAATATTTTCTCCAATCACCCCCTGTGGTCTCATTCTTTGGCAAAACTCAAATATTTCTAAAAGATTTAGTCTTAACTTTTTTCTTGTGCGAGTGTGCATGTTGTTGTTTTTTGTTTTTTTTTCCTCTAAAAAATCCAGAAAATGTTCGCATCATCCTTCCAATAATCTTTAATTGCTTCCTCATTATTACATGGCATACAATTTCAACTGCTCCTGCATATCATCCATTGTGCCTATTCCAAATCGATCTTGCTGTTCCTGCATGAGTTTAAATATTTCTTCCAGCTGTCTTCTTTGAACTTCTCTTTCTTCTTTCAGCTGATCCTCTGTTAAGTGCTTGGCTATTGATTTAGTAGCAACAGACTGTTGCACACGTTTTATCTCCCCTTGTATGTGTTCACAATAGTCCACAGGGTCTGGGTATCGAGGAGAGCAGGTCTTTTCGGTCACTGAAATTTTTTTTTAAATAAAGACATTATCTGGATATGGTTTTTAATAACTAATTAAAACCACCCAACAATTTTATATCACACTACACTCCTGTATCTTTTTGAGGTTTTTGGTTTTTTTTAACACAATAAGTCCTTAGCGGCTTAGACTAATAAATGCTTTGACATTAAAATATGTCTTTTTTTTGTTATTAATATTAAATTGTCTGAAAGGACGTGATATTTCTCTCTCAGATCTTATAAATCACTAATGGGACTTTTTCTTTCATCCCCCCCCATAGCCAGGAGTACAATGGCCTTGGTGGCACTATCGAGATAGATTGGTGACTCGCACAATACCCATGCTTCCCCAACTAATGTCAGGTTACCCTCTTAATTATAAGTTGGGTGGACTTAGGAACTTTAAAAAAACAAGCAATTAAGCCTGTTCCATTCTGAACACAGGACGTGTTAGCGCATTTTCGTGTTATGTATCAGTACGTTTGTTAGCTTTCAGTAAATATTTGTAAATTTTGGAAATGTTTATAAATTCAATTGTGTAATGCATATATCTGTAAAAAAAAAATTATAAAGACGTTTCTTTATATTTGAAAAAAAATTATTGTCTCTTAAATCTAACTACAAGTGGTTTGTGGTTACTGAAATAGGACTCATAATTGAAAACATTCGAAATTATAGTCATTTAATCGTCCGAAAACTCTGTCAATTGTTGCATAGCTCTGATATTTTTCAATTAAACTCAGAGCACAAGCTTACTATTTCATTTGATGAGTTTCTTAATAAATCTTGGTGAAACTACGTGCTGCAGTATTTCGCACCAAATGAACGGGTTATTGAACGTACAAGGTGTATATATAATATATAAGCCCCTTAGGAGCCCTGAAGCCCCGCCCTCAGAGGTCCTATCGCGAAATGGACTTTTGATGTACACTTGGCAGGCCAAGACCTACAAAATGATATATACATCATGGGTCTAGGACTTATGGTTGCTGAGATCTAGCCGCTCTTTATTAATATAGCTTATATAGCAAAAAACGGTACTAAGCCCCCTTTTATGGCCCTCAGAGGTCAGATCACAAAATGGAAAAAAGTCATTTCTTGGCAGGCCAAGACCTACAAAATGATATATACATCATGGGTCTAGGACTTATGGTTGTTGAGATCTAGGGTGATGACAGACAGACAAAACGGGGACAATAGAGCATTTTTTTTAGAAAATGCTCTAAAAAATAATGGACATTCAGGTCAACAGTTGCCAACTCTACACTACACAATCAATCATCCATATCTGGTCATTGTTAATAGCATCTTATATTTTCTCTTTTATAATATTCCACATTAACCTAACAATTGCCCAGTATTGAAAGTAACCTTTTGATATTTTAAGGTAGTTTCATAAAATGACATAAGGTTTATTCAGATATATTTTATGACAATGATGTGACTGAGGGTCACAAAGAGCTTACTGAAGCGCATAAAAATGAAAAACCATTAATTATTGACCGTTCAAGTTAATTAAATTACGTTAATTTTTTTTTACTTTATGGTCACAGAAATTAAGAAAGTTTTTTTGTAAAAAGTGTAACCGTAGGATAATACTCCCAGTGGATAAAACCCTCACATTAAAAAAATAATAAAGTCAATTATACATTATTCAAATGTAAAGCATTATTCTTTTTAACTGCAATATTTTCTTATCATTGACATATAATGAGACATGAAGACATCACAGATATTATGGTAATGGTATATTGTATAAATAAGCTCCCTTTAGCTTTTTCATTGTGGGTCAAAGGGCTTATGGGCTAAAGAACAAACTTCATCTTATTTGCGCTCTTTGTGAAAGAAAGATCATCCCCATGAACATCTAAAAAAAAATCAAGCGATGCATGGTTAGCATTCAAATTTATTCAGCTCCTACAATGAATTGTTAGATTATCACTTAACTTGTCTTAACTAATGATGTAAAAAAAGAAACGTATCTTCTGTGATAGTATATGGCTGTAAAAAAAGAAACGTATCTTCTGTGATAGTATATGGCTATAAAAAAAGAGTGATCTTCTTATAAGCTTTGCAGGGAAAGCTTTTGCATCCTCAACAGTTAGCATCAACCCCCCCCCCCCCCCAATCCCTAAGCAAGGCATAAAAAATTAAATTAATTATTAATGTATGCATTTATACTAAACAGTTGTTGTTTTTTTTTTTTTGTAAAACTGACACTTACATTTAATATTCTTATCGTCTGATTTTTCATCGTCAGTCGCTGAACACGATGTTGTGCTTTGATCATTCACATCACTGTTTGTATTTGTTTTACATAAAGTGTGTAATAAGTCACGAAAGGAGAAAGTGGTCCTTCTGGACATGATTAAAACCGTAAGAAAAGTTGCAATTATCAGTGTCAAGCAAATGCCCAATGAATAATCCTTTAAAGCAGAAATAATATCCATTTTTAAAAGAATCATAATACAGCTTATTCTTTAACAAAATTCGATATTTTTTATTCAACTGTTTGCAGCCAAGGAAGCTTGAGATAAACAGCTCTGTTCCGGTGGTCCTCTCCACATAGTAATGTTTAGGTCAGTGACATGCTTGCCTACATGCTCAACTAGTGCAAAAGATGTATATCGTTCATGCATACAGGCCCGTAGCGTGCGGGGGGGGGGCGCCCCCCCCCTGCGTTTTGTCTGGCCCCCTCTGCTTATTTGTTCTACTTAGTAAAATGTACTACCTGGCCCCCCTCTGCTATTGCCTGGCCCGTGCTGTAGAATGCCTGGTCCCTGCTGTAGAATTTTCACCCTACGGGGCTGCATACATATAATATATATATATGTTTGTGTGTATAAATATATATATATATATATATATATATATACACACACACATTAGTAACGGTCTTCTCTATATGTAAACCAGGGATGCAATAGGCTTAAGGTCTATCGTCTAGGCCTTTTATGGGCGAATAACGGTCCCGGGGTGGAAGGGCAGTTGCGAAAAATATGAAGTTATCGAAGGCTAAATTTAGTAGGACTTAAGTAGGTGATCAGGGAAAACAAATAATTTTTCATTATTTTCATGAGAGGAAAAAAAACTCCCATATATGCCTGTAGTGTAATTTTTATAAGCATTTAATCAGTTTCACGTTTTAAAATTAATGGTTTGTCCTTAAATTCTAAATCTTGTGACTCACTTTTGTACCTGTTGTAATATAGTTAAAAAGGCCCATAAGTGGCACATGTATGGATTCAACATGTCCATACTCGACTTTTATCATTTTGAGTCAATGAATTAAAATTTTGTAAAATAACTTTTTAGTAATTCTTTTAATGGGGAAAAAAAAATTCACCATGAGATTGTCACCAAAAAAACAACTTATTAAAGCATCGAACTTGCATTCAAACCTACACCCAGCACTGCAACCAGGCAGGTTTTCAACCTCACGCTGAGTCAACAGTCATAATAATAAATATAATGTATCTTCAATATTATACAGCACAATTTAATTGAGGTGTAATAATTATGAGTATCAATAAAACACAACAATTTTTTTTTTGTTTGCTTTTTTTTTTTTATTGAAAATTTTTTTTTGCTCACATTGCAAAAACTGCATTGTCGATAAAATAAATGAAGCAAAACGTTTAGACTGGAATGATGATAAATGATAATGACATTGACACTTCTTTACTACCACATGTACCTTCTGCCAAAAATCATTCAAACAAAAATAATTATTAATAAATTTTTTTTTTAAATATAAATATCGATCAGGGAAGTGGCCCATATTAATCCATCTCTAAAGGACTCTAACAAAAAAAAGACATAAAATAAAAATATAGTCTCACATAAAAAGATTTTTTGTCCCTTTTTTTAAAACTGAAATATACATATATATATATATATATAAACCACCAATTCAACAGCAATTTATAAAATGTAACGTGTTTCAGACATGAATTTCCAACATATTATAAATAAATAAGATAAATATAGGCCAATACCTTAATTCACAAAAAAAATTATTATAAAAATAATCCTGCAATTTTTTTTTTTTATCATAGGTACTCTTCTTATAGCTCACAGCCTTAAACAAAAACAAAAAACCCAAATAAAATAACAAAACCCAGCACCTGCTTAGAACACTGGAATAAAGCTCAAGCTTTAAACATTGACTATAAGCCATAGAGAGGAAAAAAAAATGTTTTTATAGAAAGGAGGGTTGAACAATTTTTTTTTTTCTGGTGATAAAGCATCGTGGAAAAAAAAAAAACAATACATAAAGCTCCTAAGTGGCATCATTTATTTGCCAACCCTCCACTATGGCAAAAGATAAAATTTCACAAGTTTATTCACACAAATAAGAAATTCTTCAGAAGCAACATTTTCAAAGGTAAATTCATTGTGGACATTTATTTAAAAAAAAAAAGGGTGGGGGGAGGTTCTTAGCTTGTTTTTTTGTCAACCACTGAAGTCACGCAAGCTTTTGTTGACAAAAAATTAATAAAATCGAGCGCCTTATCAGTAGTTTAATAAAGTAATAGAAGTACTTATTAAATAAACATAATCGATGCGTTACTTCCTGTTGCAATTTTAGATTATAGAGAACTTGTTAAGAACCCCCATAAAATATATCCGAAACGTTTTTTTTTTTTACATTAGAAATACTGTATCTATATTAAAGTGAAGTTAAAAAAAAAAAATCCTTTAAATGACAACTTTAAAATAGCATTTCAGTAGTCGATAGTTTGTATAATTCATTTTCTTTTATATTGAGGTAATGTCTACCAGATTTTTCTTGCCATTAATTTCTATACCTCACATAAGCAGACAGACACAAGTCTGTTTAATTTGTCATTTCTCAAAGTTTTGGCAGGCCACAGTTATCTTTCATTCGGGTGATGTCATGTGAAATATGGACATGGAGAAATGACATCTGTAATGTATTTATGCAAACGATAGTATATGAGATGTGACTTTAGCTAATTCTCTCAAAACAACAGTAATACTATTTACATTTCTTTTGAAAACAGCAAAGAGTGAAAATAAAATGTATAAAAAAAACATCTTTTCAATTTAAAAGAAACAACAATAAAATGAATGCAAGAGCAGAAAGGATACATTATTTTTTTTTAAAAAAAAGGTTTCTTTAACAATATCTGTACAAGGATTTTTTTTTTTTTATCTAAATTGAGTTGAGAATACTTTAGGCATCCAGTATATAAAAAAATATTCTGGATGGTCTTTGTAACAAAACCCACAGTATACATTTACATATGTTTAGATCGTATATTAACATGTACCAAAATAAAAAAAAGTAAACACAACGAATAGGACCAAACATATAGGAAGCATAAAAACTCTCCAATAAGACAGTTTGTCCCCTCTCTAATTCTCATTACAAAAAAAAAATAACATTTTTTTTAAATCTTGCGATTTTTATCTTAAAGCTTTTCAGAAACAGAATGAAAATGAAAGTATATAAAAAAAAAAAAAATTTTCAAAAATCATCTTCAGTTGGTATCATATAAATGCTCTAGCAAAGATTGTTCTGAAAAAAAAATATCTTTAATTAATGTTAGAAGTATCTGCCAAAGACAGAAAAAATAATACTACAAAAAAATGTGATTATATTTCTAAAAATTTACTGTCGTTATTTGTAGGTGAAAGTAAATTTTTAGGTGAAATGGGTTTGTTACACTGTCAATTCTAACTTGTCTCAATACATTTTTTCAAGTTGTTAGGCTTCAGCAGTAAATTTAATCATCTGATATCCATTCTCTTTACACACACAATCAATCTCTCTAGATTCGCACCCACAATATTGTGTCATTATCATATGGTCAAAATACATTATGTAAAAATATCCTTCAACATACAAAGATTCCAATGTTATATAAACATGAGTGCAATACATCAAATTCATCTGGCTTCCCCTGGAATGATTCATACGCAACATTTCACTGAATTTCAGCAATGACAATGTACCAATCCCATGGCTGGAGATCATTTCAATGAGGATTTTAAGACACTGTTGATTGATTCATCTGCCAATCTGGCAAATATTGTCAACATAGATTTCAATATTCAAAATCACTAATAAATTAAACGGTAAAATATAATGCAGGAATTTTAAACATTCAGTAGAAGAAACATATACAAAAGCCTTTTCTTGGCACAGCACTTTTGGCTATTGAAAATACAAAAAAAAAAAAAAAAAAAAGTGGAAAAATTAAAAAAGAAAAAAATATATATTCATTTTTTTTTAAATATTAATTTAGAATAAAAAAAAAGGTGTCTTAAACCCATTAGATATGATCAATATACCTCTATAAAGTATACAGGCCATTCCCGTAGAACGATTCAAACTTAGCCAAGGGAAGAAACTAAGCTAGAAACCCATATTAACTACCAACTGGCATAACACTAGCAAATAAATGTATGTGATTTTGATTTTCTGAAGAAGAAACTTATTTAACAAGATATAATGTTTAATTGAAGTTCTATGCGAAAAAAAATCCAACTAAATATTTTAAAATCAATACAATTTCTTTTTAAAAATTTAACAGATAAATAAACATATACCCACAACATTTTTCTGGCATCTGAAAAATGATCTTGCCTCACTATCGGAGCAACTACATTCTGATTCACCGAGTTCAACATTTAAATAGCATAAAGATTTCAATTTACAGGCTATAACAATTTCGTTTGTTGTTGATTTTAACAGTACTAACCAAACAATTTATCAGCAAAACCAAAATGTGATTTTATATATATCTGAACAGTTAGTTTAATACACAAGAAAAAAACAACCCAAGTACATTTTTAAAACTTTCTCCCTTTACTGCTAATGATGTGGATTAAATTATTTTTTTTTTAAATTGAGTTATCAACCAAATGATAGGAATAGTAACTGAAAACGTAAATGCATCTGATTATTTCATCGGGGTTGAATTAAAGGAATTTCAGCTGTTAGCAATTATGCATAGCTTCACTGAATTATTAGCAGGTAGACTGAAAGAATATGGGTTAACCTGTCTTTCACACACAGATGAAACTTGTTTTTTTTTATTAATATTATCAGTATCTGTAAGGATAAGCAATTAAGAAATGTGTTACTTACATAATACACATTTTACTCAAAAGTAGGTATTAATAAATGTGAACCATTTATAGAAATGTGTTTGAGGGGAAAGAGGGAGAATAAACATTACAAAAATCATTAGATACAATCAAATGGAATAGGGAGGGTGAAAAAAAAGTTATATAAATATGAGATGATTTATTTAACATATTTTCAAACGAACTTAAAAAAAAAAATAAATATTGCACAATCCAGTTCCTTGCAACTACATATAACACATCAAGCATTTCACAGAACATAAAAATCCAAATCTGCCAGCCATAGCTTTCGATGCAATAAATCCTGTTTTTGAAAGATGGAAAACAATAATACCCTGTTGACTCAGGCTGTATTAGCATATGTCAACAAAAGTAGCCAGACCAAAAGAAAAATACTTTACAACAGGAGATAGTTCAAATTTACTCAGTCTCCATTAAACATGAAGAAAATACAAACTTAGATAGAAAGCATGCCTATAACCCATATGTCACAGAAAGCCAAACTTATTTTATGCTAGTTTTTTTTTAGGGGGAAATATACCTAAAAAGTTATTTTAAAAAATGAACATTTATTCAAATGATTTATTTTTCAATAGTTCACTGAAAGTCTTTTCCTGCACAAACGCAATTAAATCAATAAAACTTTTAGAAAGCATAAAATATTAGAAAAGTTATTGGTTAACATCTTTTTTTTTCCCCCATCATCTTCACTATTCATTATACTCAATTATTAACATTTCAACCACAAGAAAAAGATTTTCTCAACAAGGTGGGTATATCAAAAGCTCCTTTAAAAACTCATATCTAAATATTTACAAACATTACAAAGAATAGGCACATCACTACATATATATAAGTTGACAAACTTATTTTTCTATGAATAGAACAGATTTTAGCTATACATTTCTATCTTGTATACAAGTTTTTTTACTACCTTGCTTTCTTTTGTTTTAATTATCTTAAAAAAGACCAAAAATTGTATTATGACTCAGTGAGCACAACAAGTAGAAATTGTATTAATATTGATGTTGCTACAAAAAAATCAAAGACAAAAGAAAAAAATGTATACGATTTATAACCATGACAATAAAAATGTCAAGAAAATATCTTTAACATATTTATTTCAAATTTAATTAAGGTAAACATTGGTTTTCTTTACAAAAAAAAAAATAAAAAGAATTTTTAAAAGAATTTTTTTTTGTTTAAATTTACAGGCTGGAAGGAAATCAAATAAAACAATTTGGTCTTTCTTCTCAGAAAAAAAGAGTAAACATTTACATTAAACAAGAATGGTAATAAAATAAGATGATGTAATGGTACGCATAAATGATGGGGAGAAAAACACTCTGAAATAAGTTGGTAATTTACTCTGAAATAAGTTGGTAATTAGACAAACTGAGAATACAAAATTTATGGAACGAAATGTGAGGGAAATCAGATAAACAAACAGTAAATGTTGTGTTTCAAGTAAAATATCCAATGATGTTTTCAAAAGACACTTATCCTCCAGATTTATTTATGTATACATGTACACTGTGTAATGGCAGCAAAGTTAAAGGAAAAAAAAAAACACATCTGGAAGTCCCTGTTTGTATGTAACTGGTATCAGCATCAATGAGTTACATTAGAAGGCCTCAAGTTATGATGACTTATTATTTGATAATTCATTTAATATGAGCTTTTATAAAAAATGATATGATTTTGTACTCTTCATTACTTTAATTTCACTTGAGGCAAAAAAAAACAATTAAAAAAAAAACTGAGTGTTGTTGCTGTAACATAATGAGATATCAATTTTGGACTGAAAGCTCAATCGCTATGAAACAGTAGAACTTGGTAACATCGGTTCAGTTTTGACAAGGAGAGAGCCATGCATTTGTGACACCACATGTGGATGTGTTAGAACACGAATGTCATTTCTATGAGCAAACTGTTCCAAGGCCTCACATTTGTTTCGAAGGGCATTAAGCTCCATTTTGACAATGTTGTTTTCACGCTGTAGTCTGGCCACTTCTGCTCTAAGTTTATCCTTTTCTGTTTCAAGCTCTTCTTTTTGAGATATACGTTTCTCTCTGCAGTTTGCGGCATATCCTCTATTTTTGAGGGTACGCCTTCGTTGCTTTAGCTTGCTCACCTCATCCCGAGATAGACCCTTCAACAGCCTGTTAAGGTCTTTAACAGAAAGAGAGACGAGGTCATCATCGTTGATTGAAGTATAATTTGGTGTTAGAGGAGGGCTGGTGCTTGCAGCTCTGGCTGCAGCCGCTGTCAGCTCTTCTTTCACTTGTGACAAAAAAATCTGTGAAGACAAGAATGAATACAATTTTATTGGTAAATGTAAATATAGTTACATATATGTTGCACAAACAACAAAGAATGCAAAGTTCTGCAAGCAGTGAGCAAGTAAAGCTATAATTTTTTTCTATCGAATGATCTTTCATATGCTTGTTAAAGTATCACTTTGCTTTTTCTTTTTTAAAAATCATTGATGCATGATATGATGTACCATTTGAGATAATTACTACAAATTTTATTATTTAAGCAGAGTACAGTTTCAGAAAACCAATTTTTAACTAATGCTCAAGATCAAACAAGAAAATAGCTAACCATAATCAATCATATAATAATTTACTATTAATACACATTTTTACAACCTACAATCCTCTGGAAAAGCAAACAAACCATGAGTGGAAACTTAAGTTGACGGGGGAAGAAAGTATACAAAAGCAATATGTTTGCAATCATAAACGATTATTAAACTTTTAATGGTATTTTTTTTTTCAGTTTAATATATAGTCAAGATCACGCACACATATTAAAGTAGAACACAGGAATGAAAATGATAGATTTAGTGGCCCACGAGAACAAACTTGTGAATTTTGTGTCTGGTGAAATGAAACATGAGTTCAGACATCCACAGAAATAAAAGTCATTAATTTAGTGGTCCGAAAGGTTACAGACGGCTGCTCTACCACAGTGGTCCCCAACATCCAGGCCACTGACCGGTCCGTGGTAAGGCTGTTAGTGGGCCACCCAATTATTTCCTTTTTATTTATTTATCTCTGGATAATGCAACTTTCCATGGACTGCGGTGAAATTATCAAACGCTGTATCTGTAAGTCAATAAGAAAAATTGAAATAAAAGTCTTTTACATTCTTGCCATCTCAAAACAAATCAGCATGTATCCAGCTTATGATTACGACAAAATTTATGGTCATAATAATAAATATTATTAGTTATTACTACAAATATAATGGTAGGGAAAAGCTTAGTTAGGGCATAGATTGATTGCATCATTGTGCAGGCCCTCTGTAGTTTATTTTTTATTCCACTACATTAGATCAAATGCACTGAAATTGAAAGGTAAATTTCTAGGCTTACCACATATCTATTGTGATTTAATCACTTTCAAACAAGATTAAAATCCACCCATTAAAAAAGTTGTCCTTTAAATTTAATTATGAAGAATTTAAAAGATCAAACATGTATTATGATGTATTATTCTATTCATTCTAATGATTCATTTTTTTATGCAAAGTCAGCTACGTTTAGATTTACATGTAAAGTAAATTTAAAATTGAGGGGTTTAACATTCAACATACATACAAACAGTAATTTATCAAAAGACGAAAAAAAAAATAGTCTTAATAGTTTACCTTGTTCTCCTTTACTTTCATTTATATTATCAGTAACAACTTTAATTTTGTTCATGTATCAAACAACAGTTAATTATGAAGCAATAAACTCTTAAAAACAGATTTATAATTAAGATGATACACTCTTTTTCGATGGGAAAACTTATTCCAAAGCAATAAAATTGTATTTATTTACGTGTTGTTGTTTTTATAAACGGATACGAAAAACACTGACACCACTATTTGACTGCTCAACAGGAAGCCTGATTTTTTGCTGACTCATGCTGGATGTGCAATAATTGTTGACAAATATAGGCCAACTTTATTAAAACTATAAAACTACAACAGAAAGGGGCTGAGCATTTTGTCAAGATTACCAAAGATAAAAATAGTTATATCATTTCATTTAATCACACGGTAAAAAATAAATCCGTGAATATTAATTAATAAACAATAAAATGCAAATATTCATAAATAAAAAATTACAGCCACAAAGTGTTGAGTACTATTAGATTACCAATTTCTATCAATTCAGAGAGAAGAATATACTAGGTAAAAGATGTATGCGTGTGTGTGTGGGGGGAGGGGGCACCATAAAAATATATTATGTTTATACTAATGTGTATAGCCGTATTGTCATAACAACAGTGTAATGGTACCTGTTGCATAGTAACGGTCTTTGATGTGGCAATTTAAGGCAACCACCGCTGGACCTACGCCTAAAGAAAAAGGGGGAGGGGGGCGAACTGGGCATTTTTTGTATCCGAAAGGATCATTTTCAGTACGATATAAGAATAGCCTACTGTATTGGTTCTAGGCAAGTCCCACATTTGACACTGGCCATAGGTTCCGCGCATTTAATAGTAATCATAATGCTAAGTTTGCCTCCGGGTTGTGGATATCTATTTATGCAGTGCAGGATTTACGTATAAGCTATAGCTCAGCCCCGCCCCAACAATTTTTTTTTTCCGAGTGAGCAATCAACACAGAGGCGCACCCAAGGTGGGGGAGGGGGGTCCAAATTCGAAAGCTCCCCCGGGCCCCAGCTTGAGGGGGCCCCAAAATAAAGCATTTTTTTACATTAAATATTAAGTATATTATCTCATGTCATGGTGTCGAGTGTCACAAAGCCTGGGACCCCCATTGAGGCCAAGCCCCCCCGTGCCCCCAAATCCTTAGGTTCGGCACTGAATCAACATACACTTAAATATTTGGCACTGACTTATATTATCTGGACTTTTTAAAAAAAAAGCGTTCCATATCTCAAATAGTTTAGGGCCTTATCAAATCTAAATCCGGCCCTGCTTTTATGCATAAGCATAGCGTGTAGTCATTGGACAGTATGGGGAGTCCTTGGAAGCCCCCTACTTTGCTCATGCATAGCCATAGGTGACAAGAAGGGCCTGGACTGGGCAGTTAGCCCGTGCATGGCTGAAGCCACAAACAGATTGTGAAAGGGGGGGGGGGATAACAGGATTTGAAAGCCCGTTGAAAAAATAATTAACAACTGAAAAAAAAAATCATATGGACTGAAAACGTCTGAAATAATAAACCGTTGGCCCAACATGAAATACACGTAACGACACTGCGCAAAGGGTATATAGTATATGGCTGGACCTACACACAGTGTTGTGAGTGCAGCATTTATTGATTTATCATTTCGGGGGAAACAAATTTTGACACTATAATGTATAATTTAAATAAAAAGAACATAACGCCCAATCTGAAAATCTTGCTTCATTCATTGTTCTGTCTGACCAAAAGTGGGGTAGGAAAAGGGTGTGAAAACTATTTTTCAATGACCCAGCAATATGTGGAGGCAAAACAAGTGCCATGGTTGATAGCAACATTTGCATTAGAAAAATGGTACTACGACGAGTAAAATTATTGGACAAAAACACGTCAATGCGCATGTCTAACGGACCTTGGAGTAATCTCCACCATAGCTCCGCCCATCAATGATGACGAAATGCGCACAGAGCAGCGAATCGCGCCAGGGAAAAAAAGAAATAAAATGTGAAGTCAGCAACAGCCTGTACTATGATCTCGCCAGGATCTATTTTTAGATGTACTAAACAAAGACATGAGCAAGCAGATTATTTTGAAACCAACGACGCCAAGGACTAAAAGAACAAAGAAATTATGGTCGTCAGGGTGAAACCCAATTATTTCAAAACAATTGTAAATATGGACTCCGAAAATAACAAACACAGTTTTTGTTTTCAGTAACATACAGATGTACAAGTATCTTCCTTCATCCTAAAAAAACGTCTTACGTAATCCTCCAGTTAACAACTATTATAAATAACATTTACAACCTAGGTTTTTATATATCTTAGTACCGCTAAGTTTCAATTAAATTTACACGACATATTTTACTGATGACGAAGAATATTATACTAGACTAAGTGCAATTAAATACATTTTAAAATATATTATCATTATGAAAACGGTTATTTAGCTATAATTCAAATATATATTATATACACGTATGAAAAAGTACTGCTCGTAATATTGGCAGTGTCATGAAAATAAATTTGCATTTATACTTCCAAGAAAATTAAGTGTAATAGAAATGGGTAGGCTAAACAACGAATGGCCTTAGGCGAGGTCGTGATAACGGATCTTCTTGCCTTGGCAGGCCAGGGCCGCGTGGCATTCATGACAACGACTTCTGTTTCTCAACCCAAATTAACAAAATATAAAAAGACCCATTTATTTAGTAAATTACTACATATTCAAACACAAACACCAGTTAGGAATGTTTATGTGTGACATATAATTACTGAATCATAAGATTTGTTAATTGACAACCATTAAATAAGAATGTAAACAAAGCGAGTTGTGGGAAAATTTGATTCGACCAATGACACAGAGATCCACACCTCACGAGGTCATGCGACCTACTTTCTATCACAACCACATTTCATTACCACGAAAAACGCCCCATTTAAAAAAAAATGTTAGTAATAATGTATTGAATTTTTAAATTAAGTAATATTAAGACATTTTAATAATTGTTTTGGTTAAATAACAACATAAAATATGCAAAATCATGAAGCGCAGTTCCCATTCATCCACCCTCGTGTCGTAAACAGAACGTAAACAAAGACATGGAGGTGTCGATCCGACGAGAAAAATGTACAAAAGACATATATTGTAAAAATATTCCATACCTTTTTGCTCATATTCCGTTTAAAAACGTGTCCTATACTCAATGTGATAATTATATATCCTTTTAACGTAAAATATCCTTTTATTTACAGTAGATACCAATGTGATAGTCGCTAAGTTTACGAACAGCATCAGAAATTACGTAGTTTACGCAAATCGCTTTGGCTGTAGCTCCGTTTGAGTTCGCGCGAGACGTGCCAATGTGATGACTCAGCAAAGCACGCTGTGACCACGGTTAAAGAGTCGATCTAGCGGGTTTCTTTGTTGTTGCAGGAACTAAGGAAGTTCAATGACGTTCTACCGTGTAAGCTGTAGATGACTATTAAATAAAGAAAAATGGGTCCTGAATTAATTTTGTATTTCATTTGTCAGCAACTTGAATATTATTCAACACCAATTCATCATGAATTAATAGTATAGACCTATAAGGCCTAAGAAAGTCTTTACACTATTATTATTTTTTTTTTACGTTTTGAAAATAAATTAAAAGTATTAATTAAAACTAATTTTTAAATAAAATTAATTAGAATTAAAAAATGAAAATAACAATTAAATGTGTGTTAACGTTTGGTTTTATTTCAGGACTAGTGTTTTTATCAATCATATTTTTCTTGTATGTCCCCAAATTATGAAATAAAAGGTGAAATAAACAGCTACGTCTACAAGTGCATTCTTTATGTTAAATCTGGTAACTACCGTCATGCTGAGTTGTTGATAAAGATAGCATTATCGTGTTTTGCCAGCTAGCGTCGTTTAATGAAAGCCGTAGTTTCGTATTTTACAAAAAAATGTGGGCTGTGCTTTCCGTATTGCTGAACGGGCATAACTCGGTCACCTATATTCTCACTAGTGACCTCTCGAGTAGGACACGCTGCGTGTGATAATAGAAAAAAAAAAAGAAATACATTGTCGACAATTGTCGTACTGCTATTGTACGCATATAAATTAAAATTGTGAAAACTGACATCATAACACTTAGCAACAGTTTGTAAACAATACCATATCTTATAGACACAAAATAATAAAGAATGTGTTGTGAATGATCCAGATTGTTTTCATTACATAGTTTTATCCAGGGGAAAAAAAAACCATTATCGAATTATTAGTAACTAATTTATTGTTTTAATCTTTGCTTGAGATTTTTATTTTTTTCTAAAACAGTTAATGCAAGCATTTTATTTATTTTTTTCACAAGGATAAACGTGCACTTTAAAAAAAAAAGTAATAAAAAAGGGCGTCTCACTGGCAAACACCAATAAGCAAAAGGCCTACAATGGAATCACTGTATAAAATGACCTTTATATTTTTAAATCGCTATCTAAATATAGTCCTAGCTAATAGTATTTATAATACTTTTTTTTCCCACTAGATATTTCATGTACAAAAGAAAGTTTGTCTATATTAATATAGACTCTATATGGATTGACAAACATCTTTTTTTTTTTCAGTTTAAAAATAAAATTAAGTTAGATTTGTATTACATTTGAAGCGGGAAAAAAATGCAAGCTACAATAACTGAACACTGGTTATCAGACAAGCACTAACATTCGTTGTTTTTTTAAATTTTATATAATACCCCCCCCCCCTTCTTTATCACCTAACATTAATACTCTCTGGTTGTCATCACCTAGGTAGGTTAAGGACAAACGAAGTAATGTTATTTTTATATAGTTCAGTGTTGAGGACCAGCTTATTTTCAAAACATATCACATGTGTGGCCTGTACAGATTTAGCCCCTCCCACTTTTTAGTCTGCTATCTAGGCGAAACAGAAACACAAACAAAAATGTACTTTTATGTTCTATACTTTGGTAATTTTTCAGGTCGTTTGCTGGATGCAAGCTGAAGCATTGAAAGGCATTAATAAATCTGTCGATGATTTATATATATATATATATATATATATATATATATATATATATATATATATATGCGTGTGTGTGTGTGTGTGTGTGTATAATTACACTTACAACAAAACATAAAAAAATAGATTAATTCAAATTATAAAACACTGGCCTATACTAGAATAGACACAGTTCATATAGATGTGTATACAGAGATAGACACAACAGACAGACGGCAAGACAGACACATATGCGTTCTTTTGAAGGGGTGACTTGGAGATATTTTGGGGGCCGTGTGAAAACGTACCTGTTGGTCCCCCTTTAGTGTCATATTTGATAAGACTTAGTACAGGAAAGGGACCCTTGGGCAGAGGCGTACCTAGGGTGGTGGTAGGGGGGGTCCAAATTCAAAAGTTCCCCCGGGCCCCGGCTTTAGGTGGGGACCCTCCAATTTTTTTTAAATTAAATATTAAGAACATTATCTCATGTCATGGTGTCGAATGTCAAAATGCAGGTTCCCCCAAACAGGCTTGCCCCCTAATTCCTGGGTTCAGCACTGCCCTTTGGGGTGGGGAGGGGGCTAGAAGGTAGCATATATACAGGGCGGTCCAAAGGTGGGTTTAGGTTATCGAATAATACGAATAATATCAAATAAATAGTTAGCTGTACATTAAAAAATAAATTACAATCAGCAAGAAAAGTTATGTTTATGTAAGTTGCATTTGTACTCTGAGGAATGTTTAATAGTAACATTAGTATTACTAAGCTAGTAACTTCAACCATATAAAAGGTGTAGTTTAATAACTGTAAACCTACTTTTGGGCCGCCCCTGAATTGATAATAATGACCCTGGCAAGACAAAGTGACAAAAAAAAAAGACAAGACAGATAGATAGAAGGATAGAAATAGAAAGTTGGATGTGTGGTTAGATGGATAGAAATTGAAAGTTGGACGGGTGACTTGATGAATAGAAATAGAAAGTTGGATGTGTGGCTAGATGGATAGAAATAGAAAGTTGGATGTGTGGCTAGATGGATAGAAATTGAAAGTTGGATGTGTGGCTAGATGGATAGAAATTGAAAGTTGGACGGGTGACTAGATGGATAGAAATAGAAAGTTGGATGTGTGGCTAGATGGATAGAAAGTGAAAGTTGGACGGGTGGCTAGATGGATAGAAATTGAAAGTTGGACGGGTGGCTAGATGGATAGAAATTGAAAGTTGGATGTGTGGCTAGATGGGTAGAAATAGAAAGTTGGACAGGTGACTAGATGGATAGAAATAGAAAGTTGGATGTGTGGCTAGATGGATAGAAATTGAAAGTTGGACGGGTGGCTAGATGGATAGAAATTGAAAGTTGGATGTGTGGCTAGATGGATAGAAATAGAAAGTTGGATGTGTGGCTAGATGGATAGAAATTGAAAGTTGGATGTGTGGCTAGATGGATAGAAATATATATATATATATATATATATATATATATATATATATATATATATATATATATATTAAAAATAGTCTGGAGATTGGGTGAACTATTACACTACGCTCTACACAACATATCACTCTATCGACTGGCTTATCTCCCATAACCAGGACATGACACTTGTGACAAGTTGTGACATATTTTTTATTTTATTATTTTATTATTTGATCCATGTCTTTGTCCTCTATAGTTTGTTTTTATTTTATTATTATTTATTTATTTTTTGTAACGCCAGCATTTACTCACCACCCAGTTCACACCCGTAAAGTGTTTCTCTTTCGTTGCAGAAGAGTACAGCACTGTTATAAGTAATTCAAAAGAGAGAGGGGGGGCTGCAGCAGAATGTTCGATATGGGAAAAAAGGGGGGGGGAATGGGTGGGGTATAGTATGGGAGTCCGTGCATGGGAATTAATGATTACGTGTGATTGCTGATGCATATAAAGATAGGACTGCTCAGTGCGACTGACGGGTGGGGTTGGTGTGGGGTGGGAGACGTTGAAGAACCAGGACAAGGCCGGGGCAACGGGGAAAAGGGGGGGGGGTCGGATGTCGGCAGGGACGAAGGCTGACGATGATTCAGCCCCCACGGTGAGCCAACCGCTGCTGTGATGATGATCATACTTTGTGATTCACTGTATTGATCTGCTTTGAAAAAAAAAAAGAGAAAGAAAGGGAAAAAGTAATTTAAAAAAAAAAATCAAACACACTCATGACACATACACACCAATGACACAAACACACTCATGACAAACACACTAAGCGAAAGCTTTTTGCCAAACCGTCATTACTCATATAGACTGTCACAGTGTTATTTATAATGGCAGTTGGGTGGGGAATATATATATATATACATATATAAACAGCATAACACAGGGACAGAACATGTGGGATTGTTTATTTTAGGCTTTATTTCATCAGTAAAAATACTAATGGTGGAATCTGAAGACAATGAGGAGGAAGAAGGAACAGACAATAAAAAAAGAGGGTATTTATAATGTTGATAGCGAAGCAATGTCCTGAAAGTGGTTTAGAGCTGCTTCTCGCCCCCACAATGTCATATTATGTTGCGACTTATCTCCTTCATTTGCACTAGTGCACAGGACCGTGAAGTTTGCTTGTTTGGCTTTTTTTTTTTTGGTGTGTGTGTTGTTTCTGTCGTAAAATGCCTGAAACCACATTCCTAAGCAATGAAAGGCAATTTGGCATAAGGTGCTGAGCTACGAGATTATTTTTATTTTTTTTATTTTTGGTGTCTGGTAAACCACATAGGCATCACTTGGCTGTTAGTTTTGGGTAGCGGTACGGACAGTTTGAAACGATGTCAGTTTACAGCAGAAGTAATGTCACCATGCACCGCGGTGGGCTAGGGACGGGTTATTAAACGATGACAGGACGGCGACCTTCAACTCTGGACTGGGTCAGTAGTCTTAATCACCCTGTTAAAGGTGGAGGGAGGGGTGGAGGGAGGGAATGATTCGGGGTGGTGGGGGGGGCTAGAAGTATCACACAGTAATCTAATCTCACAGCATGTTGTTTGTAAGTTTTGTTATATTTGTTTATGACTGAACTGTATGAGGTGTGATGTAAAAAAAAAATTAGTTAATCATTCTCTGTATCTACAGAATTGCACAACTTCTGTTATTTTTCGTCTTTTAATGGCAGATGCGATTACTATTAATATTAAATGTGCGAGGCTTTGAATGCGTGTCCAATGCGGGCCTAGAGACGCAACCGAAGTGTATATATATATCGCATAGAAGCGCCTAGATCGCGGGAATTCCTTGGTCGACAACCTCAAAGGCGCTTCTGATTGTGACTTGACTTGACTTAATGCCTTGAACCTCTTGCGAAGCAAAGGGCCTCTTCAACCATACTTCAGCGCGCTCTGTTTTTGGGAGGCCTTTTTTCAATTCTCCCCCATGTCTGTTTGCAGATTTTCATTTCCTGCTCGCATGACCTCCTCCAAGTGGTCTTAGGGCGGCCGACCTTTCTCTGGTTGTGGCTCCATACAAACAAACAAAAATGTTTTGTCCCCCTTCCCCCCCCCCCCACCGCCACCCGGAAAAAAATAATGGAAGTGGGAAGCTGATACTTTTCGATGCCGTGTCCCCCCGTGTCGGGGCGTGGGTGCAGCAGGCCGTAAAAAAAAAAATACAAGGAAAAAAAATAAGGAAAATATAAAAAGCTGATGCTTCCTTGTGCACTTTCTAAGCCGGGACCCAAGTGCGCACGCGGTTGACCCCTTACCCTCCACCCCCCCCCCCTTTCCGGTGTTTAAGATATGAAACGGAAGACCACTGCGCACACTGTGCACACCACATAGATCAACAAAATATGTGTGGCTAAATATATAGAGAACACTTTGAGATTAACAATCGCCGATTTGTGTGTGTGTGTGTGTGTGTCTGTGGGTTTGGGTGGGGGGGGGGGGAGGCTACCGCCAGATATACCATATGGTGGCGAGGCGAGTCCACTAAACAGTGGACTGGAAGTTTATATCGATTGGACGATGTTTCAAAACGCGCTGTGTATTATTGGGGAAAAAATTGGAGGTTGGTGCGGCGTTGAATCCAAATCCTCATTGGTTGATATTCTGGTACAGTGGCCCTCAAAGCGTGTGTCCCTCGGTGGTTCTCGGGCAAATAGTTTAAGGTGGGCTGCGACCAAATTTATGATTAAATTATCTAGGTCCTAGGATGTATCTATCTATCTATCTATCTATCTATCTATCTATCTATCTATCTATCTATCTATCTATCTATCTATCTATCTATCTATCTATCTATCTATCTATCTATCTATCTATCTATCTATCTATCTATCTATCTATCTATCTATCTATCTATCTATCTATCTATCTATCTATCTATCTATCTATCTATCTATCTGTCTGTCTGTCTGTCTGTCTATCTATCTATCTATCTATCTATCTAATCATTCTCTTTGCTCCAGAGTCCAAGTAATGAAACTAGCAGCCTAGCTTTTTTATATGATCAATTGATTATAGATGTAAAGAAATTGAGAAAATTGATTTACGGTATCTTTTTGCCTTTCTGCCTGGCCTCCGCTTACCGCGAATGACAAACAGAGATAGATATATTGATAGATAGACCGAGGCCAAAATTTATGAGCGATTTAAGCGATGTCGTCCGTTGGAGTGAGCGATCGTACGTGTAGTATGAGCGACGCTCTGAATACGTGTGAGCGATCGCTCACTCGCTCAGCTTAGAGGGAACATTGGAGTGCCGACTGATGAGGCTCTGCGTGCCGACCGTGGCACGCGTGCCATAGGTTCGCCACCCACTGGTATAGAATGTAGGACATTAACAGTACCGTGTTTTGAAGAGATGCAAGCGGTGAAGAAGTTATATCTTCCCCTCCCCAACCCGCCCCATCCCCACCACCTCCAATCTGTCTTGCAATTAGAGTACATTCTACACTACTCTACCATCTATCCCAGCTAGCGTATATTACACAAGAAACTTTTTTTTTTCTTTTAAAGTAGCAGTAAACATTTGTAATAAGAGACAGACATGCAAGCAGAAAGAAATTCAGTTTACAAGTTTGACCTTTCGTTTGTGTCATTGTTTACACACACATACACAAACACATATAGGCTACACACACACACACACACACACACACATACACACACACACACACACACAAACTAGCTAATCCATTGGGGCCTGTTTAAAAATTAAACTAAACACAGTGCTTTTTTTTATGCCGGTACGCACCGGTACGGCGTAATGGCACCTTTTTCAAAATAGGGAAAAAAATATTACTTTTCTTGTATTTAAACATTATTTATTTATTATATTATTAATGTGTTAAAATTGAATCATTTTAAAATTGCGCGCAATAAGAATTTAAATATAAAATGCGAAACTGCGAACTGGTAGTTAAATTAAAAGTTAGGCAATCCATCACTGAGTACCGGCACCTATTTTTTTTTTACAAAAAAGCACTGACTAAACATCGTGTATATAATAATATATGTACTCAATTTTTATTTTCTCTCAATAATTTGCGAGGCCTCAAAAAAAAAAAAAAAGAAAATGATTAAAATGGGTTTGAATTTGGACTTGGTAATATATTTTCAAGACAACGCTGAACAATGGAAAACAAACAAAATACCCCCCCCCCTTTTATTTCCACTTCTGCAGCAAATCATCTCAACAGTTTTCTTTTCTCGAACTCTTTGTTGTTGTTTTTATTGTAACACAAGTCTGGCTTCCTATATCTAGCTCACCCGGCGGTTTAGATCCTCAAAAAATGTTTCAAGAATCAAAAGTCTGAAAAGATATTGGAGGTGAACAGGAGAGGAGAAGGGTCGACATGGACAAAGAGCAAGAGGGGAAACAACTGTTGTTTCAAAAAGGGGGTGGGGGAATCCCCGTTCAGACATTATTTTTTTTTTAATGATTTGAATGACGCAAGCTCAAAGAAAAGAAAAAAAAAATCTAATGTCAGTCGCGATACAGTCGCAAGCTGTGACATAATTTTGACATGACTAGCATTGGCTACAGTTTGGTTTAATAGTGTTTGTTTTTTTAATCGGAGCTACTGTATCAATTATATTTCGTTTCCAAAATATTAGCTTGAAAAACTAAAACACAAAAAACTAAAAATCCTTTACACAGATTATGTACCTGTATTTGCAATAATTTACATTTCCAATAGTGTGTATATATATATATATATATATATATATATATATATATATATATATATAAGAAAGCGATGCTATCAGACATTCATTGTCCAGGTTAAACGTGATTAGCAAATGAAATATAAACTGAACTTCAACCTATATATATATATTTTTTTTTAATCTTATCTTACTTATTACCCTTTAATAACAGATAGCATGGTCTCCTGTAATAAAATTAACATTTAAAAAAAAAAGAGAGACGAAACACTTATTTTGGCCATAGTTTGGCCATGCTATTTATTGCCAGATAAGATGTATCACGAATTTCTGTTCATAATTGTACAACTGCAAGCATAGATATAAAGACTGCAAGTAGCCTGCACCACGAGGCGACGCTGATTGACGACAATAGGTGTCTCATTTGTAACTGATTATATAAGAGTAGTAGAGTATGAAACGTATTGCGAGTTGTGCGGGAACACAGGGCGGCGAATTGGGAAGGGGGCCGCCAAAATAGCTGCTGTTAATTTTTGTTTGCACTTATCAGAATAGGGGGAAGGGCCGATTTAACCGCTTGCTCCAGATCGGACCCCACGCATGACAGGGGACCCCGTAATTTATATTAATAGTAATAATCAGTGCTTTTAAAAAAAAAATAGATGCCGGTACTCATTGATGGATTGACTAACTTTTAACTACCGATTCGCAAATTAATAATATAATAAGTTAACAATAAACGTTAAAATAAAAGAATAGTCACTGGTAATAATTGTTATAGTTGAAAAAAAATTAGAAGAGGGGCCTCGCAAGCATGCATTAAATTGGGCCCCGCAATTCGTAAGGTCTACCCTACCAATAAACAGGCCCGTAGCGTGCGAGGGGGGCGCCCCCCCCCACCGCGTTTTGTCTGGCCCCCTCTGCTTATTTGCTCTACTTAGTAAAATGTATTACCTGCCCCCCCCCGCTATTGCCTGGCCCCTGCTGTAGAATTTTCACGCTACGGGGCTGCCAATACATGGGCGTCACAATTTCTAGCTACGGCTCTGTAAACGGGTATCAATAGGTGAAAAAAAGGCTAGTTATTATCTTTCCCCATAGCAAAACTAAGAAAATAAAAAAAAATCTTGAAATAATATCCATAGATTTTCTTCTATCACCAAAAAAAGTATTCTTTTCAAAAAAAAAAAAAAGAAAAGATTCAGAGGTGAACTTTGCGTTAAGGCTCATACAGTGGCGCAACCGGGGGGTGGGGCGGACGGGGGGGGGCAGACCAAATCATCAATACATATTTTACTATATAAAGTTACTAAAAAGACTGTCAAACTGTCTTGTTTCTATATGTGAGCCTCCCCCCCCCCCCATCATTTTTGCTGGTTTAGCCACTGGGCTCATATATGGCAACCATTAAAAATTAATTAAAATAAATAGCAATTATCTTGTGACAGAGTATTGCTTATGGATAGACAGACAAGAGCTCTACCTGCATAATAAGCAGGGCCGGATTTAGAATCGATAAGGTCCTTAGCTATTTGAGATATGCATAGGCGATCCTAGGGTGGGGAGAAGGAGGGGGGGTCCAAATGCGAAAGTCCACCCTGGGCCCCAGCTTGAGTGGGGGCCTCCAAAAACATTTTTTACATTAAATATTAAGTACATTATCTCATGTCATGGTGTTGAATGTCAAAATGCAGGGGCCCCCAAAGAGGCCAGCCCCCAGTACCCCCAAATCCCTAGGTTTGGCACTTTGTAAGTCCAGATATTATATGCAAGTGCCAATATATTTAAGTACATGTGACAATCGCTCACTCGGACAATTTCGAGGGGGGCCCTCAAGAAAGTGGAAGCCCTAAGCTATAGCTTGTGTAGCTAATACGTAAATCCTGCACTGTAAATAAGTAAACATTTTTATAATATATTGTGAATTGGGATCCCTGGGGATACTTTTTTTTTACCAAGGCCCCACTGTGGCCCCCACATATCTTAGAATGTCTCTTCCTTGGGCCCTTAAAAGCCTAGGAACAGCTCTACTCACAAGCCTTTTTTTTTATTTTAAGAGAGCCGATATTTATCTGTAAACAACTTTTGAAAAACGGTATATATCTGTAATAAACATCTGAGAACCTGATATCTATATGTTGATAACCGGTATATATCTGTATTAAACATCTGAGAACCTGATATCTATATGTTAATAACCGGTATATATCTAGAGAACATTTGAGAACCGGTATCTGTAAAAAAAAAGTTTATCGGGGCAGATGAAGTGTAGAATTCATCTGTTTCTATAACCTCACTACATGTGTGGTTAGCACAACGCCCAGCCGCCTTTACTTCCCCAACTTAATTCAGGTACCCATTTAAAGCTGGGTGGACTTGTGGGACGATTTTGCACCAAATTTCACCTGGAAAAATTCCATGGGCCTCAACGAGGATCGAACCCAGGACTCTCAGGTCGAGTATCTACACCACTCGGCCATCCGTCCCACGTATCTATCTGTAAAGAACACTTAAAATGAGGAAGGCACGCTGGCGCAGACAGCAGATATGGCCTACATGACTAAGTTTTACAGCACTCGGCCGGGAACAAATTAAGTTTTCGACCCCCCGACCCCCATCCGAATCGATTTCCCGTCCCCGAACAATAAATACATTCTCCAGTGTCGAACGTAGTGATTTGGGGGTACGGGGGGCTTGGCCTCTTTGGGCGCCCCTGCATTTTGACATTCGACACCATGACAAGAGATAATGTGCTTAATATTTAATGTTAAAATAATGTTTTGGGGCCCTCTCAAGCTGGGGCGCGAGGGGACTTTCGAATTAAGACCCCCCTTTCCCCCACCCTAGGTACGCCTCTGCTGTCCTCCCTTAAGCTATTTAGATGTACACATTTTTTTTTTGTGTGTGAAAAAAAAACAACAACAATTACGCTGGGACATAATATCATCTTCACAGATAATTTCCTTTCACTTTGCTATTCTTTTTGTTGTTATTGTAAGTGAAACAGGATGCTACAAACATTTGTAAGCCATTATCTGGCTTAACACATGCTCTCCAAAAAGAATCCGACCAATCAAAAGCGAGACGATGTAACCAATGCCCGAAAGCGACAGATAATTGGGATAACTAGGTCAAACTAACGCTCAGCTTTTTTTTTTTGGTTTGTTGTTTTCAAGGCAGTGTCACATGGCTTAGTTACGTCTTCAGTGCTGTTCGGCCGTTAGCCTACTTAGCCACTGCTCTCCCCTCCCATATACACCCCCCCCCCACCACGTAACAAAAAGATAAAAATCTGTCGGCTGAGTTGAGAATAATACGCAAATAAACACAGCGAATGAATGGATGCAACCTTACTTATTTCACTTTTATGCATAGATTGATATTTGAATCACTTTTAGCAGGGGTTCTCACAATCGAGGATCGCGACCTATAGAGTCGCAAGCTGATTTGTGAGTCCGTCGCCAAATCATTGTACTGATTACGAGAGAATCTAACAGGTTTCTTGATGGGCAGCAAATCGAAAAAAAAAAATGTTTTAGAGCCACAGACTTAAGCTGGTAGTTTCAAGTCACTATCAACAACAATTAGTCCACCGCTGTACATACGCTATGTAAGGCAAACAATGACACACTTTTAAGGCTAATGGCGTACCATTAGCATAATTATTTTTAATACAATAGCTACAAGTTTAAATATATATATATATATATATATATATATATATATATATATATATATATATATATATCATACGTGTGGTTAGTCTGATAATTTATACAAACATATAAATCTAAGTTCGTTTGCAGTGGCGTCACTAGCGGTGTGCAGGGGGTGCGGACCGCACCGGGTGACACCATCACAAGGGGTGACACCAAAATGATAAATATCTAGTTTTAGGCCTATATTCTTATTTTGTAATGTCTATGGTGGTGTCATGAGAGGGGTTACACCATGAGTTACCGCACCGGGTGACACCAAACCTAGTGAAGCCACTGTTCGTTTGTGTTTTGTATATAGCATAAAAACATCAAAAAATAAAAAAGCTATGACCGGTAACATAATACTGTATGACTCAATGTGTTTGGATTACAAAAAATGAAAACATTTCCAGTTTGTTTTTTTCTACTCATCGCTTTCAATTTATTATTAGCCTATTAAATGGTGGCATATCTCACTGCAAACTTGATTGTTTTTTTTTTGTTTTTATTTTGGTTCAATGTCCGGGGGGAGGGGGTATGAAATGTGACGAAATGTAAAAAGGGGAAGTAAAGTAAAGTTCTCTTAAACATAGCGGGCCATCGGGGCAGATGAAGTGTAGTATTCAACTTTTTTTTATAAGCTCGGCATAGGAAGGGGTCGTGTGGTTAGCACAGCGCCCAGCCGCCTTTACTTCCCCAACATTAAAGTCAGGAACTTATTTATAGCTGGATGGGTCACTGAGGATCGAACCCAGAACTCTCGGGTCGACAGTCGAGTATTTACACCACTCGGTCATCCGTCCCACTAAAAAAGGTGCAGGGATGGGCGGAAAGTCTGGAGGGGGAAAAAAAGCATTACGTAAATTTCACTTGGAAGATGAACAGTAAAATTTTGTAATTGTGAACGAATGTAACGAAACAAAAACTTAAGTTAATAAAATTTTTAGTTTGTATGTAAAAAAAAAAAAATTAGTTAAACTATACTTTGACTTAACTTTTTTTCACTCAGTTACACTTCGCTTGACCTAAAAAAATTTGTGTAGCTTTTTAGATAAAACTTTTGCCCATCACTGTCGAGTACAAGTAAGCCACTTGGTAATACAAGTACCAAGTAGGCCTACAGACCCGTAGCGTGAAAATTCTACAGCAGGGGCCAAGCATTCTACAGTAGGGGCCAGGCAATAGCGGGGGGGGGGGCGACTAGGCAATACATTTTACTAATAAAACAAATAAGCAGAGGGGTCAGACAAAACGCAGGGGGGGGGCGGCCCCTGCCCCCCCCCGCACGCTACGGGCCTGTAGGCCTACCTCATCTCTGCAAAAAAGTAAATAAATGAAAAAAGCTGAAATGGTAAACCCAACCCGTATAAGAAATCTTGTGGATCTTTTAGAAACAAAACCGCATACTATCAGTAACTGTCTCAATGAGGAAGAAAAATATGAAGGTGTTTGGGAAAAAAATGAAGGATTGGTTGAGGTGTAGCGTTTACTATGACACATTCTTTAGTCACATGTCACGACCTGATGAAGAGGTTAGATTTTAAAAGCTGACGGTAGAAGAGTAGTCATTATGGCGACAACTTGAATTTATAGAATTAACATCTTGTAGCTTCAAAATGTTCGTTTATCAAGAATTAATATATCTACCCCCCCCCCCCTTTTTTTAAATAAATATTCTGTTTTTATATTTGAGAGAAAAGTACCGCTATTTTTGAAATTATTGAAAATGAACCACTTGGTTTCATTAGTTTCAGATATAAAAGTTATGCTCTGTTACTACGGGAAATATATATATTTAGGAAGTCTTAAGTATATTTTATAGCTGAAAAAAAATGTTCACAATTATTTAAAATAGCAACAGTCAATAGCGTACTTAAATTGTAGAAATTATTTTAACACTGTGCTGGTTAGTTTACTATTTGGCTTGATGCATCACAAACACCTGGCTGCTTGTTTTGCTTCAAACTTCAAACAGGATGATAGCATCACTTCCGCCAAAATGGTGAATTAAAATTTTTACTTGGAATAAAATATTTCTGTTAAAAAGATATTTTACAAATTAAAAAAAAAAACCATTAGAAAAATTCCTTTTTGTTTGGTTAAGGTCCACCGACATTTACCCAAGTTATTATTATTTGGCGTGATTTAATCTATGAGCGAATGCTATTAATCGATAAATAGCAAGTAAGCTATAACTTCGAACTTGATTAGTTGAAGTTGCTATTTTATTATGAATCAGCGATCCTTGCCTTAATGACTTATGATTACTTTATTTTTATATCTTAACATCTAATAAAATCAACATATGAATCACTTTATTTAATAAATTGACTTTTTATGTAAATATTACAATATACAGTAGCAGTGTCATACTCGTGATGTTCAAGAAGAATCCCAAAATAAACATTACACTAAGTCTAAATTACATTTGATTACAAATAACATTCTACTAGTAGTAGGCTTAAAAGTACACTATTGTCATTATTATATTACCCTGATAATATGAACATATATATATATATATATTAGATTGGAGCACTGATTTCTCAATTGATTGGGCTTGGCAAGTGTTGTTTGATTTGTATTTAATTTTATTCCTCTGTAGTTAATCTATTTTGGTAAATTCATTCTGATGGACTTCATTAAAGTAAATGAACTTAATCATATAGATATTTGGCTCTGTAATTTTGGGTTACGTAACGAAAACTTGATTGATACTATTAAAGAAAAAAGATAACCACAACTATTATAATACTTAATAGAGTCATTCAAAGGGTAAGACAAGAGTGGATCTGACTTAATCAGTAGAAATCACTGGGCTACTTTTGAAATAAATTTTGCCAATAATGCTTATCTGATCATGGAAAACACTTAAATATGTGTACATAAATAATAGTAAAGCAACAGTTTCGATTATCAAAAAAAAAAAAAGCAACAGTTTTGATTATTAAAAAAAAACTCAGTCTAGAGCAGGGGTCGGCAACCTTTTGAGACGAAAGAGCCAAAAGTTATAATTTACAATTTTCTCAGTTTTTAAAGAGCCACTAAAATTGTTGTTTCAATATTATGGTATTTGATTAGGATTAGGTATATAAAATAATATAATTATTATTATTTGCGCATGGAACTGGAAGGCCACATCGAAAGAGCCGCAACTTGACATCGAAAGAGCCGCATGCGGCTGGCGAGCCTTAGGTTGACGACCCCTGGTCTAGAGCCAACTGAGGTTTATATGAGAGTACACTGTGTAGATAATTTTAGTGTGTGTCACTGCGGTGGTACTTTTTTTAAAAAGCTTTTGCTAATATCACATTATCAGTCTGTATACATTTATGATAGACAGCTTTGCTTGTAGATTGTAAGTTTATTTAAAAAGTATGTAATGCATATAACTTAAACTCAAGACACATTGAAGAGATTATTTTAAACTATTGACATTGTCTTTGGTGTTAATAAAAAAAAAATTTCTAGATGTAATTTGTATTTTGTTTACTTGACTGAGAATTCTATTCATGAATGCATGTATGTTTGTTTATAATTTTTAAAAATGCTTAAACTTTTATACAATGTTTATATACATTATGTTGGTATTAACAGTGCTTTTTTTTGTAAAAAAAAATAGGTGCCTGTACTCAGTGATGGATTGGCTAACTTTTAACTACCAGTTCGCACCTCGATGCGAGCTAAATCACAGCTGCAAAGATACTATTTTAAAATAACTAAATTTTAACAAAGTAATATTATAATAAATTAATAATAAACGTTAAAATACAAGAAAAGTAATAATTTTTCCCCACGTTGAAAAAGGTGCCAGTATGCAGTACCAGTGCGTACTGGAACAAAAAAAAAGCACTGGATATTAACTCAAAATCCAAATTTAATTAAAAAAAATTATTCTTGAAAAATGTTCCTAGTCCCAAATCATTTTAGTGATAAAAATCATATAAATAGATTCATTTTTTCCTGGATCTTCAAGCTCCTTTCTATAATATTGATTTTGACAGAAAAATGTCCTTTTTTTTAAAGGCCAAAGTAGAATATTTGAATGGTTAATACACAAAGTTATAATTATATTTGTAATAATTAACAAAATATTAAGAAAAGCTTATCAATGAAAATCAATCTATCTAAAAAGGACAAAACGTATTGGGGCATAAAGATGGTCTTCTTCCTGAGGAAGAGTAATTAAAAACACAATAACAAATAACTAATAACTCTTTAAAAGTGAATTTTAATATTCATCAATTTTTCTAGCTTAAAAATAGAAAAGTAAAATTGGTTTGTTTTATTTGTTTATTTATAGTACAGATGACCTTCACCTATGTAGGCTGCGTAGCTGATTTTTACCTACTTATTAATAATGCTAACAATAAATTACAGTGAGGCTGCTTTTATGTAAATAAGAAACATATTTTACAGGTATTTTTTCATTCTTTAAACTGCTATCAACTATTTAAGATTGTTTTTTTTTCTTTAGGTTGTAATCCCAATCCAAGCAGTATCACATTATCACAAAAGAGCAGCTGTAAACAGAGAGGATTAGGAAATATCCTTTTTTTTTGCACAAGAGCTTGAAACTATGTAATTGGGAAAAAAAGGTGTTTTGAAAAGTGAAGATAAACAAAAAAAAAATTAATGTGAAAAATGACTCCCTGTTTAGTGTTATTGATGACAGTCAAGTAAATATTTGTGCGACAGATACATATGGATACATCCAAAAAATTTGCATCCAAGGATGCAGAGATTGAATATTGGAAGAAATTAGCAGAACAGTATCAGCTAGAGTAAGTTTTTTTTCCTCACTTAAGCTTAACGAATTAAAAAATGTTGTTGTAACTGTGAACAAAATGTTGTAAAGATTATAGTTTCTTTTAAGTTTTTTATTTTAATCATTACATTACACACACATGTCCACCCCCAACTGTTCTCTTTGGAAGTTATAGAATATTTTTTTTCTTAATCTATGGCTACCAGGAATAACCTTCCAGATCATTCACAGGATTTGACTTCAATGTATACTAAACAAGAATTTTTTTTTTATTTGAATCTAAAAAAAAATAAAAAATTAAATAATCCATGGTGTTTTTAATTTAGATTGAAGGAAACGAAAGATGAACTGGAAGAATTCCAGATAAGTAGCCATGAACTAGAGCAGGAGTTGGAGACACAGCTGAAGCAGGAAGAAAAGAAAAATAAAGAACTCACTTTAGCTAATGAAAGATTGCAGAGCGAGTGTGACTCTCTGAAGGTATTTACTGTCTATAATGTTATTGCAACACAGGGCCCTGCATCTTGAGATTAAGTAGGTCACTGAAATTCTTAGACTGGTTCTCTCCACTTAAACAAAAATATCATTCTATCGTTTACTAATCCTAAGCTATGCCTTTAATCTCTTGATCTTAAAAGAAAACTATTTGAGTTTTTCCAGTTACCTTTCTTTATCCTGACCAAAGCCAAAGCTGAGATGGCAGTGTAGGCACCTTGTCTCAGACCGATAATACTTAACAAAAAACATTATTTATAAATTATATAAACCGGTAGCAATTAACTGTTAAAAATCCTTATTATTCAAAATGGAAAAAAAAGTTATATTATGTCAGGCTATACATTTTTTTCTCAGTGAAAATTGTTTATTTTATTTTTTTTTCCTGCATTCTAAAATTAACAGGAAAAGCTTCAGAAACTTCAAGCTGACAGCTACAAGAAGATTACAGAGCTTGAAGATAATTTTGCCAAAGTTGAAGCCCATAAAAATGAGTTGCAGAAATATATTAGGGAACTGGAGCAAGATAATGATGATTTAGAGAGGGCAAAACGGTATTCTTTTTGACTTGTATTTTGATTTATCGATTGTTTGTTAATTTTGGAAAAGCCTAACATGCATCAGGGTAACTCACTTTTTGGAATTGATGCACAGAAGTAGATATGTCCATAAATGATTGTTATTATTATTGTTACCTTATTGCTTTTTTTCTTATTTTCTTTGTTTAATGTCCTATTTCCTATTATTTCTAGAGCAACCATAGTTTCATTAGAAGACTTTGAACAAAGGTTGAACCAGGTACACTATTTTTATTTTAAATTTTGTTGCATGCAACTCTTTTTGTGGGCTAAGTTGTAAATATTTACAAGAAATTGTAATGTATTTTAAAGTACTATTTGTGTATAATCTGTGTTTCTAGGCAATAGAAAGGAATGCATTCCTAGAGAGTGAACTAGATGAGAAAGGGGCTTTATTAGAAACTGTACAGCGGCTTAAAGATGAAGCCAGAGGTAATTAATCCTATTCTCTAATCATATCTTTGCTCTTCACATCTGCCAAGTGAGTAACATAAATAAATGTATCATCTTTGAATTTTAAAATTATGAATTTCTCATAACTTATTACATGTTCAATGCTTAACTGTTTATCTTTTAAGATTTACTGTTAAATATTAAGGGTGCTTAAAACTTATAAAAATATTTTTACTTACTTTGCAGTTGAATTGTACTTTGATCCCGTTTCACTTCCATAGCTAATCATGTTATATATTTTTTCAATTTATGAAGACTTGAAATCAGAAATTGTTGTTCGTAAACATCAAGACGTTGTTGTGAAAGATGAGGATGCCTGCCTTGGTGTTGCAGCCTTACCCATGCAGGATAGTGGCTATGCTGCCCATGGGAACTCTCCCACCACCCCTACGACTCCCATGGCTCGAGGTATTTACTACATCAGAAATTAATTACATCAGAGATACTGGGAATTCCAAAATAATATCTTTAAATATTTGTTAGACAAAAAAAAATTCACTTTTGGCTGTCACTGTAGAGAAGTTGATTATATTTCACAATGTTTGAAATATTTGTTGATTATGTCATGACATTTTTTTTCAAAAACTCATGATTGAAATCTTCCAGTTCCAGCAACTTCTGGAATGAATAATGGACTTTCAGGCACACCTCTGACTTCATCAGCCAGGATATCGGCTCTTAACATTGTAGGGGATTTATTAAGAAAAGTTGGGGTAAGTTTCAGTCTTATTCCCCCCCATTATTCTTACAACTTGATCTGACACAGTCAGTATTACTTATTGTAATTTTATTTGCTAGTTCAACTTCACCCAGCAAAACGTTTACCTCTAAAACACTATTTTTTGTGTGACTATATTATCAAAAGGTGTGATCTTTTGATACATTTTTAGTGAACAGCAATTTTAAAATTTAATTTAAAAAAGCTTGCAGGTACATTTTTTAAAATTATGGGCTGTTATACTTATAATCATAGACACTAATTTTTTTTTTGCTCGTTTGAGCTTTTTCTTTTATTTACTCTATGGTTGAATATTTTTTTTAAAATGTTTAAAAAGTAGGTTTCCACATTTATAAACCTTAAAGTACATCCTTTAAAACTAAATTATTAATCGACCAAAAAAAAAATTAATGTATTTTTCTGTTATATTTTAAGAGACATTACTAATTATTATTGCTAATCACCTGTTCTAATAGTCCATTACAAATTTAGTTTTCAGGAAGGTTTCAGCGTAACTCCATGGAAATAAGACCAGATTCCCAACAAATACAAAATATACAAGATGCTTCGGTATTATAGATTTTCCCTAGTAATGCGGCATGACTCATGTTTTCATAATGCGTTGCTCTTTTCTTAATTTTTTTTGGAATGGCGGTTTATCTAAAAGCAGATTTATTAACTGCCTGTTGCCACTAAGGTGCACCAAATATTTTAGAAGGGCATGTCGACCCTCAAAAATGTATCCATATTTGCCTAGTCCTGGTCTGATGTATTATAATACTGAGCAGTATTTTAGCAAAAAATAAAAAAAGACACTGTGGTTGAAATCAGAAAATATAACCTAAATCACTTGCAATAAATTTAAAAGCAAAAATATAATACTTTCTAAAAAAAAAGCATTCTTTTTTCCCCTTTGTCTTTTTTAATTTGGTCATTTTATACAAGACAAATTAGTTCTGGTTAAAATTGTTATCTGACAACTTAAGCATTGCTTTGGTAAACGTGCCATCTAAACTAAAATCGTAATACAGTTATTGAAAGTTTCCTGTGATGTTAGAATTGATGTTTTCATGAGATAAGAAAAACACTTAATGCTTTTAAAAATAACACAATGCTCCGATTGCTTCACAATTTTACTGAATTAATAAAAGCATACTTAGTGTAGATGATATAATTTGACATACATTGATTTGCATGTTTGCACATCCTATTATTTAAAACTGCTGATAGTTTTCATAAGACTATGCATGTTTCTATTTCTATAAGAACATCTCTGGTAATATGGACTCAAGTCTTTTTGCAAAACAAAAACCATTCTAGGTTCAACTTGAGCCAGACAGTTAAATGAAAGTGTTGCTTGGTGCAAATTTGGTAATAGGCAAAAGCTGGGTGAAGTTGAAAAAACTGTGCATAGTGTGCAGAAAAAAAAACATGTTGAGCAACATCTGTTTTTCTCTCCCCCCCCACCCCTACTAAGATCACACCTTTCACGTAATGAGATTATTATTTTTGCTGTTGTCAATAAATAATTTTTTAATGGTCGCTCACAAACATTTTCTGTTCTAAAATTCTGGCTTACCATTAAAAAAAAATTCTGTTTGTCATAGGCTCTTGAATCAAAGTTAGCTAACTGTAGAAATTTTGCCAAGGATGAACCCCGCAGCAACAAAAGTGGCACAAGTCCTTTAAATTCTCCAAGGTAAACAAGTGTTTGGTTTAGCTATATTTGATTGTAAATACTGAAAACCTGGTGATATATTTGTCACAGGATTTTTTTTTTCATCTGGTGGCAGTTTATTTTATTTTTTTAAGTCTGTAGAGAAAAATACTTAAAATTTACGATACTGTTTAGACGCCTGTAAGTATCTTTAAGTTTCAAAATTGCGCACTCCATTTGACCCCAGCATTGAATTTTATTTATATTGTTATAAGAAATTTTTTTTTTAACTTAATGCAACAATTAGACATGGAAAGATTTGGTTGAACTATACAAAAAAAAAAATAAATTAAAAATCATTGTATTTTGACTAAATAATTTATTGAGCTAGGTTTATAGACCTAAATTTTTATCTTTCCCAATATTTTTTTTTTTTATTTCGATACAAAAGGTGATAAACTTTGAGGTAGAGTGTGTTTTTTTTCTTGTATTGATTTCCTTGACTCTTGAGCTGCATTTTGCTAACACAAATTGGAATATTGGTCTTATTATTATTATTTTTTTTTCAAGTAATAAAATGTGGCGATTTCTGCTAAGATTGTGGTGTGTCTTTCCAGGTCTGAGCTTGTAATGGTTGGCACCGGGCTTAGGACAAAAAGGTGTCTCACTATAAATGCATGATAGACAATTTAAAAAAGGTTGCCGTTTACTCTTTTCAATAGATGTAATCACCACATTGTTTCTGTCGCTTTTTTATGCTCCATAAATAAATACATGTCCTCGTTACATGTCACCCTGTAGACAGAGATCACACTAAATCTGCGGCATGACTGTTTATTTTGTGTGCATTTAACAGTGTTTGCGGTTCGTTCACTTACACCATTTTATTTTATTTTTTTTTTTTTTGCTGAAATTTAAAACATTGGTTTTTGTTTCTCTTTCTGTTTTAAAATAGTGCTTGCATCACTAGGTTTTGGAACCGGCCTTTATTTTTTAAATTTTTTTTATCTCTTTTTTTTTTAATACTTTTATGGGCGTTATCTTTTAGATTGGGACATTTGCTCCAGTTCCACTCTCTCCTTTGTATACAGATGTACATGTAAACCCAGTAGCAGTGCTGAAATATGCATCTTTTAAAAATAATATCATAATGTTTGCTGCTGCACTTTTGTCTCATTCATGCTAGATGTTTTGTTTTAAAACTTGCATTGATTAACTGTATGGATTTGTTTTTTTCCCATTGCTAACATTTAAAGTCATCTGTACAAAATCTGTTTTAAGGTTAAAAAAGAGAGAAAAAAAAAAGAATAATACTTTGTATTTTTTGTTAAGACATTAACCTAATATCAATATATTTTTTTTATTTTTAGAATCTGCATAATCTTTAAATTTGTCTCTCTCTCTCTCCATGTTTTATAAAGTTTCTAAAGTTCACCATGTATGCTTATATGTAACATACACAAAACTTATGCTTTATCATCGACCTAAATGTGAACACTGACATCAGGTTAGAATAGCTTGTGTGACAGTGAGTTCCGAGCTCAGCCTGTTCACAGTCCAAGTGTATCGTTTGGTTTCTTTTTTTTTTTGTCATCATCCATTAATTTTTAATCTCCTAGGCATTAATTATTTTTTTTCTTTGTCTGTCAAAATTAGAAAAATAAGAAAAAAATGTGTTTGAAGCAGAAATTGGCAGGTAACTTGACTGGGTGAGGGAAGTTATGAAACACTGGTTATTTGTAGTGTTTCCTGGGCTTCTTGTGTTAGTTGTTTCTAAATAATATTTTGTTATGTTTTCAGTTTCACTTGAAATAGGGTAGATCTGCGTTGAATTTAAATTACTTTAACTGTATTTAATTGTACAGTAATTTTAAATCTTAACGCTTTTAAATGGTGGTTTCCAAACTTTAGGCATAGCATCATGGGCAATATTGTAATTTTAAAAAAAAAAAAACCTCATCAATGTATTTTTCTTTTTGCGCTAAATAATTAAGTTGTGGATAACTTCAAATGTTGAATAGTCAAATTTTAAAATCAATTCAGCAGGTGGATTTTAAAGTCTTCAGCATTTGTTTAATTTTTTGGTTATCTTTTGTTCAAATTTTATTTGTGTTGCTTTGATTTATGTTTAATTTTTATTCAAGCTTTAGTGTTTTTTATAAAACCTTTTAAATGTTGTGTACAGCAGATGTAATAAAATCTCGTTATTTTACTTTAGTTAGAAATGGGTGATTTTTTTTTATAAGACTTATACATAATTTGGTTATAAAATAATGTGCTCTGTTGTAAATGCTGTCTTGGTCTATCAATTATAGTATTTTGTATACAATTATTCTGATATTCACTCTTTTTTTTTAGTTAGATATTATTAGATAGTTTTTTCGCTACTGAAAGATTTATTACTGTTGACTTGGATTAAATTTTACAATTAGTTAAATTACCTATATACTTGTCATTTTTAATTTAGATTTGATCTTACATTTGCAGGGCTGCTCGACTTAATCGAGGCGCATCGCATTTAGTACATGCTCACAATGTCAAAATGGAGGTATGAAGTTGTGGCTTTCGCTTCCCAGAGTGTCTGCAATCATTAGGACAGAGAATGTATCCAGTTGAATAGCTTATTATAAAGTGAAACGGAAATTAGAACAATAATTTTTTACTTAGCTCATTTTTTTCCTCTGTTGACGTCGGAGTTATGTTTTTGACGCTTTTTTTTTTTTAAAATGTTACCTTTATTAAGATGTGTAAGGGAGCTAAGCAGTTCATTTGTATCATTGATTTAAGTGGTGGCGTATCTAATCCATTTTGTCATATCAAATAAATGTACAATATATTTTAACTTTTTGAGTGTAAACCACATTTTGTGAAATTGTAAATACGAACATTTGTGAAAGTGTCTATTTTTATTTTTTCCTATTGAAAAACCAAATTTTCTTGTCATGCGCTCACAGTATGGTGAATAAATTAAGAAGTGGAAAACTAAATTTTATCTGACCCATATAAGCAAGAAGTTGTTCTGTTTCATTTGAAAACAGTTTACTCCTCTTTCTTTGCAAGACATTGTTGACATATGTTCATGCGGCCCTCATATTTAATGTACAGCGCAATTTAAAAAAAATTTCTTGTGCAGTTATTTCATCAATTTTTTTTTTCTATTATGACTTGGTACCATGTTTTGTCAGAGGCTTGTTGTGTTTCGTGTGTAAAGAGTCTGTATGAATGTGCTCTCTTGTGTCAATACACCACTTAAGGGGATTAAAAGTTAAGTTTTGTTCAATTATCTGAATAAACAAAATTCTAATGAGAATGTTAACAACACCCAGTTGAATTTTTTATTTATTTTTTATATTCTTATTTTGACTTTGAATAAATGCCTTGATGGTTCCATTTTTTTTTTCTGGTTTGCCTCTTTATTCTTTTATTGTACATTTTTTGTGCGTGTAAAAACTTTTAAAAAATCTTGTGGCATCAGATATTGTTTTTAACAGTCGTCACATTTTCCTGTTTTCTGTTAAATATTTAGTTTCTCCTATGCAAATGTTGTTTTTTTTTACAGTCGTCCAGCGAAACTCATGAACTTTTTTTTTCTGACCTGATTTAGTTGTGGACAAAATAGAAACAAACAATGAAAGTACAAACTGGTACATCTCTTGTGAACAGTTTGTTAGAGAAACCAAAATCTGGTACATCTCTTGTGAACAGTTTGTTAGAGAAACCAAAATCTGGTACATCTCTTGTGAACAGTTTGTTATAGAAATCAAATGTTAATTCGTTGGGCTCTGTACAGGTGTCTGAATCTGTATTTCTAACAATCTTAGTTAGAACTTTGACAAAGAAACGAGGACAAAAACAAACGGACCCATCTTCAAGTACAGGGTGTGGCCAGGCTAAAAAAGAGCTGTAGATAATTTTTTTTTTAATATTCTAAAAGAGCAAAACCATAATCTGTGAACTAGATTTAGTGGGGGGGGGGAATATAACTCAGTAATGAGTTGCATCCTTTCATTGTTGATTCCATACTGACTTGGGCAAACCATGACCTGTTTGTTCCAGCATGATTTTAAAGATTTTCATTCCTACAAGCTCATATCCACCTACTTCAGTCCATGCCCCTTTTAATGAACTTTTAGAGCATATTGTGACCTGTGGCTCAAAACATTTGCCAATTCCCTGCTTTAGTTCCTGGACACTTGATGAATGAATATGTTTAAAAAATAAGATCAAGAATGGAATGTACACATGTGTGAAAATATTGCCAGCTAGTCAGTGTTGTCCTGCATTTACACAACTTTAATTTATTTTCTTTGGCCAATTTTCTCATCAGTGCTCATCATTTATGAAATGCTTTTTGTTTTGTTTTTTACTGATTAAGGATTTATCTTGTCCAGCTGAATGTAATTCTTTGTTCTAGAAATGAGAAATGGAATGAACGCTGCTATAAATACAAAGGTACTTATTCCTGATATATGTATTAGAAACATTCAGCAACAAAAAAAGAAGTTCACTTCACTCATGTCATATGTCAACGGCTTTTCTTTTTTTTATATTTAGACCTGAGAATGAGAGTGAATACCTTCTTCCATACAAGCAAACTTGTACTTATTCCTGATATACATATTTAGAAACATATAATTAAAAAAAAAAGTTTTGGTTCACTCATCTCGCTTCAAATTGTATCATGCTTAGACGACATTGTATTGCAATTTTATTTTTACCACCAAAATGTGATTTCCTGTATGTTTTTTTTTTTTTTATTTTGTAACTTTTCATATTTAAAAAAATAATAATTTTTTTTCGACTGTGCACTGAACTCAAATATATTACCTGAAGATTGAAATGGTACCGTCATTCTGTCTCATCAATTACAATCTTAAAATTTGCATTTTTGTTAGTACAGCTTGAGGAATGTTTTTTATTTTTTAAAAAAACAAATTAATTAAACAAAAGTGACAAGTTTTTGACAAGTTTTTAAAAATTGTATTTCGTATGTCACTCATTAGTATTAAAGTGGGTTTTTGTCTGACATTACAGTCAGTGGGACTACTGATGGCATGACTTATAAAAATTCTTCAAGAAATGGATTTTTTTACACTTATTGTTTGTATTGTACACAAAATAGGCTTTTTTTTAAAAAAAAAAAATTGTAAACGTAAAAAGCTCTTTTGTTTTTTTTTTAAGCTGCTCAATGGTTGGTGAGATGTTTTCATTTTGAGCTCATCTGTTGTTTTTTTTTTAAAATTATAGTGCTCATTTTCCAGGAACATTGTTTGACCTATCATGTTAATATTCCAAAATATCTCAGTGTGATGCCAAAGACTGTTTGAACATTCAAAATATCATTGTAACAGGTCGTAAAATTTTGAGTGGCATAGAAACATATGCAGAAGCTGCAATGAAATACACAAATACTATAATTATAATTGATGTCTTTGGGCTGTTATTCTGCCAGTTGGGGAAAAAAAAGTATTTTTAGCATCACGGTTTCTGCTTAGATCTTTCTTAGTACAAATCGTCTGCCAAGTACATATCTACAGGTGAAGTAAAAATTTTTTATTTATTACTGAAGTAGTTTGCCCCCATTTCATATCAAGTGGGAGGTGATTTAATTCTTTAACATCTAGTGGGTGAAGCCTATACAAGTTCCTAGTAAGATCATGCATCACTTTGTATAACTTAGAAGTATTCCGTTATTTATTTTTCTGTTTTGTGGACTTTGTGCTAATTTTCTTGATTACTGTTAATATTTGTAATACCATTTTGTACTTTTTTTTGTTTATCATTTTGTATTTCTGGCTCTTTGATTTTGTTTGACAGGCAGGTTTAAATTTGAGATGATCATCAAAATTAAGGAAATATAGTGAAACCTTGTACATATGCTAATTATTTTCCTTTGGAATATAACCATGTTTGCTCTTGAGAAATCCAGAATCCTTGATTTAAATACGTTTTTTTTTTGCTTGTAAAATTGTTAACTGAATTGTGGGAAAAGTGAATTGACCATTCTGAATCAGAGCTTATGGGTTGGCATATATATGCTGCATATACATTTTTAATTTCTTGAAAGATGCTGGTATTCACTGTAAACTTTTGGATGATTGATGAATGTTCCATGTATCATGATAAAGACGGCTAATTTTGCTGGTAGCTCGGATTCCTTGTGTTTCTTTTTTTCCCAACTAGGTCCTAAAAGAACATATTCATTAGAGGTGATTTATAATTTTTGTTTTTTTTTTGTCCTTGGTTTTTACTTAGAGTGATTATTTGAAATCTTCAAGGTGCCGAAATGTTCTGCATATTCTGAAGCTCTTATTGTGCTCCCCTCTGATGTTAAACACTCAAGTTTAAATAAACTTTGAGTTAAACATACACCACTGGATTGGAACTTTTGCACATGTCAAGGTTTCACTGTAAATAATGTAACATCACATTTAATCCTTTCACTCTCACCATTTTGCCCTTGTCTGTCTTGATAAATGCTTGAACTGTAATCTCTGGGGCACTTGTTTCATGCCTCAACTAGAAATACTTGCTGTGTGTCCAGTAAAATCGCTGTGTGCATGAATTAGGAATTCATTATCAATGTAAGGCAAACGTTTTTTAATTATTTCATTTTATTGGATCCTCTCAGTGGGTGGGTTGAGGTGGTCCATAGATCAAGTCGTGTTTTTGGTGCACGGATTATTTTGTGGATAGAGTTTATAATTTATATCTATTGAATTTACAAAAAAAAGATTCTCACAGCACACATCTTGAGATAATGGAATAAAATCCTCTTATGCTTCCAAGCAACTTCTGACATGATAAACCAAGCCATCCGTTGGTTATGTCTTCGTGTCCATGCCACATCTTAAGTCAGTCATGTAAATTGTTTATTATTTATAAAAGATAAAAATGAAGAAACTGTGTACAATTATTCCAACGCTACTAGCCGGTGCAATAGGTTTTTTTTTATATATATATAACTTGATTTTGCAGACTGCAATTAATTACTTACACATCATCTACAGTTTGATACAGGTGAAATTTTTTTTTTTTTTTGGTATTTGTAAATTGAAGCACTTCCAATTGGTTAATAGATCATTTTTGTTGTGGGAGGGATTTACTTTGTTGTATTTCTAGTATGAAATTATCCTGTCAGTTAACAATAAAATTGCGACTCTACTGATAACAATCATGTTTAAAATTTATGCAAAGAAAATTGTGAGTCGCACCTTTTTTTCTCTCCCCCGTGTTGCTTTTGGAGAAATTTAACGCATTTAAAAAATGTGAAGATGCTTCTTGAAACGATTTTCATTTGTACATAATCATTCAATTGCCATGTGAAAAATATTTTTATGTCAAAGAAATCTTTAATAAAATCTGCCAGCCTTTTTTAAACATGTACATAAATTTTTTTTAGTAAATCTGTTCAGCATTTTAAATTGAAAGTTTTTTTCTTCGGGTCGATTGTTTATTAGCTTTTTTAATTGAAACATGTTGGAACAAAAGGGTGTCACCAAATTCAACTACATCTTTATAATTTCACCAACATATTCGCATACATTTATTACATCTTTCAACTTTTTGAATCCATTCAGCTTGGAAAACCTAATTCATTACTTCAAAAATGTGTACAAATAAAGGGAACAATATTTGGACATATAAATGAATAATGTGTGCTTGTCTGGATGTTCCAATTAAAAGCCGATTATTCCCAGTAATTTATTTTATTAAAGCAGGTCTATCTGGTTTCATTAAAAATATGTATCATTTAACCTTCTACAGAAATACTTAAACAATATCAGTCTATTGGTAGTCCAAATTTTTGTGCAAAATATGACAATTTTGTTTGATGATTTTAAAAGTGTGATCAAACAAATGATTTTATGAGAGTCAAGCCATCAGTTGAAATTAGTGACTAGACTTTGAAATAGATTTTTTTCTTTGTATAAATTTTGTTGATTTCATTAAGGATGATTGTAATTAAAAATAATATCATTTTGAAATGAAATCTGAAATAAACAAGTTTAAAAAAATTGTTGCTCAGCTTTCCAAGTTACTAATTACATGTACTGTGTGTTTAAAAGTTCCATAATTTATATAAATTACATGACGAATTATGAATCTTACTAATCATTGAACTGCAGATGCACATGAAATTCGACAAATGGTACAAGTATGTTGGTGTGACATCCTTCCTGTATTTAGTGGAGTGGTCTTCTATGTTCTAAATATTCTTAAAATTTGTCTCTGCTCAAAATCTGTTCCTGTATTATACACTTTTCAAGACATCTAATACAATCTTTCAAATGGGTTGATTGAATTCACAGATATGCATATTAGATTATAGAAATTTAAAGAAAAACATTTAAAGTTTCTATAGGCTTGAATCTTTTTTTTTCTCATAGGGTTTGTGTTGTGACTTTTTGGCTAACGTAAATACCAAAAACATCTCAAACCTTAACATCCAGTAAAAATCACAACAAGAGACAAGGATCTGACTGTTGTAACTTAAAACTTTTATTGGAATACATGAGGGAGAACAGAAGAAGGACAAAAACATAATGAAATATTTGACATACAGAATAGTCAGTGGTATTACAGTCACAAACAGTAAAGAAACACCAAGCATTGATACTACTGTCCAATGCTAAGATTTGTAAACTGGGTTTATTTTGATCAATTACATTCTAATACATAATATTTAAAAAAAAAGTCTCATGTGCCTCTGAGATAAATTACACAAGAGAATCACCTACTTGAAACAATAAACAATTCACTAATTCAGTCATCTTTAAAATTTGCAGATTAAAGAAGAAAAAAAAATTTTAATATGAAAGGTCAGGTTACAGCCAATGCCAGCCATAGAAAAATTATCAACCCTAATGACTATTTACTGGATTTAGACAGCAATTTTAAAAATCAAAATCTAAAATAAAAAAGTGCTTGATGAATTAATTTAGCAGTTTAAATTATGCGACTGAATCATTTTTCAAGCTGATTTAAATTAATACTGAATGGGCTGATCTCAAGTGCCTTTTTTCATAAAAGAAAAATTTGAATAAAAGTAGAAAACTGCCATTTATTGACAAATTAAAAAAAAAAGTAGCATTCTAAAGTGCATCATAAATATTTAATATTCTTTGAAAATCTAGTTTCCTAATAAAACAAAAAAAAATAATTTTTTTTAAAATTATTTTTAAGGACTTGCGTCTCTTTAAGCTTATATGTTAAGTATTTATTAAATAACTAGTAAAAATATTGCAAACAGAAAAATTTTCACTGGAACTTATCAAAAATATTTACCACTGAATTTAATTGTTTATACCTAAAAATAGAAGGTTTGTCAACATTCTGTGTTAAAAACAAATTAAGTTCCCATCTAAGAGGACTACTTGACTATTATTCATCATATACAATCATCTTAAAGATTGGTAACACAACAAAAAAAAAGAAGCATATACAATTTTAATTATAGTATTATTGTAAAATAATCATAAAAAAGAGAACAATGCTACACTTGTTTTAATTAAGCATTTCCTTTTTCTTTCTTTTTGAAAACTATTATAAAATTAATCATCAGAAGAGTCACAGCTAAGAAAGATACCCTAAGGTTGCATTTTTTCTTTCTCAAGATTCTAAATTTTTAAAAGACGAAAAGAAACATATGTTATTATGTACAAAGAAATATTTGACAAAACTAGACAAAAGTTTGGTGCAGTCTTACAAACCTATATATATATATTTAAAAAAAAGTACAACATGATGCAGCAACATCGACAACAGGGAAGGGACTTTCAAGTAGTAAATTAAAAAAAAAAGAATTTTCAAGGAAAATATGGACAATTAACCAGATAAGATTAAATGAGAGATATTCAGCATTATTGACATAATGAAGTACACAATTATTTTTGTGTGTGTATTGTGTAAGAAACAGTACAATATGTTCATCTATAGAATACAGACTAAACACTTTCATTAATAACTGTGGTCATCAAACTGTCATGGCTGAAGAGTATATAATGTAAGGTATGAATCACTGAAAGAAGAAAAAATTCTGACGAATTCAACAGATTAAAAAGAAAAACTAGACCAGTTTTTAAGCGCAACTCCTGACATTTTGTTTTTTGCTGTTGTTGTTGAATGCCTTGACAGAAATAAGCCAAGACGATTTTTTTTAAAACATAGACTATGCATTCATTACAATTATGTCAAGGTCTTCATGAATATAAACTTAATGGTATATTAAATCACTAGACAAAAATACATCATTTCTAAACTTTTGAGAAGAAAGATTTTTTTTTCAATCTCAACTTTTCTTTGGGAGCTTATTCAAAAGCTTAAAAGATCTTGAAGAGACACAAAAATCAAGAATATCATATAATGCTGTCTTATCAGATGAAGGTCACGTTAGGATGACTGCATTGCATTTTGTTGGTCTTGATGACATGACCCTGGTAGAAAGGACGTCTGGACATAATTATATCTCAACAGGCTTGCATTACTCTGGTAAACCAATGAACAGTACTATTTGTAAAGGATACAAATAATTATAATAGTAATGAAACAAATGGAAAAAAAGAATGACTATGATAAAATATTTGAATCCTTTTTTTTTCTTTAAGTGGATATAATCCATTTGGTCATGCATCCAGCACATTAATCTTGATAAATTTGATGTGACCTCATTGCTATATATCCATTGCAAGTGGAATCCATAGTATTTCCATCATGATAAACAAAGATATACACATAAATATTTATATATATATATATATATATATATATATATAGATGTATATATATATATATATTATCTTCAGACTCATAACATGTATCAAAATGCAGTTAGTGTGAATCCCATGGTCTGGATCATGTCACACTTTATGAAGTCCAGATCTGAATGATTAATGAAATCCAGAGGGTAAGAAAAAAAATAATTAAAATATGAAATCAATATAGATGATGACAAAAAGAATTTGAAATGACTTTTAAGTGTTTTCAAGTGCCCATCACAACGCTTTATGGAAATGTCATTTGAAGAAAACTGAGTATTCAATCCTTTGGTTTTTATTGCTAAGACAAGTATTGTGTTTTAGCAAGAAAATTTTTTATTTACAATCGTACAAATTTCAACCATAGCTGTCAAATGGTGGTGGCTACAAGGTTTCATGTTTTGCCAGTTCTTGGTTTTACACTGAGGTCTAAAACTTCTGCGCCACTAGCCTCAGGCTCAGCATTCGTACTTGACGGTGTGGTTGAAGCTGGAGTTTCTGCTGGGCGTTCAAAAAAGCGGGACATTCGAGCCATGTCAACAGATGGCGGCTGTAGCATTCCGGGGAAACCCCAAAGACCAGGGGCAGGAGCAGCGGAGAGCTGTAGAGCCGCTGATAAATCCAAGAAGTCATGTTTGACAGGGGTACCCGATACACTACTGCTGCTGCTGTTGCTAGTGCGTTGTTTGATGTTGCTACTACTGCTGCTGCTCACAGACTTGCTCGTCACCGATGCATGCTTAGCAGAAGAGGATGAGGATGATGATGAGTTGGTGACCATAGAAGAGGAAGAGGTGTGATAATTATGGTTGGAAACGTGACTAGATGATGGTTGACTAGGTCTTGATTTTTTCTCCAAACTGGAACCGTCTCTGGAGTAAAGATCGGATGGGGAAGGTGGAACAACTGGCCTTGGTCTTTTGTTAGCTGTTAATGATGATGATGAAGAAGACAGGGAGGAGGATGATGCCGATGCCATGAGAGACTTTGCAGATTGTCCAGTAGAAATGCTGCCACTGGATTTGCTGGTACTGGAGCCAATACTATTGCTCTTGCTGGCCATAATCGCTGCAATAGTTTCCCTTGTCTCTCTTTCTCTTACAGCTGCAGCTTGTTGCTGAAACTGTTGCTGCTGGTGATGCAGCTGCAGCTGTTGAAGCTGCTGCATTTGTTGGTGTTGGAGAATCGATGCAGCCTGTGCCTGCCAAAGAAGGGACTGTGCATTCATGGCAGCTCTTTGATCCTTGTTGTTTTTGCTTTTTTCTGCAGCGGCGGCGGCTTCAAACATTTCCAGCTGGCGCAGCATCAGAGGGTCCATGGCTTGCTTCTGGAACTCCATGAGCCTTTGAAGGTACAATGGGTTGCTCATGAGAGTCTTCATCATGTAGGGGTCTTGCATGCCGTACATGTGCTGGAAGGCGAGAATATTGGCTGCAGCAGCATTCAGCTCCATGTGGGCGGCAGCCAGAGCAGCGGACGGTGCCGCCTGAAACATAACGCTGTTAATGCTGTTGCTGTTGATGCCGCTGGTATTGCTGCTGGTGGTTATACTTGTGGACCTTGCAGAGGAAGAAGAAGGTGAAGAGGAGGGATAGCTGGGCTGGCTACTGGGCTGCTTAGATGACTGGCGTGACAGTGGCCTTGAGGAAGAGGAAGGTGTAGATGTTGCAGCAGGAGAAGATGATGACGGTAGTGATGGCATGGATGGTTTTACACGGTTTTGGGGCTGACTAGGCTCCATTTTTCTGGCTTTTGGATCACTGGGCCCTACTTTGCCATAGGGGTCCATCAGCCCATTTTTCATAAGTTCCAAATTTTCCAGCATCCTTTTACCTTTATCAAGATCATCCTTAAGCGCATTGAAACTGTTATTGACCGCTTGGGCCCTGGCTGCATCCAGACTATTCCTTATAGCATGCCGAGTGTCTGGGCTTATCTGATGGGGAAAACTCAGACTTTCTCTAAACAGCTTGTCTGCTGATGACCGTTGGTCGGTACACACAGATGGGGAATATACAGGGGATGTTGAGGTCGGTAATGACGGTTTGTGTCCAGTCGGAGTCGATGATGCAGATGGCGGAGATTTCCTTCCTGCACCAAGCAGAGCGTCCAGCGTACTTTTTTTATTCTGTTCATGGCCATTGGGGTCACCGCCTGGACTGGTTCCAATCTGTTTTTCCTTAGAGGTTCTGAGACTGTCAATGATGTTAGACAAACGAGATGTCCTCTTTACACTGAAATATAAAGAAGAGAAAAAAGGTGAAATAACTTCAAAAGAATAGGAAGAAGAAAAAAAAATGACAAGTAATAAAAAATAGCAATACTAAGTTTGTTCATACAAATGAAATAATTTTAAAATTTTACTGCCTTCCATAATCAATAAAAAACTGGAAGTAATGCATATTTCAAATTAAAAATAGTTGATAATAAAATTAAATATTATGTGTAATCTCTCAACCGCTGTGTACCATTTTATCTGCATTTAATTTCTGAATGTAGTTACATTTCTAAACAAAAAATCCGAAAAGAATAGTAAGAAATAAAATTCTCACAATTATGTCATGCCTTTTGCTGACTAAATGAACTGGCCACAATGTTTGCAATAAAGTAGAAGTACCAGTGGCGAGGTGTGAGTTTTACTGATATCATTGTATTTATAGCAAACACAACTTTTATGGTACTGAGTTTATTGAATAAAGTAGGCATAATTCTATGTAGGCCTATATATTTTTCTTTAAGAGTAATGACTGGCAACATGCCTCGCAACTGAGAAGCACTCATACTAAATCATATAAATTAAGGTCAAAAACTTCAAATATATTTTTTTTCTAAAATTTGTAAAAATCCGATTTTAATAATGACAATTCAGAAATTGTGATTAATTCTAAGCATGTATGCATGGAGTATTTCTCTGACAACAGGGAATAAAAATGATCAAACTGCTCCTGACATGCGGGTAATAAATCATCATATGCCATGACGAAGAGAAACAGTCAAGTTTTGGTAAAAATGAATAAGGAAGAAAGAAAGTGAAACTTAAGGCACTGACAGAAAAATCATGAAGTAATAAAATGATGAAAGATTCCTCTGCATATAAATGAGAAAATTAGTAATTTAATCTTGTACTTGCCACAGCAATATTTAAAAGAAAATTTCCATTTCACCTCATTCACACAGTCTATTATAAATGCAAATTTTCTTAACATTAAAAATTATTAGTTTTAATATGAAGGCTTAATTAAATTCTTTTTTACTCTTTCCATTTAAAAAAAAAAAATAAGAAATACATTTTTCTGAACTGATTTTTTTTTTCCAATACAATACATACAAAAATTAATGAGTCGTACAATAATGAATGAGTTGGTAGGCAAATATGCATATGCATGATGCAAGTTGACATACTTGTAGCACATGGTGGATAAACAATGTAAATATTTTAAATGTATTAAAACACATTTGAAAAATGTACCTTTTAGGAGCTACTTTTCCTTTCATGTCATCCCTCTGACCTAATTTGGTGCTGTCACTAGATGAAGAATGTGACGAATGGCTAAGAGGTGGAGACAACTGCTGCTGAACACTGTGACTCGGGGATAACCTGAGTCTTTGAGAGCCAGGAGAAGTCAGTCTTGGAATCTGAGCCACAGGGGACATTCTGAGCTGGCTGGTAGCAGAGGGCAGTCCAGCAAGACCTAGAGGCGATAACTGGGCTACAGCTCCACCAAGAGGCGAAATCTGAGGGACAGCCCCATCCACCGGTAGTGGAAGTGGTGGAAAAGGAGCACCAGCCAGAGCTCTGACAAGACTGGATGCTGGCAGAGTTGCAGGGAGCGGGGTGGAGTTGTCATCGTCATACTTTGTCCAAGTGATAAAAGGATTTTCATTATCCGGTATGCCATTGGTGCAGCTTTTAGACAAGCTGGTGCTGGAGGTAGCGCTACTGCCTGACAATGTACTGCTCTTTGAATTTGCACTTTTAGGAGATGGCAATGATGGTACAGGCAACTCCTTGGCACTGGAAACCTTAGAATCAACACTTATAGGCTGCGCACTGGAAGAAATGTCCACAGAATTTTTCTCACAATTGGACACGCCCACTTCCTGATTCAGGTTACCGGACGATTCTAAACTTTTCTCATTGGAATTGGACATTTTGATGTTCAGGTTGAGATCTTTGACCTCAGATGGCTTGTCATTGTTTAATGAAATTTCCTCACTTGGATTTTCAATCACTTTATGATAAGTGGGTGTCAGATCATTGGTCATGATTTTAGGCTGACAGTTTGAATCGTTATCCTTTTCTGAATTATTATCCACAAAAGCATGATGAGAGTCATGGTCAGAATTGTCCATTTTCTCCAGTTTCCCACAGACTGAAGACTCATTGGAGAAATTCCCTTCGAAATTCTCAATTTTGCATGCTGGTAAATCATCAGGGTGGGCCGGAGAAAGCTTCTGATGTGTTTTTAAATGCTGTGGGGGAGACCTGGTCATTGGGGGAGACCTGCTCATTGATGGACCCAGAATAAATCCATCAGAATTGTATTTGCTCTCCTGGCCATCTTGAGTAAAAGCTGTATTAATTTCCGAATGTTTGGTTTCCATGTCTTTGATTGGCAATGCCTCTTTAGACGGGGCGGAGAGACCTGACTCGACACGGTCAGGTGACTTACTGACCACACTACTGGCTTGATTTAAACTGTTGTTCATGCACTCCATGGGTCTCAGTACTTCCTCTATCTGTTTGAAATAATCAGTATCCTCCTGTTCCAAATCGTCTTTCACTTTCGCACAGTCCACAGTTGGCTGATCTCTAAATCTGAGTATATCCTCTGTAGTACTCTCAGCCCCAAAGCTGCTATCTTTGCAGTTTCCAGTCAAGTTCGTAGTTTCACACAAACTCCTCCAGTCCAGGTGGTTTTGTATTTGATTCTTTCCCTTATTCTTTAAAACCATTTCAGGGACCAGCTTAGTGTTTCTCAGTTTTTCACTCTTAGAATCCTTCAGCACAGAGTTTCCGTGGATGTGATATGGTTTATCCATAGAAGAGTTATCCATCTTTAACAATGCGTTTGCGTTCTTTTCAGCTGCGTCATTATCCTCAACATCTGTGTCAGAATCAGACGAATTGCTGGAAATGACCTCCCTGGATGCGGTGGAAGTCACTTTAGCCGACGGCTTACCCACGTTTGAGATCGTAAGTTTAATAGGCGTTCTGGCTTTCGGAGGTTCCTCTATTACCTCAGGTTTCTGGTTGCTATTCTGTGGTTTTACTTCTTTCTTTTCGTCTTCATCTTCATCAGAATCGTCATCCGATGAGGAAGAATCATCAGAAGAGGAACTGCCTCCAGACGAAGAAGATGAGTCTGAAGAGGACTCAACTTTCTTTGAAGGAACATCTTTAAACAGGGGAGAGTCCAGGTTTGGAATTTCAGGCAGCTTTTCCTCTGCATCTTTAGGTTTCTCTGGAGTGATGGATATTGTAATGCCCAGCGGCTCTAGCTTGTTGTTGGTCGTTGCAGCAGCGGCGGCCGCCACCACACTAGCAGCAGTGGCGGTCATTTTGACTGGTGGCTTAGGCTGGGGGATGGGCTGCTTGCCTTTTTTCCGTTTCTTACTGGCAGCAGATGCTCCGTTGCAGGATCGTCTATTGTCCTCACCAGAGGTTTCTCCGCCAGAACATCCCTTGTTAGTATCTCCACTTGATCCAGTTTTGCCATTCTGAAATATAATAATAACAAAAAAAAGGTTATTTTTTTTTCCTACAATTGTACCAGTTAAATATAAAATCTAGTCGGAAATCTTGAATAACTGTATATTGTATATCTTTGAAATAAATAAAAAAATGTTATAAATAATAGTTTAAAAACTGAACCAATGATAAACTGCTAGATTTTTAATTAGACATCTTTAAAATAAAATACAAAATGACAAAAAACTGTTCCCAAAATGAGTCAAACCTAATACCATATTAAATGTCACTTCAACAAAGATTGCCAGTTTACCATGTTAAATGTCATTTCAACAAAAATTGCCAGTTTACCATGTTAAATGTCATTTCAACAAAATTGCCAGTTTACCATATTAAATGTCATTTCAACAAAGATGCCAGTTTATGATTATCGGACTCAGCCTTTCTTTTAAAAAAAAAATATCCCCTTTCTCTAGATTTTTTCTGAGTTGTGGTGTGTAACCCACTTTGAACTTCAAGGCCGAATGGCTACCACCGAGCCTCAACTTACCAGTACAACACCAACCAACCAGCTTGACCTAGTGCGTAACTCTGCATGTACCTAGCATTTTCACTTTGGTGTGCTGATCTCTTTCTCTACCCCCCCCCCCCCACACCACTCCCCCTCCTCTCCTCCCGTTATCACCAGTTTTTATAATGGAGCCTGAGGTTCTACCTGTTGTATTTCAGTTTGGTGGTAAACGCTATTAATAGCCCGAGCCTAATTCTCGTGTATTGAAAACATAAAAAGGTTGAAAAGTCGTGCACGCCCCCATCTCGTGGTAATGGTGGATGGAATGCTGGGAGGCGGAGGGGAAGGAGGCGACATCGTCTTTCATAAAAGCTATTTATTAGAAGAGCCAAACAGGCATATATTTATTTATTTTATTTTACAATGGAAAGAACGGCGTATTATTTTAGCGCTGTGAAATCGTCGACTTTGCCAGTTTTAGCTGCATGTAAAGAACTAAAATCTTTTTTTTTTCTCTTCCTTTTTATGAAACGTCGGCTAATTTTCTAGCATGTAAGTTTATCGCGTCAACAGCTGTCCTAACAGGAAGAAAAGTAGATAAGGCAGAAGTGTACACGCCGCATGGAACACGCTTTTGAAGATTAGTCGGGCTAGCTTACTAATGCGCAAAAATATGCGTACAATAACTACGTAAATTAGGTAACATATTTTACGATGTAATATAGATTTAAAACTTAAATAAGGCATACAATTAAGTACGGACTATCTTATAAACTATTAAGTAATTGATGAAAGCTAATTAGTGTTAAAGGTAACGTTGCTTGTCGCCAGATATCGATAAAGACGACGAGAGGAAATGGCACAGGGTCAAAGGCTTTTGTAGAACAATTTTTAGTTTACATGCATGACCAAAAGCTAATCTCCCCCCCCCCCAATAATACATCATTACACACACAAACAAACACAGTGTTTGGATGGTTGAGTAAACACGATGTGTGCACGTGTTGTGTGTTTAACTAAACAGAAGACGTGTTGTGTTTTTTTTTAAGAAGGACCAAATACCTGAGCTAGTACATGCAGGTAGTATTGTATTAGTTGGGAGGGGGGTTGAGGATGGAGGGGGTGAAGTATTTGTGTATGAATGTTATGGATTTATGTTGTGTATTAATTATGTATGCATATATATATATATATAGTAACACAAACAATAATTATTAATAAGGGGTATGAAAAACACTCTATTCGCTTCTAATCAACCGTCCGTGCCTCACAGTATTTTTAACTTCCGTTTAATACCAAATCAATGTGGTGCGCTATCACAGGGAATTCCCTATGACAGTATGTATGTATGTATGTATGTATGTATGTATGTATGTATGTATGTATGTATGTATGTATGTATGTATGTATGTATGTATGTATGTATGTATGTATGTATGTATGTATGTATGTATGTATGTATGTATGTGACCGTGTCTCTCCACACCCTCCCTCACACACAATGACAAGTGGTGGAAACAAAACAACAACAACTAATGTTGAAGTTATTACAGCGTCCGTCCCCCCCCCCCGAACTGTACCCACCAACATGTCCGCGACTCCAAATGACCACGGCGCCACCACATTGTGGCTCTCACCCGACACCATAGACCGGCGGTTCTTAGATTTTGGCTCACACCCGACACCATAGACCGACGGTTCTTAGATTGTGGCTCTCACCCGACACCATAGACCGGCGGTTCTTAGATTGTGGCTCTCACCCGACACCATAGACCGGCGGTTCTTAGACTGTGGCTCTCACCCGACACCATAGACCGGCGGTTCTTAGACTGGCTGATTTGAAGTGGGTCGTCGAACATTACTCAATACAGAATATATATTCAATTAATTAACGGGTTTTTGTTTTTCTTCAATTTTTTTTATTAGTGAAACGGGAAAAAAAAAAACACGAACAGGTTTATCAGTGGGGGGGGGGGGTTGTCGAGAATCGCTACAGTTTGAGAAACGTATCACGAAAGGTCAGAGCAGGAAAGGTCAGCGTGTCACAAGTTTTCTCTCTCCAATTTTTTTTTTAAAAGAAGCATACATACCACTGTTAAATGTGTACACACTGACCCCTCCCCCCCCCCCACCGTAATGGGTCGGCGCACTCACATCTGCTTGTTGGTACAAATTGTACACACACAGCAACACGTCACGATAAGCGGTAATTTACACTTGTGATATAATATAACCCCCCCCCCCCCACAAACACACACACACCGTTTGAGTCAAATATAAGAGCATCGTTGTGGTGGAAACAAAAAACATGCAGCTCTGAGTCTTAACAGCGTAAATGTATCAAGGGGTCAATAAGACACATTGAAACACACATGAACATACAAGAAAAGGACATGTTGAAACACACAAGTGAACATACAACAAAAGGACATGTTGAAACACACATGAACATACAACAAAAAGGACACATGTTGAAACATACATGAACATACAACAAAAGGAAATGTTGAAACACACATGAACATACAACAAAAAGGACATGTTGAAACATACATGAACATACAACAAATTAAAACGTTAAAAGCATCAAGCCACGCCCCTAACATGACCTGAAAACGATCCAACATGTTTCCCTCCCTGTTCCTCATCTTTTCATATAACGTTTATTATCCGTCTGTCTGCCGTGCTGACTCGGGTTTTTTTTTTTTATAGAACTAAGCCGTGTGAATAGACAACTTACGTCAATCGATTACTTTAGCGGGATCGTTAGAGAAAAAAAAGAAGACAAGACTTTGAGAATAGACAGCTTGATAACGGTTTTGAACAACATGTGAAACAAATCTTACAGCCAACTGTCACCTTTTGATAACTACACTTTCGACCAAAAAAAACAACAACAAACAAACACAAATAAACATAAGTTCACAATCCTGAATATCGAAATACCGTATATATGTATACATAAAGATCAACTAGATGTTGGGGAGGGGGCCGGGATACAAACTTCAACGGAGAGTAGAGACCCCCCACCCCCTCAGCAGATCTACAACGCACACTGCTGCATGGCTTTATTGTACATTTTATTTCTCTCTAGTAGTGCATGAGATGTCAGTGTAGAGATTATAAAAGCAGGAAGTGAGCATTTGAGCAGACAATGATTACAGATATCTATCAACAATACAATGTCGTCCCAGACACTGGACGCTTTACACTGGTGAACCGAATATAATAAAAAGACAATATCCGTTATGACAAGAAATAGTACAAGCACACGTAGAGGCTTTAGATAGATTGGGGGAGGGGGAGGGGGGGGAGTGGGCAATACGTAGGGGAGGAGATTGGATCAGAGCTGAAAGAGGGGGGGGGAGGGAGGGGAGGAGGTAAAGAATGACCACCAATGGATCAAACTAGATGGCCAGAGGGGAGAAATGATCACGAGGATTGGGGGAGGGAAGGGGAGAGATATTGATTTATATTTGGGTTGTCATTGCATTCTCTGCCAGGGAAGGGTCCTTATCTCAGAGCAGTGCTAGAGAGTGTAACGGGGGGGGGGGGAGTTAGTCGTAGATGCTCACTCTCCGACCGAGAGCACGGGAGCACACCATTTCAAACAACGCCTCGGCCTATCCAAATGATGGTGATGGTGGAAGTGGTAGTGGTGCAGATAATAGCCATTTAGGGTGTGTTCACATGCCAACAAGATCAGAGCCAGTTAGGTGTGCTGATAGTCCAAACTTAGGTGTGTTGATAGTCCAAACTTAGGTGTGCTGACAGTCCAAAAATGTAAAACAAAGGGAAAAAAAAACTACTTTCTTTTGAGAAATGTGTGTGTTTTTGTGTGTGTGTGTGTGTGAGGGGGTATTATTAAACAGGTGAACTAGTGGGTTAGTTCATCCTTTACCCCCATAGCATAAAAAAAGCCACTGAGCCATAGCGTACGAGGTGATGAAAGGATTCGAAGACACGCACATACACACAAACTATCACATACTTTTTTTGCCGTTTGACACAGTTTTAGCGTGTCTCGTGTGTGTGTGAACACACCATACTGAGATCATAACACGAAGTCACAGACAGAGGGCTCAAATTACTGATAGCTTCAATAGCTACTTATTATATATTGGGACTTATTTTTGTATTTGTCTCCCTTCTTAAATAAAGGTGTGTAAGGGGAAAAAAAGAAAGGGGGAGACAATTCGAGCGGCTGTAAGAAGAAAAAATAAATCATTAAATAATTAAGCACGTCCCATTAAACAGATCGAGCAATATCACGACAGTGTGTGTGTGGGGGGGGGGGTTAAATATGTAAAAAAAAAAGGGGGGGGGGTGCGAGTAATGAAAAAAAGCCATGGGCAAACTAAGACCCACGTGCCAAAAGCGGCCAGCTCCTCGTTCAAGACTAAAGGACATCACTAGCGTGGGTAAACAGGGTTGACTTTATGGACATCGATCGAAATGGACAAAAAAAAAAAACCGGTACTCGAAAGGGTTCAAATTCCGGTCCTTTCGGGTAGCAGGTGAGCGCTCTAACACACTGCCACCCGCCATTACAAAGTCTTTATTTTTCACGATGGAAAAAAAAAGGAGCAGGGCGGCGGGCCTGATCAGACAACCAGACGTGACGGACGTGGCCCGCGAGCCGTAAGTTTTTGCCCCCCATGTCTTGTAAAAGAAGCAAATGGAACAGGTTGACCTTTTTTTTTCCCATGCTCACAAAGTATAACGTGATACACCGAGTGGGGCCTTTTGTTTGAGAATGTAACGATTCATGTCAAATTAAACAAGGTGAAGGCCGTCAAGCAAACCGCTGCAAAATAATTAAAAAAAAAGACAAGCGAGCAAAACTTTTTAAAAATAAACAAACCCAGCCTACCCTTTACTCCAACTCCTGCTACTCACTCGCTCACTAGAGAGGTGCAATAACGCAAGAGACTATATTGCTATCGATGCACACACACACACACCCACACAGGCTTCGCTTCGTGAGACGACGCGCATTAATACACAGTATTTTAAAATAATCGAGCTATCACTACAAACAACCTAACAACCAAGCAAACCTAACAGAAAGCCGTGCGCGTGAATTATCATTAGGGATAAAAAGCAGCAGACGAGAGCACGGCGCAAGGGGTTGTTGCGTGACAACACCGGTATAAAAAAAAAAAGAGTGAAACGTGTGTTGGTCAGTCCTGGGTCCTCCAACCGACAGTCCTTTATACAACCGGTAATCAACACTGTCAGTGTGTGTGTGTGCCCTTCCCTCCCTACCCCAATCCTGTTCGGATCATCGGCTTTCATTAAAAGGTGCTGCACAATGTTGAGCACTTGGGAAAATACAAAACAAATAATCTCACCGACACTTTGCATGCGCATGCGTATTACATACAGACGAGCTTAGCAAAATAATTCAAAAGCCCGATGTACAGCAGCTGGTATATGCTAATATTGGGCGGAATGAGGCTCTCGTGAGACATGCGCCGCCAGTGGCGTAGCGAGCTAAACTCGCGCTCGGGGCACAATACCTTTTTAGCGCCGACCCCCCCCCCTTTTTTCGAAAAACCATACACTATTATATGTAAAATATACCATTTGGCGCCCCTTTGAGAGTAGCGCCAGGGGCACAATACCTTTTAAGCGCCACCCCCCCCCCAGTTCAAAAAAACCATATAATATTATATGTAAAATATACCATTTGGCGCCCCTTTGTGAGTAGCGCCAGGGGCATGATGTCCCCCCTCGCTACGCCACTGTTCGCCGCTCTTCATTGAATTATAATTTTCTATAATTTCTTTATTTTTTTTTCAATCACCACTCTTTGTGTAAGTCACGTGACGTTGTCACAACTGCAAGTAGTCATCAGAACCGGTCTTAAAACTGGAAGATGGGGGGGGGGGTAAGGGGGGGTTTAAAACAGTGAAGACCATATGCATAATGCAGTCTGTCTAGGTTGCATATATACATTAAGTAGGCCTCTGATGCTAACTATAATAGTGCCAGCTATTGGTCATGCGATCTGGTAAGAAATAATAATAATCCACCATAGCCTGTTTATTATAATGTGCTTTGTGTAACACTGAAACCAGAAACAAACAAAAAAATATAGAAACCGCTTAGCAAAAGAAATATAAAAAATATACTATTTCGAAAGTAAAGGAGATTAAAGAACGGGGACACAATGGGGTGGGTGGGGGGCGACAGAGTAGAGTAACTCATGTGCGTAATGACGCGGGGCAGTCTGATATCACATTGGTCGGAAAGCAGTCAGGGGGTATCACATGACAGTTATCAGTTACGCAATAAACCTCCCCACATACCTATGTGTATATATATATATATAAGTTGACACAAACCGGAAATACCAACACTACAGAACCAAGCAATCGTTACTGAAAGTAATAAGGACGAATTTTAGTAATCTGAAAAGATAGGGGGGGGGAGGTGAGGGAGGGGTGCCTGTGTAGTTACATCTTGTTGTTACAGTCATACCTGTGTAACCGGATAGAATTCCAGGTGAGAGAAGGAGAAATAATGGGGAGGGGGAAGGCTCCACAGGGATTACCGGTGAAATCGTAAATTTTAATCCTACTGAAAGTATTTGTAACTCAAAAGAAGATAGACAAATCTTAGAAGAAGAAGAACAAAGCCATGTGGGTCTATTTCTAAAACATTCCTTATGGAACTGTAACAGCTCGTTTATAGATCTACTCTTTTAACAACTCGTTTATACATCTACTCTTTTAACAACTCGTTTATACATCTACTCTTTTAACAACTCCTTACAGATCTATTTTTATAACAATGTATGAATCTATTCCCATCACAACACTCATGTATAGTAGACCTATGTCTATCACATCTCCTTATCCAAATACGGCTGGGTTAGTTTATTTGTTTTAGTTCATGTTCTTTAGATTAGACCCAGCAAGTAATCCACCTATAGAACAATCAGGGCAGCACTAACGCAGGGGGCCCCGCCCCCATGGCACTAAGTTGGTGGGGGGGGGCAATTCTAAATGACCATTCACACACACACACACATATATATATATATATATATATTAATGATTGTCATAATGACACAGGAGAAGTTATTTATACAGGGATCCCCATACAGCAGACTCTGGTAAAATAAATATATATATAAAAAGACATGCTTCCCCCACCCCCATGAAAAAACTATGTATCCCTGTATAACTGTATCAAACATATTAACAATACACATGTAGCTTGTATATTTATATGTATATAAAATGAAACAATTTAAACCCTGAGAAATGACATAGCAGACTTGGTAAACATATATTACCACAGATCTTTGGGGGGGGGGGGGAACAACAAACTTAATGGCGGTCAGTTAAATTCAATTATCCAGCTGTACACCGAGTACAAAATGTCACCAAGAAAATGAAATAATCCATCCCTCCCCCCAGGGGGTGGGCAGAATTAACCGAAATTCTTATTAACACACAAAACAGAGAAACGTTAAGCCATAATGGCGAAAGCACAGACGAGCATCAAAGGTTAAAAAAAAACAATTATAATATCATTACCTACCGCCACCATCACAAGTTTTAGTCTAACTTTCCTAAACATAACAATATGCACGCCAGGCGACACTAACCGAGCGCACACACACACAGAGGGGGAGGGGGAGAGAAAAAGAACGAGAAATCGATAATTTATTATATTGTGCACAACGAGGGCTTTAATTTTTTTTTCTTCTTCTCTCCTTTTCGTTCTGCTTAAGTTAAACACGTGACAGTCAACAAAAATGATTTTGAATGTGTTTCCTGGCCCCCTACTCCTCCTTCCGCAATTGTTTATTAGTATTGATCGGAAACAGTAGTAGTGGTAGTAGCAGCGAGAGTGTGTCTACGTACGTGTCGTTATGAGACCTGTCTCTCTCTCTCGCCTCGAGGAAGGACTACACAACTCGACAGCTTTAAATATATATATATATATATATAATATATATATATATATATATATATATATATATAATGATTGACATTATTAAAAGATTTCGCGAGTAAGGGGAAGGCGGGAAGAAAAAACAATTTGTCTTTTGTTTTTCATATATATATAATCGTGACATCTCCCGTCCGCCATTTTTTTTTTTTAAAATCAGACAACCGGGCGAGCTAAAGAGTTATTCAGGTTGTAATAATACTTACTGTCTGTTACAACATTTTTAAGACAGAAATACATGAATGTTCATATATATATAGACAAACATGTCTATCCCCCCCAACTTTCCATTATTGTTGCCTCTCTGTTATTACCATTATTTGTGTGTGTAATATGATATAGACAAAACCTGCCAGCTAGTTCGCGACGAAAGGGTTTTTTTTTTTAATTGAGCCCTGCGGAGACACTGGGCGTGCGCCCATTGGCGCCCGTCCTTTAATCCGCCTATGATCATAAATATTTGTATTGGGTACGCGGCAATTCGTCACCACCGTTTAAATACTATTTATGTATATGGATCTGTGGGTATCTGACCACGGTGACTAAAATGTCGAGGTGAGGGGAAGGAGGAGGCGAGGGCAGTTATCGCAGTATGTCGTTAAACGATGACTACGGGACGTTGCGATCTTTTTTTTTTTTTTGTTTTGTTTTGTTTTGTTAAAGAAAATGGCCGACAGAACATTTGTGTCATTAAAAGCTGGACAATGAGACGTGATGTTGGGGGGTGGGGGGGGGGCGGCGTCCAAGTGGATACACGATTAAAAAAAACAAACCATGTGGGCATTTGGAAAGTGAGCTAACGCACCGTGAATGTGAAGAGATTGGTGAAAGGGAAGGAGAGGGGTGGTGGGTGATTAGAAGGTTTACACATCACACAGGTACTGTAACTAGATCCATCAAGATATTTTAAAGGAGGGACTTGGGGAGGGGTGGCTCTGTTATAATAATAAGGTTGACGTTGTATTGAAACCATTAAGAAGGAAGAAGAAGATGAAAAAAAAGAGGCCCCTGGGGGGGGGCCTGTGTACCGCAGTCCAGGGGTCACAGTGGACACAAGTGTGTGTATGGGGGGGGGAATATTTTGTCAAAAAAAACTAGGTGTTAAAGAATCTTGGCTATGTTGAAAGTTATTTACACAAGTGGCCGTGGACACATGGATAGAGAGAGAGAGAGAGAGAGAGAGAGAGAGAGAGGGAAGTGGGAGAACATGTTTAGACAGGTCATGGTGTAATGCAATACATGACAAACGTGGGTCAGCACGGGATTAAAACTGTCACAAGAAGACGGTTGGGGGGGGGGGAGAGGTGGGGGGGAGAGGTTGGGGGGATGTGTGACGACACGACCAGTTGGGAGGGGGAAAAATAAGTCGATTATACATGGAGGATAAAAACAAACGCAAAGACACACGCACGCACGCACACTCACACACAATACAAGCAATGAAATGATCTTCTAGTGAGTCTAGTGTTAATAACAACAACAAAGCTAGAAAAACACAGCGCCGCTGTCATGCTGATCACGTGACACAAAACTTTCGTTTCTGCCTAAAAAATCGCTTAAAACAAAAATGTGTGTCAATAGTATAAGTGACCAATTAATTGTTTAAGTAGTCAAGGGATGGCGATGGGTGTGTGTATGTTGGGGGGGTCTATAAATAGACTGCCATAATATATTCCGCTTTTTTTTTGGTCTTCATCATTAGGAAACAAATATCATATATAATAATACTCATTTCCAGTGTGCGTTAAATCGAAAGTAAAGAATTAATACAACAGTATTCCAGTTTAAAATACAACCATGAAAAAAATCGGATCTGCCCGAAACCAAAAAATAACCTCGCCTGCCGATCAAGCCTAAGGGGATATAACTATGCAAATGTTTTGCAGGGTACAGCTAGTATATATATATATATATATAATGGTCTCTGGTGTAATAGTTGACGCTGCCACCAAATTTAGCCGTAAAGTCGCTGGTTCAAATCACTGGAGTCGAATACCCTCGGCGACCTTGATGACCTTACTCGTGAGAGACACGCCGGCCACATCAACTGCGAACATGACGAGGGGGACCGGGGCACCTGCTGGCGTGGCCAACCTCAACAGATGAACATTTTTGTTATGTCTCCCGAGATTGGGGGGGGGGCGCATATGACACCGCTAAGTGGGCTTAGCCAGGCCCACCGACAGAAATTTCGGGCCCCTGGGCAGGGCTGTCATGGGCCCCCCGTGCTGATATTTTCAAAAGTTGACTGGCCAGCTCAGTCCGGGCCCCTAAAACTCGCCGGGCCCCTGGGCATCTGCCCCATGCACCCCCCCTCACGGCGGCACTGGGCTTAGCTAGGCCTACACCTCTTAAATGTCACCTCATCATCTTTTAGACTCAAAGAGTTTTAAAACCTATAGGCCAGCCAGTAATCCCTTTATACTTAGTGATGTGGACTTATGAAAGAAAAGAAAAAAAAAGAATAACAGACAAAGCTTTTCAAGCTGAATGTTCCTAAATTGCTCAACCCCAGGACAATGAGCAGGACTTATGTGTTGCTCTGAGTCATAAATATCATATTAGCATTATAACCACTGACAAGATGGCGCACACTGCAGTCAAACACGAACACTAGGGGGATAAGTGAAAATCAATATTTAATAAAAAACCCAAACCAGTGTTACTCGCTGGCTCACGGATTCAGCGACTTGCCGCGTTGGCTTGTCCCGCCTTAAATAATAATAATCATGAAAAAAAAAAACAAGAAATGGAGGGGGAAAAAAAACTCATCCTTTTACACAGTCGCTCTCTCACACCACAAAACACGCACGTAGAATGTGCGCACCAAGAATTTTTTTTTTTAGTGATTAATTTTGTTTTTTTTTAACAACGCGCGCGCCAAGGCTCTGAGCAGACGAGATGTTAGAACTTGAGAAGGGCGGATATATTCAGACGCTTGCCGTCTGGCATAAATTAAATTTTTTTAAAGAACGTATACAGAGCTAAATACGGACCAGGGGTGTCAATTCCAGAACACAATATGTCTGCCCTATTAACTTATATGATGGCTAATTTGAGATTCTTTATTTGTGTAGATTAAAAAAAAACGGGTTTATCCGTAACACGTTTTATTGCAATAAAAATACAGACATTGCTTTATATAGATTTCCTTATCACATCATTTCCGTCATCCAATCTAATACCAACATTACCATCACCCAACATTATACCAGCGTTACCATCACCTATAGTAATACCAGTGTTACCATCACACAATCTAATATCAACATTACCATCACACATAGTAATACCAGTGTTACCATCACCCAATCTAATACCAGCGTTACCATCACCCAATTTAATACCAACATTACCATCACCCATAGTAATACCAGCGTTACCATTACCCAATCTAATACCAACATTACCATCACCCAATCTAATACCAACATTACCATCACCCATAGTAATACCAGCGTTACCATCACCCAATCTAATACCAGCGTTACCATCACCCAATCTAATACCAACATTACCATCACCCATAGTAATACCAGTGTTACCATCACCCAATCTAATACCAGCGTTACCATCACCCAATTTAGTACCAACATTACCATCACGCATAGGAATACCAGCGTTACCATCACCCAATCTAATACCAACATTACCATTACCCAATCTAATACCAACATTACCATCACCCATAGTAATACCGCGTTACCATCACCCAATCTAATACCAACATTACCATTACCCAATCTAATACCAACATTACCATCACCCATAGTAATACCGCGTTACCATCACCCAATCTAATACCAACATTACCATCACCCATAGTAATACCAGCTTTACCATCACCCAATCTAATACCAGCGTTACCATCACCCATAGTAATACCAGTGTTACCATCACCCAATATAATACCAGTGTTACCATCACCCAATATAATACCAACATTACCATCACCCAATCTAATACCAGCGTTACCATCACCCATAGTAATACCAGTGTTACTATCACCCAATATAATACCAGTGTTACCATCACCCAATATAATACCAGTGTTACCATCACTCAATATAATACCAACATTACCATCACCCAATCTAATACCAGCGTTACCATCACCCAATATAATACCAGCGTTACCATCACCCAATACATATCATATCAAACAAATATAAATAAGATTATTCTAGCGCAAGGCCGATTTTCTGATCGGGGTTAAACTGGAGTCCAAACGGCCTGCCCTGTTTATAGTAAATAAAAAAAATATTGACCTGTTTTTGACCTACACATAAAAATAGTTTAACAAGTTACATTCGACTGTCACAATTTGCCACTTTAAAGTTAACCACCAATAGGTAACAAAATAAGATTTAACCAAGATAAAAAAAAACGAACAACCGTTACAATATTTTGTTGTGTAACATCCTGAAATAAACCACGTGACACGATAATTAGTGTCTGTGTTTACTAACACTAAGATCGCGCGTCATCAAAACTGTGACAACATGTAGGAGGTGTCACCATAAAGAGACAAACACTGTCACATAGCTCGTTCACCAGAAGGTCGTGTCACAGAGTGTGTGTGTGTGAGAAGAGACAACTAGCAGCCCCTGCTGCAACGGTGCAGTTTTAAAAAAAAAATGACATAACGGAGTGCCATAGCTGAGACAATTTGTGGCTGTCAAGTGACAACTAGCTGCTATGCTATTGCTATGCAACGGTGCAGTTTTTTAAAAAAAATGACATAACGGAGCGCCATAACTGAGACAATTTGTGGCTGTCAAGTGACAACTAGCTGCTATGCTATTGCTATGCAACGGTGCAGTTTTTAAAAAAAATGACATAACGGAGCGCCATAGCTGAGACAATTTGTGGCTGTCAAGTGACACTAGCTGCTATGCTATTGCTATGCAACGGTGCAGTTTTAAAAAAAAAATGACATAACGGAGCGCCATAACTGAGACAATTTGTGGCTTTCCCCTCAATGATGTAATCATCATAATGGTAATCTTTACTGAAGAAGGCGTGGTCTTATCATAAAACTAAAATAATTTCATTATGGAGTTAGGTACATCTATTCGCGAACTTACGTTGTGAAAACAAGTTAAGAACCACTGATCTACAACGTTACAAAAAAAAAAAGGAGGGGTGGTAGGGGGAATTTCACCCATAACTTTCGCTGATAGATTTGAAATAAAATGCGAAAATCGACGGGGGCCCCTAAGACATCTGACCGGGTTGACCCTGCCCCCTCGAGTAGGCTATACTTCTTTTTCCCGCTCCTTTCTATCGCACTCTGGTGATAGTACATCGTTTATAAATAAAGTCAGTGTACTGAGTACATCATTTAAAGGTAATGCCAGTGTACTGAGTACATCGTTTAGAAATAAAGTCAGTGTACTGAGTACATCGTTTAGAAATAAAGTCAGTGTACTGAGTACATCATTTAAAGGTAATGCCAGTGTACTGAGTACATCGTTTAGAAATAAAGCCAGTGTACTGAGTACATCATTTAAAGGTAATGCCAGTGCACTGCATATGCATATTAGAGTATACCTCCAGGAATGTTATCAATTCAAAATATACACTTAACTAATCAATAATTCTTTGACTTCGAACTTTGCCTTCGATTTTATTTTTAAATGGCGCAAAATAAGTGTTCAGTGAAATTGGGTTGTTTTTTTTTTTTAAAATATAAAAAGTAATTCAATTATAACGAGAAATTATTTTTGATTCGATGTGGGTTCTGGCAGACAGATGTTGACCTATTTTTTCCTTCTTATGTGTCGAAATTCAAGTTGTACACTCACGTGTTATCTATTCTTCTCCTCCTTTTTAAACCCTCAGTACCTGAACTAACGCGAGCTTCAAAACGAGGGCATGGAGTAAATAAACTAATATACAACACATCTCTCTCTCTCTCCGTCCCCACCCCCCAGGTTACAAAAAAAAAAGTAGGAACAAAAAAAAAATTCTCCGCGTAGCAGCATCTTACTTCATTTCCTGTTTCACTTTTTTTTTGTGTGGCCAATCCTTCTTCACCCCCACACATTCACTATATCCTCCCCCTCCAGCTTTGATCACGACAACACACCAACACACAGGATGATTTCAAAAAAAAAAAAAATAAATAAATTAACGCGTGTCAATTATTTGCAAGGCCTTGGATGCCTAGGAGGAGCTTGGGTTCCTAATATTATATTTATTGTCTTGTCTGTCCATGACCTGGAAAGATTTTTTTCCTTCTTCTTTTCCCCCTTCTTTCTTCCTGTGATCCCTTTAAAAAAAAATTTCACTCTCCCTTTCCTCCTCCCTCGATCTTTCCTCGGGTTAAGTGTATGTGTGTGTGTATGTATGAGCGTTGCGAGGAAGACGAGATCACACAAGATTTCCAGCTTTAACACTTTTTTCTAACGAGGAGGTATAGAGGGAATGTGGGTTGGTAACAGGGTCAGGTTGCAAGGCTGATGAACGGGAGGAAGAAGAAGAGGAGGAGGAGAAGGAGGAGGAGCAGATACATTGTTGGAGGAGAAGGGAGGGTGGGAGTTTAAAAAAAAAAGGAATGTTGTTCTTGCTTCCACTTCCCGATTATTTCAAATCTACAGAACACACAACAAGAGAACGAATCGCCTTTTCCGCCATGGTGAATCAGGGTTGTCAGCAATCTAAGAAGTATAATATATACGCATTGGTATTATACGCATTAATAAAATTGGGTGGCTAGGTCCAGAGGAGTATCTAGGGTGGGGGGAGGGGGAGGTCCTAATTTGAACCCCCCCCCCCGTGCCTCAGCTTGAGGAAGGCCCCTTCCCCAAATTTGTTTTACATTAAATATTTAGAACATTATCATGGTGTCGAATGTCAAAACAAAGGGGCCCCCAAAGAGGCCAAGCCCCGCCCCCCAAATCCCTAGGTTAAGCACTGGCTACGTCAGAGGTGGGCTAACTTTTGGAGTCGCGGGACACATTGGGTCATATCGAAGGTAGATCTCATAACATAAAAGACCAGTGCTAGAAACGAGTGACTGTCCAGCAGGCAGAATTTGGCCCGCATTCCGTAGTTTGGCCCATGGTTGCGCTAGGTAGTAAGTAATGAGACCAAAAGTCTAGGACATGGAAGCTTTGTTATTTTTTTAATAACCAGATCAGTGTAGTTTTAAGCCAGGGGTCGGAAACCTGCGGCTCGCGAGCCGCATGCGGCTCTTTCGATGTTAAATTGCGGTCTAATCAAATACCATAATATTGGAACGACAATTTTAGTGGGCTATTTAAAACCTGAGAAAATTTTTTAATTTATAACTTTTGGCTCTCCCGTCTCTTAAGGTTGCCGACCCCTGTTTTAAGCCATCTAGAAATTAAAAAAAAATATCTTAAAAAAAAAATGGATCTAGATACAAAATAATCTTAAATACACGTTTGGTAGATTTTTATTTAATTTAAATTTAATTCTTGGAGTTTTTTTTTTCAAATTATTTCTTGATAATTGTTCGGGAAATAAGTTGACACATTCAACCAGCGGTGGGCGTAATTAATTACTTAATTTCTATCCGCGGGTCGCAATGGGAGCAGTTGGATGTAGTGTTCACGTGTACTCATTCCGGTTCAAATAAAGAAGTCACTGACGTAACCGAACGAGCAGACGACAGCGCGGGCCGGATCAAACAGCGCTAACCCGGGGGGGGGGGGGTTTACAACCCGTGGGCCGTATTATGACAAAAGTCTACGCTTTAAAATAACAAAGTTAATTAAACAAGGAGATGATGATAATGTTTTCAATCATGAATAATTCATGACCAACAGTTTTTTAAAAGTGCACGTGTAGCTGAACCACAACATCCAATCAGATTACCTAACATACAAAACAACGCATTTTGAACGGCTACACTTAATGCACATTTTAAAACTTGACAATGAAACGTTGTATTTACAAAGACAAATTAGCAAACAAAAAAAAAACAACACGCGCGCATGACCTTTTCAAACAAAAAAAAACATTCCCAGTTTAAAAAACAAAAATATATAATGACTTCTATGCAGGAAAGTATTGTACAATATTGATACTTCACCGCACAACTTTAGTGTAAGTATGTCAGATTTAAAAAAAAGAAAGAATCCAGTGATGTTTATCAGGCTTAAAGGGTCAAGGCCAAACCTAAGAAAAGAAATGATAGACCAGTATGCAGACGAACCCACAACTGCTGCATATACTTGTATATAAATACATTTACAGATAGTTTATAGATATGGTAAAGAGGAAACAAAAAGGGGGGGGGGTATAAAGTAAAGAAATGTTACTTTGTACAATAGGACCAGAGAATAATGTAGTGTAAAGTTATTGGGTATTGAAAAAGTCGTGTCATGAAGTAATGTCATGAAGCAGTGGTTCTCAGTAAAATATGTCGCGCGGGCCACCATACGACCACTGATGGGTCGCGGGCAAAATTCACGCGTACACATGCACAACTCTATTTCTGTACTTGTGACGAGAGCAAAAAAAAAATTTGCTTTTTCGGGTGTGTAGCGAAATAAACAAAATAGCCACTGTTGTAGAGTCTTGATTTAAAGTAGATGTATGCAGCGGCGTAGCGTGGGTATCGGCCGATTTTGCCGCCCTCTCATTTAGGTATTTCAATTTAATCTATACATTTTTGCCGCCACCCCCCTAAAAAGTAATAAAAAGTGCCGCCCCCTACCCTAGGTACGCCACCAGATTTAAAGTAATGTTTATTGTTACAGATTAAACTTAATGTTTATTGTTACATATTAAACTAATGTTTATTGTTACAGATTAAACTTAATTTTTATTCCTTCTGTTTGTGAACAGGTGCAGCGGCGGCCGACGTCTGCAGTGGACAATGGACGAAGAGAACAAAGATCTGGCTCCATATATATGCACGACATACCAACTTGCTAAACAATCCTTACCTGTCTGTGTATTAGACATACACGTGTGTATGTGTGTTATTTTTTTCTATTTAGACATTCTCACCTTTGACCCCCCCCCCTTTTTTTTTTCTTCTTGGAGCACACAATGGAATTATTTTATAAGCCCCTTCACATCAACTAATCCCCGTTCTCGTCGCCCCACCCCACAACCCCCTTCCCTTAATCAGGCTCATTATCGACACCTTTACAGAAGGAATGTTAGTTCACCTACCCCCCCCTCCACACAGTTCATAAAGCGGAACACACAGCAGTGGTTCTCACAAATACAATTTACTGTGCAGTTCATAAAGCGGAACACACAGAGCAGTGACTCTCAAACTTGAGCGGCCCATCAAGAAGCCTAAATTTAATTTTTTTGACCACCGATTAAGAAACCTTTTCGGTTTTCGAAGCAAACCTTAAATAAACCTTTACAACAGATCGTGGGGGTGTGGGGGATAGATAATAACAAAGACATGCTAAAATTAAATGAATTAATTGATATAACAATTATTACGATTTTCGGAGCCCCAATTCAGACCAGCTCGCAACCCATTTAGTCAGGGCCGCTTTATCATACGGACTTTTCAAGGGCCTACGAAAGCCAGAATTGCAAATAAGTGCCGGTGCATTCTTGAAAAATATTAAAAAATGAAATCGGGGAGTGCCTACGACTCTGAAAGTGCCTAGGGCCTACGATGACCTTAAAACGGCCCAGCATTTGATGGGCCACAAACTATTATAGACACAATTATAGTGTGACATATATAACAAATGAGAAAGTGCAATTCTTCAGAATAAGTCTGTTGAATGATGTACAACACAAAAATGTTTAAAAACATAATGTGTAACCTAACCAGACATTTACTAAATAATAGCTTATGTCAACAACATCTCTCAATAAATTCTTTGTATAAAAAAAAAAACAACATAAAATACCGTGTCAAGAAACACACCTGTAAATTCCAATTCTCTGTCAACTCTTTCTTCTTGGCGCATTTACTATTGTCAAGGTGTCAAATCGTTTAATTGGTCTAATACAGTTTGTGTGTGTGTGAGTGAAGATATGTCTACTACAGTTTGTGTGTGTGAGTGAAGATATGTCTACTACAGTTTGTGTGTGTGTGTGTGAGTGAAGATATGTCTTCTACAGTTTGTGTGTGTGAGTGAAGATATGTCTACTACAGTTTGTGTGTGTGTGTGAGTGAAGATATGTCTACTACAGTTTGTGTGAGTGAAGATGTCTACTACAGTTTGTGTGTGTGAGTGAAGATATGTCTACTACAGTTTGTGTGTGTGAGTGAAGATATGTCTAATACAGCTTGTGTGTGTGTGTGTGTGTGTGAGTGAAGATATGTCTACTACAGTTTGTGTGTGTGAGTGAAGATATGTCTACTACAGTTTGTGTGTGTGAGTGAAGATATGTCTACTACAGTTTGTGTGTGTGAGTGAAGATATGTCTACTACAGTTTGTGTGTGTGTGTGAGTGAAGATATGTCTTCTACAGTTTGTGTGTGTGAGTGAAGATATGTCTACTACAGTTTGTGTGTGTGTGTGAGTGAAGATATGTCTACTACAGTTTGTGTGAGTGAAGATATGTCTACTACAGTTTGTGTGTGTGAGTGAAGATATGTCTAATACAGTTTGTGTGTGTGTGTGAGTGAAGATATGTCTACTACAGTTTGTGTGTGTGAGTGAAGATATGTCTACTACAGTTTGTGTGTGTGTGTGAGTGAAGATATGTCTACTACAGTTTGTGTGTGTGAGTGAAGATATGTCTACTACAGTTTGTGTGTGTGAGTGAAGATATGTCTACTACAGTTTGTGTGTGTGTGAGTGAAGATATGTCTTCTACAGTTTGTGTGTGTGAGTGAAGATATGTCTACTACAGTTTGTGTGTGTGTGTGAGTGAAGATATGTCTACTACAGTTTGTGTGTGTGAGTAAAGATATGTCTAATACAGTTTGTGTGTGAGAGTGAAGATATGTCTACTACAGTTTGTGTGTGTGAGTGAAGATATGTCTAATACAGCTTGTGTGTGTGTGTGAAGATATGTCTACTACAGTTTGTGTGTGTGAGTGAAGATATGTCTACTACAGTTTGTGTGTGTGAGTGAAGATATGTCTACTACAGTTTGTGTGTGTGAGTGAAGATATGTCTACTACAGTTTGTGTGTGTGAGTGAAGATATGTCTACTACAGTTTGTGTGTGTGTGAGAGTGAAGATATGTCTACTACAGTTTGTGTGTGTGAGTGAAGATATGTCTATTACAGTTTGTGTGTGTGTGAGAGTGAAGATATGTCTACTACAGTTTGTGTGAGTGAAGATATGTCTACTACAGTTTGTGTCTGAGTGAAAAGAATCATCAAACTGTTGTCTGAATGAGTCAGTGAACAGAACAGAGTAGATTGTTCGGTACAATTTGGCAATGACAACCATGACATAGCTCAGCAACCTAATCTAAAATATACATATCCGTGGAGTAGATGAACACCGCACTTCTCAAAGAGCGAAGTCGCTTGTCAGGTGGGTAACGAGTAGTAACAACACACATTTAAATTTATAAGATCAATAATCGATAGTACAAAAAGTTTTAACTCCATTCCCAAGTATGTTTCATAACTAAAACTTTTTAAAAAAAGCAACTTTGTTACAGTGGGTCAAAACTGTTGTTACAGTGGGAGGTCAAGTGGGTTAAAAGTTTGGGAACTTCTGCTTCAAGTTTTAATTAGCTGGCAGACGTGTGAATTCTTAAATCGAATCGAGTTTCTTTTGTTTGCTTTTTTTCAAAGAGAAAATATCAAGCATAGAATTAAACTTGCAGGTCAAACACACCATCATCTCCCATCCCTCTCCCTTCCCCCCACCGGGCCAGGAAGAAATTAACAGCCATGCATCTCGATAACAAACAGACGTTTAAAGTAACGCAACGCACACACACAATGGGGCCTGTGTGCTCAAGCTTTTCAATTTTACTCTATATCACTGTCATTATTACCATTATATTTATGTGTGTTGTGATGTGTGCATGCAACAACCTTACATACAGAAGGACGGCGAGGAGACAAGCAAGTTCACGAGTGAGACAGTGAATGGCGAGGGTAAGGCGAGGAGGTGACAGAAAGAGAGGCATATCAATCTGCACGTCACACACACACACAAAAAAGTATTGCTTTTATGAAATTCCCTTGTAAGGATATGTTAAGCGAGGGCTCATCTCATCACCCCCCCCTTACACCCAACCCTCCGCCACAACCTCCTTTGATTTTTTTTTTTTTTTTTAAAGTCCAGCTTGTATTATTACGCAGGCGACTAAATGTATTGCCGTACAACGCCATGGATCGATGCTGTGACTTAGCGCCTAACAATCACCACATACGGGCCGGTCGAAAGTAGTCCATTTATGTTGATTTGAGCTGAAGAAAGAGGAGGGGGGGGGGAAGCGAGAGAGGGGAGACGCCATTTAACCTTGTCTCTCTCGCCCGTTGTTGTCAATGGCAGTGGCGAGCCGAGGATAACACGATACATATTGTTATTTTTAAAATGTATCTGTGTTAAAACGTAACAAAAAACAACACACGAACTTGGTTTTTTTTTTTTTAGATAACAACATATAGAGAAAATCTGATAGATCCAAATGATACTTGATTCTTTTATTCAATGAAACAAAGAACTTATAGATTTCAGTACCGACGAGAGGGAAGGACATCAAGATGGCTGACAATGTCGTCTGGTCGAGCAGTGGACAATTCATGGACTTAATATTCAAAATGACATTTCATACGTTTTGGAAATAACGCTTTATATATACATACACACACACTTCTGATAATAAATAACAAAATAAACTACTTGATGCAATATTTATCAATGAAGGCGTTTAAACTATTTGATGCAATATTTATCAAGGAAGGTGTCAAAACTACTTGATGCAATATTTATCAAGGAAGGCGTTTAAACTACTTGATGCAATATTTATCAATGAAGGTGTTTAAACTACTTGATGCAATATTTATCAATGAAGGCGTTTAAACTATTTGATGCAATATTTATCAATGAAAGCGATTAAACTACTTGATGCAATATTTATCAATGAAGGCGTTTAAACTACTTGATGCAATATTTATCAATGAAGGCGTTTAAACTACTTGATGCAATATTTATCAATGAAGGCGTTTAAACTATTTGATGCAATATTTATCAATGAAGGTGTTTAAACTACTTAATGCAATATTTATCAATGAAGGCGTTTAAACTACTTGATGCAATATTTATCAATGAAGGCGTTTAAACTACTTGATGCAATATTTATCAATGAAGGCGTTTAAACTGCTTGCAATATTTAATACTACATGCATTCCTGTCATACAAATCAGCAAGTTTGGGCTTTGCATATTGTCGCATTAAATTCATGGTGAAAGAAAAATTCAAGGACGTGCTAATTGTAAAACATAATAATATAGGTTTATATACAACTATTATTCAAATATAGCATGCTCATGTATTTACTACAATTATAAATAAGAGTGGTGTACAACGAAAGAAGGTTAAAAGAACGTTATAATTGGAGTTACCCGATAATTTATGTTTTCGAGAATCCCTGGGCATACGGCCCTAATTACTAAAGATCCAAGACTGTGGGTACAAAAATCTAGGGGGGAGGGGGGCCTGACAAGCTACGACAACATGGGGGACTCCCTGCTTCCCCTGGGGACTCCATCCTTCCTCTGGGGACTCTATGCTTCCCCTAACCTCTAACAAAAGGTCCAGTTTTATTACCGTAAAATAAACTTATAAAAAAAAGCATGAACGCGACCCCCCCCCCTTCAATCCATAAATGGTCGGGCAACCTCCCCATGATCCATGCACCAACAACACATCCCCCCCAACCTCCCAGTTAAGTAAGGAGATAGTGCGTTCAAGCAATTCATCTCAAAAGTAGGTCAAAATAAATTGATTCATCGCAAGTGGAATCTATCACCGGGCCGTGCGGCGTGTGTGTGTGTATACCAGCGACACGTTTTATAATTAATAACTTACTTGGCATACAAAACATGCACACCCCCTTGACACACAACACCCCCACCCAAAGTAAATGTATCCACCCCCCACCCCACCCCCACTGCAAACAATGGTGAAAAAAAAATTCCCAACACCAGCAGTGCCGCTCAATCCTGCATTTTGAAATAATTTTACTCACACTACGACACAGACCGCGCGCTGTGAGATTATACACTCGGTGTGCTCTCGAGCTTTGAACTTAAATCTCCACGTCCTCACCACCTCCTCTTCCGCCATTTACACCCCCTCCCTCACATTCTCTCTCTCTTCAACCATTAAAAAGAACTGAAAAGTTGAACACACATATGAATGGCAGTGAACAATTTTCTTTGTTCATTTCACAATACGAGCCGTGCTTGGAGTCAGCCGAGGGCACAATGCGTCAAGACTGTGTTGAGAATGGTTTGCTACCGCAGTTTGAATAACGAAAAAAAAAGGTAGCTAGTGAATGGTGAAGGTTGTGGAGAGAGAGAGAGAGTGAGGGGGGGAGGAGAAATGACAGAAAAAAAAATAATGTTCCAGGCCTGCTGGGTAAAAACTGTTAATGGAAGTAATTAAATCCACACACACTACCCACCACCCCCTTCCGCAAACCCCACGTTTATTAGAATTATTAATACTGACAATTTATTTCAAATCGGGTACAACTGTGACATAGCAGACGATGTGATGTAGAGACCAGTGTTTCCCAAACGTTCGACATCTGCGCACTCCCCATATTTTAATTTCGTAATATAATGTGCCCTTATTTAAAAAGAACCACACACACACACACACACATAAAAAAGCGTGCATATGTTATTTGTTAGGGGCATTGTTTTCTTTCTTCGGTTCATTGTTTTCGCTTCAGCCCGTGTTATGTTTACCCGAATGTTCTCAGTCCGGTGCGACGGCGCATCCTCAGGGGTACATACGCGTAGCACACTTTGGGAACCACTGGTGTAGAGAGAGAGCTATTAGCTAGGTGTAACAGTTGGTGGGTAAAACAAGAACAAAAGACCAGTGGATGATGAGTTGCTGTAACATTTTTGCCCAAACACTTGTTGCAAGCTCGGTAATGAATTTTATTATATAAGTACAACCGTGAATCAAAAATTAAGTGTTTAGAGCGCACAAAAATGCGTGTCCGGGAGTCGCAAGGGAAAGGGTTTTTTTTTTTGGGGGAGGGGGGGTTTATGGTGTGCAGGGGTGACTATGTCTTAAATCTAGTTCAGGATAGATTGGGTATCTAGTTCAGGATATTAGGACTGGAAGGGAAGGATACATATGTGAGAGATTGGGGGGGGGGGGGGGTAGATTTTAATGTATTAGTCCGTCAAGCTGTTTAACGCTATCATATCCGGAGAGCAGGGCCGTTCTTATGTTTTATTAGGGGGGGGCTTAAGAAGAGACTATAGGATATTGGCGAGGGGGGGGGCTTACGATGAGACTATAGGATATTGGCGAGGGGGGGGCTTACGATGAGACTATAGGATATTGGCGAGGGGGGGGGCTTAGGAAGAGACTAACGGATATATTTAACTAGATATCAGCGCTCTTAGGGTGGGATGAAAAGGGGGGGGGGCCTTTCGACCAAAGCAATCAGTGATGCCAAAAAAGTTTTGAACCAAAGTAACACACACACAAAATAAGTAGCATAAAGTAGCACATACATTTGTACACATCTAATTAAGCCTTGTTAATATAGAAACAAATATTCCGTGCTACTTTTATGAAATTTTTTACTGGAAGCGCGTTGGCAAAAAAAAGTTTGACAGATACCGGTAAGTCATACCAAGAACTGGTAAAACATGCACTTGAGTAGTGCAGTGCAATGCGCAAACAAAACGAGAACTGAAGCCCCCCGTCCAGGCCCGTAGCCAGGTCAAAGTAAGCAGGGGGCACCAATACCCAGCAAGGGGGCACCTTTACTTTTCCTTATTTTTCCTCTTTTCTTCTTTTAAGCGGGGCACTCCATACCTAGCGGGGCCCATCAAGATCCAGACCTCTCACGTGTGTTCCGTTTGACTCCCCTCCCCCACCAGGCCCTCAAAAATGCTGCCTAAACACTTTCTTAGAACTACACTAATGCTTAAATTATCAGGACAAGCTGAACCTAGAACACAGGATACTTGAGTGAAAGAGAAACATAGTCATTGTATAATCATCTATACTGATTCAGGTGCACGCAGACATTGTATAATCATCTATACTGATTCAGGTGCATGCATACATTGTATAATCATCTATACTGATTCAGGTGCATGCATACATTGTATAATCATCTATACTGATTCAGGTGCACACAGACATTGTATAATCATCTACACTGATTCAGGTGCATGCATACATTGTATAATCATCTATACTGATTCAGGTGCATGCATACATTGTATAATCATCTATACTGATTCAGGTGCACACAGACATTGTATAGTCATCTACACTGATTCAGGTGCATGCATACATTGTATAATCATCTACACTGATTCAGGTGCACACAGACATTGTATAATCATCTATACTGATTCAGGTGCACGCATATATTGTATAATCATCTACACTGATCCAGGTGCACACATACATTGTATAATCATCTATACTGATTCAGGTACATGCAGATAGTGTAATCATATATAATGATTCAGGTGCACATAGACATTGTATAATCATCTATACTGATTCAGGTGCACAAAGACATTGTAATATCATCTATACTGATTATCGTGTGATGGTGGTTGGTGGGCTATAACAATAGAACAAAGTGGGAGAGTCAAAGTCCTACAAAGAGGACAGATGTTTTAATGGGGGGGGGGAGGAGAAAAGTAGGTCAAGAGAAGTAGCAACTTAAAATACTTTAAATGCACAATCGAATTAAAAAGAACAAAACACATTTGACAGGAAGGATAGGGGGTGTCATTTTATATGGTTAGCAACTAATTAGTGTATATAAAACAAGAACTAAATTTGTGCTACAAGCAACAAAACAATTATGTGTCTGTGGGGTAATAATATTTTCATTAGATAGATTTAAAAAAAAAAAAGCTACAAACTATTTTATTTTACTTTCCGTCATTAGTCAGAATTATATCTTATAGTATACAAAGTTGTGAGTGAATGTTGAGCAGATATACCAATCCTGAAATGTCTCATTCAATATCGACAAATACGAAGCACATAATTTAAAAAAATGTCCTCGATTTATCCCGTCTGTAATGCAATCTGTTGTTTTTTACCCCGACGTCTGGTAACATTGACAATTACGTCCCCCTGCTTCATTTGTCTTTCCCTCGTTTTTCTTTTTCAACATTTCCTCTCCAATCAAAAGCCCGCCCTATCTCCACCCCGCACCCCCACCAACGCCCAATTCGACCGACCCCCCACATAACCGGCAGCTGGAGAGACGGAAAGACGAAAAAAAAAAAACAACTGCAGAATTTCAGTGGCTTCGCCGATCCAGATAAATAATATTAAATTCCTTGCACAGTTTTTGTGAGCAGCGGCAGAAGTGGCTCACCCTCGCGGCACGGCGCGGTTCAAGTCTGGCGGCAGAGGAAACTAATACATTGACACACACAGACACAAGTACGCAACGATTTTAAGAAAAAAAAATCATCACCACCACCACTGGTTTCATTTCTTCCCCTACCCCAAGCTCCAAAAACCCTAAACGCGCGCGCGCACAAACACAGACCTCGTAACCCTCACCCGCCTCGCTTTTTTTTTTATATGTATACCCTCATCTTCCACAACTCCCCGACAACAAGAACTCGGGTATTTTTTTCTGTCTACCCCTTCGACTCCTCCTCGCTTCCTATTTTTTATTTTATTTTATACACATTTCCTTTTTTTTTTTGCTTCTTGCCTTGCTTGAAGTTATTGTTGTAAGTAGCAGATAGCGAGGGGGGGGGGAGTTAAACTGCTGTACTGGCACTCGCTTGTGTACTGCTATTTATTTCCACAGCGATGGCGGGCACAGAGAGCTGCTAGATGAGACAGGACGATCCACTCACGTTCAATCCCAACCCACCCCCTCCTCCATATGACACCGTCCCTTTTCAGGAAATTATCATTTTTTTATTTGTGTGTGTAAAATTTTCGCTCAATAAAGTTATACAAGACTTTTTTATTATTAAATTATAAAAATAACCAGAGATATATAATGATTAATATACCGATAACGGAATGGGATTGAAAATAAGATATTATTAATATTATTATAAGCTAGAGAGCATTGTTTATAAAACTGTAATATGTGATTTACTAGTTAATTACTTAGAAAAATCTTTAAGATTGTTTCGATAGATGAGTTATTCCATTTTTGGATTAATAAATTAAAGTGTTTTGATATTATATGTATTACTATTACATTTATAATACACACACATATATATATATATATATATATATATATATGCCATTTTTCTTATGCATACATATAAAACATTTTTTATAAATATCATTAATTTATTACATTTGGTATTTAACAATGAAATAGTTTCTTATTATAACTGGTATCACTGTTTGGTGTAGTGAAGCAACTTTAAACTGTTATTACTTAGTCTGCTTAGAAAATGTGCCACACTGATATTATCAGCAGATATTAAACATGTACGATATAACCACATCACGTTAGCGAAAACAATGCTCGAAAAATCCCCCGTTTGAAAAAAAAATATAATACATGTTTCTAATTATATGATCACACGTCATGTAATAATACACATGTAGATATGACCTATATGTAAATAAGGCCAGCGATGGAGAATCTCTGATTTATGCAACCGAGAAGTAAAACATGGGAGACGTGAATTAGGATAAAATAAAAATGGTAGCCGTTCCGACAGAGCGAGCGAAATGATTAGCCACAGAAGACGAGGATAGCATCGAGACATTTTTTTTACAAATGTTTTCAAAACAAACCCTAAAAGAGAGAGAGAGAGAGAGAAGAGGGAAGGCGAAGAGGAGGAGGAAGAAGAAGAAAACGGAGAGAAAGAACGACAAAAAAAAACCTAACGATCTGCAGAAAATAAAACATAGGAATACTCAACTTACGCCAGACGCCGTAACTGTGTTTAAAAATGACAACATGCTCGCCTGACGACAACATTCGAAGAGGATGGCGAAGCCCTTGATAGCCGAAAAAAACGAAGATGTTGATAATATTGTTGTTTCTAATCTAAGATGGCCGATCACCGAGCCAAAATGGCGGCTGGCCGGTCCGTCTGCCTGAACAAGAAAAGCAGACAGTTCATTCAGAGCTGTGTGATGCCGCTAAAATTATTGGCAAAATAATCGGCCTTCATAGAAGGCTCAAAGCGAGATGCGAAGAAAAGGGGCGAGAAAAAAAAACGAGAAGGGAGGGCGGGAGGGTATATTTAAAAAAAAAAACACACACATACACGAGGCGGAGGAGGGTGGGTGGAGGCAGAAGAATAGTCCGAGACGAGAGTCGTGTTGTCAGGAGTGCGAGGGGGGAATTGGATGCGCGCTGGAAATTCAAAAGCAGAGTAGTAAATTGATTTCTTAGCTTTAGATGAAGGTAAGGCGAGGGGGAAAACTAGCAAAGGGGGGAAGGGGTTTAAAAAAAAAGGGATAGGGGGAAGCAGTGAAAGAGAAAACGAGAGAAGACATGAGTCTCTCAATGTGTGAGGGTATAGGAGGGGTGAGGGGAGGGGAGTGCGCGAGGCGCGGTTAGAAAACATTAACTCATACACGAAGCAAAAAAGGAAGGCCCAGGGTTTCGCTAGCAGAAGGATAAAATGGCGACCGCGACCCGCTGGAAGTGATTATTATAATTAGGTGAAACCTATCGGAGAAAGAAGCCGGCCAGTGCAGCAAGCGAACACAAATAAGATACGGGGGTTTCGGTATTAACTTTCAAAATGGCGGGTGGCGGTATTTTTTTATTTTTTATTTTTTGTTTCCAGACGAGAAGGAGAGAGAAAATAAAATTGCAGCTACGCTGTCAAATAGAGGCGGAAACCACATCAGGAAATTGTAAGAAGAATACACAAGCTAAACTAACAAGTGATAGAACAATATAAGTTGCGAAGAGCAAAATAACAATAACAATGAATTTAACCATGGAATGGCAAATGGGATTTTCTTTTCATTGTATTGAATTAAAATATAGGTCACTGCAAGGTATCGATTTTCAAGGTTAAACTAATCATTCGTTCAGATAAAGGCCCACTTTAAAAAGTCAGCTTATAAATGAGAGCCGTTTTTAGGCGTGTTGTATTAGCCTTAAGGCTCGGCGTTATGGGGGGGGCTCTAGAATCATATGTCATCTTAATATTTACTGGGGAACAGCCCCGTAGCGTGAAAATTCTACAGCAGGGGCCAGGCAATAGCAGGGGGCCAGGAAATACATTTTTACTAAGTAGAGCAAACAAGCAGAGGGGGCCAGACAAAACGCAGCGGGGGCTTTGGAAGTGGGAGCATGGGGGTTCGCTTAATCTGTAAGAAGGGCAATGACACAGATGTCGTTTTTTTTTAAAAAATGGTTTGGATGCTGTTACATACAAAAATTTGATGGATACACACTAAAAATGTCTTTGAATGAATACAGTGGCATAAATTAAAATTTATAGCAATGTAGCTTACAATGGAAAAAAATGGCATAAGCAAATAAAGAAATGCTTTGAAGTTCAGCCCCGATAGAAGTAGGGGGCTACACTTGGGGCCACTGGCATGCGTTCCCATTAGGACAAGGGTAACTCGGCTTGTGTTCCCTAATAAGACAGGGGGGTTACTGGTATGTATTCCCCTATAGGACAGTGGATTACTCGGCATATGTTTCCTATTGGACAGGGGGCTAGGGGGCATGTGTTACCTTTAGGACAGGGGCTAAAAGTGGGCCACTGGCATGTGTTTCCTAGAGAACAGTGGATACTGTAATGTGTTCCCTATAGGACAGGGGCGGATTTAGACAACTTTG